>CM065052.1:152683141-152845641 GCA_032883995.1 Coronaproctus castanopsis
ATCGAAGACAGAGCAAAAAAGCGCCGAATTGTTCAGCAGATCGGTTCATAAGACTCACGACGCTCGGATTGAGTGATCGACGAAGAACAAGATCGATTTACAGTACGATGAAATCGGATGTTATATATTAAAAATAATTACAGTTATCTAACGTTATTTAATTGTAGTTTTTATTCACGGTGTAGGTATTTATCTTGTTCTGTTTATTAGTGATCGTGGATGAATGGCATAAAATAAGATTTTGTTTATATACGTACACGCGCGTATATAAACAGTCGGTTAAGCGTTCGAAAATTTTTCGAATTTCGTAGATGTCGCCTATAAAAATTGCGTTATTTAGTCACGTTCGTTATCTATAAGAACTAGCTGATGCCGTAATCTTCAATAATACCACTTTAACCTGTTACTTTCTCCCTGCAATTACCACGTGTGTAGGTCGTCTATTCGCATGTAGTAGTACTACTATTTGTACAGGACAATAAAGATGACTAATCGTGCCGCCTCCACATCTTTGTCTAATCTGCGCGTGTGTATATGCATGTACATATTTGAGTATATACATATATATATGTGTACGATATATTTATACGTTCATATTAATTAATCACTAATTAAGGTCAGATTCCATATTTTTCTTTTCCCCCCCCCCCTAATGTTTCGACTTCCTTGCTTTTCTTTCTGTTATAACAATGCGTGTAAAATGAAGCGTTTAAAATAGTTTTATAACCGATAACGACTTGAATTATTGCCAACGTGCTGTGCAATTATTAATTAAAATAATCGTTACATAAATTTATACGTTGAATTCGGTTTTGAATGTTATTATGTTATATATATGTATATATATATATATATATATGTGTGTGTGTAAATTATTGGTATTAGTTATTCGCTCGAATCTATATTCACAATCTTTTTAACTACTCCTATATCGATGCTTTTCAATTTATACATTTATTACAATAACTTATTTTTTCTAACACTAGTTTGATTGTATCAGTATCAATATCCCGTTTCATAAACTATATTCATATAAATGTGTATTATACGAGAAACATTTACGAATGATAATGCCGGGAATAAAAACTAAGTTGGCGGCATGCGACTTGAGTTCGAAACGGAAATGAATATAACATTTTCTTCAATATATTTTTTGTTCATCTGTCGACGATTTCACATTAATTGTTACAATAATAAACAGATTTTGGAAATATACGAAATGAACTGAAATAAAAATAGCAAATAATTAATATTGTCGCGCCCGAATTATGCGAAAGGACGACAAACCTTGACGTAGAAAAATTCGATTTATTAATTAGGGATGAAGTAAACAAAACTCGTCTAGTTGATAAGTGGTTTAATACATTAAATATATATATATATATTAATGATTGTGATAGGAAAAGTAAGAAATTAATAATTGAACGTTAGCATAGTTATCTCTTCTTCATGTTTATAAAACAGAGGAAAAGCCAGTTACATTCTTGTTATTTTTTTATTTTCTACGAACAGGTTGTATATCGAAAAGGGTCCGCAATTTTGTTAGAAAGCGACATAATGAGTGTAAATGAAAACGATAATCTTTTAACGTGTTTACAAACGAAATGGCCGAATATCGATATTAGATGGGACTTGACGATGCCGCCGTCGCTAAATTAAATAATTTACTCCGATTTAATACGTTGTTCCATAAGCATCTTTAGTATTAGAATTAATATTTGTATTATATCGCGTTAATTCGAAGTAAAAATTATAATACTAAGTTATGTATATAAAATAGTGTTAAGTTTCAATTACATATATTTTCATATTTGAATCAATTATTCATTTTACTTAGTATGATATTTGATGCTATCTCATAATTATTTTTATATATATATATATATATATATATATATATATCCGACGGGCATAGTGCGTTGAGTACGGCGGCTCTCCGTCTAATTGACGAAGTTAAGAACGGTACTTGGATGGGTGGCCACCGGCTTAGTGTGTTATGTGTTGTTGGTATCTCACAATTTGCCTGGCCCCGCACGGGAGATTAGGCTATTTTCTCCCCAATTTATTGATTGGGGAGACCTACGCCCAACATCGGACTGATATAGGTTAATATATATATATATATATATATATAAAACGATCACGATAAGCCTTTGTCTACCTACTACTGGATGAAGGCTTTTCCAAACATCTTCCACTCACTTCTGTCCTGCGCTTTCGTCAACCAATTTTTCCCAGCTAACTTTGCTGTATCATTGTGCCACCGCGTCATTGGCATTCCCTGTTTCTTTTTTCTGTCTATTGGCCACCAATATGAGATTCGCTTTGACCATCTATTATTTTCTCTTCGGGCCAGGTGGCCAACCCAGTTCCATTTTGTTATAGCCATCCGCTCCACTGCGCATGTTCACGTATCCATTTTTTATGATCTGATAATCTTATATCCAGCATCATTCTGTCATGTGCCGTCTGAGCTTTTCTTATCCTTTTTAAATTTGTTTTTCTATATGACCATGTTTCCGAACCATATATAAGAAATCGGTTGTATAGTTTACGTTTCAGATTAATCGGTATTTTTGTTTATTGCGGAATACTATGCGTAATTTTCCAAGAGCAACCCACGATATATTATCCTTGGCACTTCTGCTTTCATTATCGTGTCTTTTTTGTTGTTGTGATTTTTGACCTAGGTATATGTAACTATTTACTTGTTCTATCTTATATATAAAATTTTCTTAGAGTTCAGAGATACTAAATTTTGATGTTTCGATCGAAATCTTTATTCTCTTACAGGCTAATTTATATATATATTAACTGAGCAAAACTACATCGACGTCCGCAGTACAGGCGGCTTTGTGAATATGAAATAAAGAATAATCGTATACAATATGAATAGATGCACGGACTACGTCACTTACTCCATTTTTTTTTTTTTTTAATATAATTTTTGAATAAAAATTAAGAAATCGGTAAATATTACAAAATGAATCGATTTATACGGCAGTCAGACCCGCCTATTTCGTATTCGTAATATACTTAGACGAATTATCAGCTGAATGTCGAATGAAGTAATACAAAATTAGAACGTATAGAGACAATTGTCAGCAGCAGCAACAACAATAGGGTCATGTAACGCGTATTTCAAACTTCAGTTATTGATTGTTGTTCCTCTACTAAACACAATACGCGTAGCCGGTATAAAATAATGAAGCAGACGTTAAAGATATTTCGATGAAGCATTAAAAATAGTCACTCGGTTGCCTAATTCTAACGCAAACAGCACAACCTAACCTAACCAAATATTCAGGTTAATTAGATCAATTATTCAAATAATAAGAACGTAAAAAATAACGAAGTTTAAAATAATGTAATCCTGTAAGAGGAATTATTATTAATTCCATATTTCGCTAAATCGAAAACAGAAATAACAAAAAATTATTAACAATGTTCTTTTATCAACAATTTTCATATAAAATAATTTTCAAAAATATAATAATTAATAGACGCGTAATTCGATATAAATAAATACTGCTGGTAAAATTTAAGTACATTGCACAACACGATATTTACAACAGACCAATAAAACGACTGTTTTCCGTATTTCAGAAATCCAATATATATATATGTGTGTGTGTGTGTGTGTGTGTAAGAATTATAAACAATACTATGATATGTGTCCGACTTAGATCAAATCTAATATAACAATAATCAGTAATTATTACACAGAAAACTTAATCGTTATAAATCATTTCGATTTAGTTTACAGACGACGCCAATAAGCTATCAAACGCTATTTAATTTATAACGTTAAATTTCTAAAATAAGACGAAATTACTAACTTAAAAACTGATTATTGTCAGCTTTTACACAAAATTTTATATTTTTGGTACAACCGGAGGAGGCGAAAATTTGGAGTAATATTTTTTGGTATAGTACTGCTTTTTAGATATAAATAATATTTAACATGTTATATAAATATTTTTAGAATTGAAACGTTCCGTGTCGAACAAATTTCCCTTATAATGAAAATAAACGATTTTTTTTTTCTCATTGGAAGTTAACGTACCGTATAGAGGATACTTATGACTGAAAAGGTTTAACATAAACCAAAGTGACGTACTTGTATATTTAATATGATTATGTTTTCTAAGTTTGGCCTATTTTTAAAAAAAAAAAAACAAGAACGATAATGAATATAATAAAAACGTCCGGATGAAGAGGTTATACCGATTAATAACCAGCATTTACGTTATTTCTTGTCGCATATTAGCGAAACCGAACAGTAATTTTAATAACGAAATTAAATATTATTAAATATATCTTTTAATTATATTACTATCGTAATTGTTATGGAAACTAATAATTCTTTCTGTTAAACTGAACAAGAATTTTTAATGCTAAAAAAAATTTTATAATATTTTAATTCTGAAAATATTTTTAAGATTATTCGAAAGTCGCCTAAAAATCGGTACTGTAATATTACCTTACGTTTTCACCTGTTTAAAATGATTTCATACGTTGGAAACAGATTTTTTTTTTTATTGTAAATTTTACATATTACCGATAGATAGCGCTAGTTTTACGTATAACTAATACGACGAATATAATATAGTATACGGTTTTTTTTTGTCTTTTTGCTTTACAATTGCTAAATTATGATTAGCCATCAAGTGGTGTGAGGGTATCTAATAAATGTTTTCATTCTAAATCGCAACTAAAAGTCGTGTCGGCATCGGTAAAAAAATAAAATACGAGTTTACATCTTTTATTTCGGTTAAGTGTCGATAAGATATAGTGTATAAAAGCGCAACACTAGGCGGAGTTTATTTTTTTGATTAATACTTTATTATTGGAACTCACGTTTTACAGTTTCATTTACAGAGATGCAATACACTGCCACCGCCATTTTAAGGCTTAATCAGTGTACTACTCCCTTTCGCAATACTTTATATAATAATATAACGACCACTGGGTTATGTGCCGGTTTTACTCCCAGTCATCGAATATGTACGTACGTCACTTATTATAACTGTTATACTAGGAAATTTTACACTATAATTTAGGTGTACTGGATGTATAAATGTGAGAATTATCTTTATACGATGATACATATATACACATACATACACGTGTGAACGATTAAACGCACTTAAGTATTAATGCACAGAAAGTTCACACAAACACATACATACGCGCATGCACGTGCGCAGAAATTCTATTTGTAATACGAAAACCTATTTCGGTAATTTACTATACGATAATTTAAACGTACAACATATCGTAGGCGTACGAACGATATAGAAGTGAAACTTAAATACGTTCTAACTAAATTCACTAGTTTTTTTTTTTTTTTAAATTTTTACGCGTGTGTGTTTATACATATATATAAACACACACACGCACACATATATATATATATATTATGTGTATAAGTCGACGCGCCTAACGTTACAAAATGTGATTTGAAAGACGGTGGTTGGTAGTGCAGGTACATGTGAACGGGATATATATACAGATATATAAGTTATTTCCGCTATCTCGTTTTCGGGTTAACTCCACATATATAACGCGCCAATAGAAGTTTCACATCGTGCAGTTTATCAGAAATCTGGTTAATGTAACACGAATTTCATCTTATATATATCTCGTCTGCACGTGTTTACTTCGATTTCTGACTACTCCTCGTGTAAATCTCCACCATTTTTTTTTCTGTTACATCTTTGGCGATTTTTTAAAAATAATCTATTACAATTTCTCAATGCGATCTTTAAAGATTGCACTCGAACTTGGCGCAGTCAAATTTACCTACAGTTAAATCGACGCTCATCTCAAATTTTGTCACATTCGCATTCTATCGGGGTCACCCTACAAATTATACGTCGACGTGTTTTTACATCTTGCCATACGTGTGCAGTTTAAATATTCTAAAAATTGTGTCACTTTGATATGAAATTCTTTTTATCTTCCGTATTTCTATAATGGACTTCTTCACTTCGTTTTTGTGGCCGATCATTATATTTGTAGTTGGTTACGTGATCTGCTGTTGAAAATTGAAATGCGACTAGACTTTTCCGAATTTATAGATGCTATTCATATTTGTGCGATAAATATTTCATACGAATATCTGATTAACAAAACCTGTTCGTTAAATTAATAATTATTAACGTTTTTCAATGAATAAACCGTATATGTAAGTTCGTCAAATCGACCCAACCTACACTAGATGAATTGTAAATAATTAAATTTTAAATTTACCACGTATTATATATATATATATATATATATATATATATATATATATATATATATATATATATATATATAAAATTGATTTAAAATGAATGGCAATTTTGGAAAAAATTATACGGTTGTAGTTAATAGAATAAATACTAACAAATACATCTTAAAGTCGGTATAAGATTTAATTCGAAAATAGTTAAATTATAAATTATTAACATATTTTAAAATTATAATACGTATTTGCCTTTTAACTAACGCTACTATGCGCTAGCATTAAATTTGTACGAAAGTGTATGAATTTTTTCAACTTAACAATCGGAATCCGATTTTTCAAAAGTAAATTTATTTAAAAAACAAAACATCGATGCTTCGGTACAAAAAAATTTATCGCGTTAAATTTAAAATTATAATCGGGAATCGAGTTATATTTATCTTTACAGCGAATAAATCCCTAAATAATAGCGATATACGAATTATATTTATTAGAGAGTAGGATATGTCTACGTATTATTAGTTACGCTTTTGATTTTATAAAATTCTCATTTTAAATAATTACGTTTTATTTATCCGTGTAAAAAAAGAGCGTACCTAATATTTTTTAGCGTACACGAAGTAATTTATACAGAGCGTGAAGTACGTTCGAACGTTAAAAACGTTATCGTCCGAATGAATTTTAAATTAGGAAAATATTTCGATAATATATCGATTATTTTCGCTGCAATAAATATTTCAGATACGTCGGAAGGGTCAATTTAATTGAGCGTTTATCAGTGCTACAGTCAAATTTATAGCTCATTGTCGGACGTTACTTTTTACTGGGCGGATAATATTCGCGCTTATTTTTACACCTACGAAATTTACTTATAATTTTTTAAACTGGTAAAATGTTTAAGAAAGATTTTTTTACGTTAAACGTAACAAATTATGCGTCATAACCGAACTAAATAAATGCGGAGGTCCTTAAAGAAATTCGAATATTTCGTTCGTTCGAAAATGTTATTTTTAAAATCGAGCGCCGGTTGTTAAAACCATTATTTTACGAAAAAATAATTCGATAAATTTGAAATTGCCAGTTAATTTCAAGTACGTATTAATATTATTAACTTTTTTTTATATATTTAAGAAATTATATTCGCCAGACGAATAAATACGTATAAATATCCGTAATATCAATCGAGGATACAACTACACAGTGACGATTACGATGATATCGTTTCAGTTGGTCGAATATGTTGTCATACGAAAATGTGCATATGTGTCGCGTGTACTGAAATAATTTCGATTAGGTTAATTCGCGAGAATATATATATATATATATATATATATATATATATATATATATATATATATATATATATATAAACCATAATAAGATTTACAACAAAATGAAATACAAGAGTAGAAAATAAAATTTTTCTGTTCGTTAGTATCTCTATAGTTTATAAGAGGGGCTTCCTTTCCAATAACAATCGTCGGCTAAATTCTAGTTTTAATACTAGAACATATAATTTAGTTTTCGGTGCAGGCCAGCTGACGTAATTATATTCGACAAATCGATATAAGTTTTTTATTATTATTATTATTAGTATTATTTTAGTCAAAATCTTTACAACAAAATGAAATACCGTCATAACAAATGATCATTATTCGTTAGTATCCCTATATCCAATTCTCAGGGATTTCTTCCCCAATAATAACCATCGGCTTAAACAGCATAGTTTTAATAGTTGAATATATAATTCAATTTAGTTCTAATTAGTGTAGGCCAACTAACAAAATCCCGTCCAAAAATTGTCATAAAAAATCTATCGGATAAACTTATAACGTAAAAAATAAATTAAATCATTTAGGGCTGCGATATATATAAAACGGTCATAAATTTAAAATGAAATCACCCCAGTTAACTTTATTAAACACACTATAAATTAACGACCACCGATTTTGAATCTCTTATATATCAAACAATCTTAGAACTCAACAATATATATATATATATATATGTATATATATAATACAAATTTTACACCAATAAATTTATTTTTCACCACTGTTTTTACGAGTTTCAATGAGAAAAAAAATCATTATTTGGAAAGTATTGTAAAGAATGAGAACACAAAATCAATAATATTAACGAAAATTATAAAATTTTACATACAGAAAAACATTATAAAAAAAAACTACTTGAAGATGGAAATAATAAAAGAAAGGGATAAAAATAATTTATTAATTTTAATGATGATTTAGAAGTTGAATATGTATGTGAGTACTATAAAAATCGCTACAAGAAGTTTTTTAGCGAGTTAAAAAAACAAATGCATCAACCAATGTTGTCTAGCAATATATGTAGATTGAAAAGAAAATGAACTCAAGATACCCTCGATACCGGATAACTACTAATTGTATACCTACTTCGGTTATGGTTCAACGGTCGCTGGCAGTGCTATTAATCATTAAATTTATCGGCGTTTACAGGCTGTTTACGGATGTGAAACGGTTGACAGAAGTACAGTGAATAGGTGATCTATAAAAAGCAAGAATTCCGAACTCGGGGTAAGTTGGATATTTCCGATAAACAACGTAGTGGACGACCAATTTCTGCCAGCGATGATGAGCATCGTTTTCGCGCCGATAACCTTATTCAAAGTGATCGCAGAATCACTCAACAACGAATCGCGGATACTTTGGTAATATCAAAAGAAAGAGTTGGCTTCATTATTCAAGAATTGGGCTATCGAAAAATTTGCTCACGCTGGGTACCACGTATGCTTACGGAAGAAAACAAATGCCAACGAAAAGAAGCTTGTGAACAACTTTTGGAGCGTTATCGACGCGAAGGAGATCAATTTCTTTTCAGCATTGTGACGAGAGACGAAAGTTGGATTCATCATTACGATCCAGAAGAAAAAAGGCAAAGTATGTTATATCGACATCACGATTCACCGAAACCGAAAAAATTTAAAAACAACTCCTTCAGCCAACAAGGCGATGCTCACAGCTTTCTGGGACGCTAATGGAGTTTTGCTGATTGAATATCTCGAAAAAGGCCATACTCAGAACGCTACATTAAGACGTTATACAGGCACTACGGAAGCGTGTTCGACGAGTACGGCGCAGCAAGGATCAAGTTTTACTGCATCGTGACAACGCACGACCGCACACGTCAAACGCCACTCAAGAAGCGTTGGAGCGCTTGAAATTTGATGCCGTGATTCATCCTCCATACTCGCCAGATTTAGCTCCATGCAATTTTTACCCGTTTCTCCCTTATTAAAGAGGAACCTTAAGGGAAACAAATACGCGAACAACGATGAAGTGAAGGCCGCTGTAACCAGTTGGATAAAAAATCAAGAGGAAGACTTTTTCAGGAACGGATTTAAAAAATGGGTTGCGCGTTGGTGACTATGTGGAAAAATAAATATACCGTTTCAAAGATAAATAGTTCTTCTTTAATTTCTTTTTTTGATTTTGTGAATATCTCTTTTCATTCGCGAGTTATAAGCAAATGTGCATTACTTTTCAGCCGACCCTCGTAATTTCAGAAAACTAATCGTCATATCGTGGAAACCATGGAAATAATATATACAGACATTGACGCTTTTCCGATGGGAAAGTAGTTAATAAAATATTTTAAAGTTATTAAGAAAATGTGTTGAATATGATCAATCTCAATTGTGGTCCAAAGACCGGTGTGACATTAAAAAAAAAAATTGCGAGCGCATCTGCGTCGCATATAAATAGTGCCTTGAATGCTAGCTCATTTTGTACGTAAAAATAAACGTACAATAGCTAGTCACGACGTTCGGCAACGAACAATACGACGATGATGAATGATAAATTAGCTCTAAAAAGTATATGATAGAAATCAATTTATATATATATATATATATATATATATATATATATATATATATATATATGTGTGTGTGCGTGTTCACTTAATAATAGTTTAGCTTCTTAGTGATTTTAACTCGCTCCTTGTTGTTAAGTTTTTAAAAGAGAACTGCCAATTATTTGCATAAAATACGTGTTTCTTACCGAACGTAATTAGTCATATCATAGAAACGGTGATAGCATCTCGGTTATAATTTTTTCCTTATTCTAAATCATTACGACGACATTATGCGATGAAAATAAAATTATAAAGTGGAATTTCAGATGGAATTGTAAATTTGAAAGATGACGAATACTGATGCAACTATATCAAATTAAATGGTATTATACAAACTTTTTGTTTTCGTCAATTTCGAAAATTACGTCTCAATATGCGTATCACCGAGCTCACTTACACACCTTATTGCGTTACACATGCTACTCAATTTGCGCCTAGCCTTACACGCTTCTTTTTCTTTAAATAAGTAACAAAATGCTACTTACTTGCATAAATGCAGTCCTATAATTAATCGTTCTCGTTATTAATGTATCACGGTCGTACACTCGAAATTTTTGGAGAATTGATAGATGTTTTTGCACCATTGCTGAAAATACGAACAAATTTAAATTATTCGCGACCATATTTAAATATATATATATCTTATTTCGGACGCTGTTATATCTCAAGGGATTTGTTATTATAGTCGCATCAGGAAATTTCGAATTGATTAAATTTCTTTCGAATTTATCTAAGAAAATAATACATTTATAAAAATTTTAAATTAAATCCATATGCCTAACGTAATTAAAGCAAACTTGGAAAGTTACGAGTGTATTTTTAGCACAATGTAAATTTAGAGCGAGTTTATCATCCCTAACGGCACTCGAATATCCAACTGAAATCTCTCCTCGCCGTTACGAAAGAAAACAATATGGGTCAACTATTACCGAAGAGTAAAAAAAAAAAGCAAAGTCTGTCCATCAGAATTGACCATGTCGAAAAATTTATGTTAATAATGATGACTTACCGCAAATCCGGCGTACTTCCTTCCTCATGAATATAACTAGTCGTAATTTGGGTGCCGATAAATTTCTGTACTAGCTGCAAGATTACGAATATATTTTAATTTTGACAGTGTAGTTTCGAAAGTACTTATATATATATAAATAGATTTCGCGCGAATGATTAAAAATTAATTATAAGTATTCGAGGAAATCAATTATATCGTTTCGCGCGTAATTATGAAATTACTAGCATTAGACATGATGGCTTACCGCCATAAATCTTAAAGATAACTTTTAAAGCGAATAATAAAAATATATATATAAAAATATATATATAAAAATATATATATAAAAATATATATATTTTTTTATTCCGTGTATTACTACCGAAATACATCGTGTCTCACTAGGTCGATGATATTCCGGTTAATAACATAAATTCAAGGCGAAGTGTTGATAACAAATTCGGTAAATAATTACTCGAGTTATCTATTAAAGCCAGTTATCTTTGTGTATCTAGAACTGTTATATGAACAAACTTGATAAACAAATGCTTCTGTTATCCACACTAAAACCCGCTGTATTTGCGTATCTAGATTAAGTTCTATCGATTAAATTCTCAGAAAGAAAACGGCCGCTACATGACAAGATAACTCTAAACGCTTCAAAACGACGAATGTCTTTGCTAGTATCGAGAAGTCGAACAGCTTCAGCATTGACGAGTAGAGTCTCTTCAGTGGGCAGTTGTGCGAAGTTGTTAATTACTTCGCTGGAAAATAGTCGAATGAATGATGATACAAAATATTTGAACTTACATTTGGACAAAAGGTTAAAGTAGCCAAAATAAATTATTTAAATACGAAAATCAAATAGATGCCTTATAGGTAGGAATCGAAGCTGGCAGGTATTAGCCGACTGAAATAAATACGTTGTCACGACACAATGCATCTCCGCGTGTTTTTGTCCTGTATTATTACTAGCGCGCATATGGTGTTGTGTTTGCAATTGCTTTTCACGCCAGAATATTAGAATTATTTATATTTCTATTTTCTAATGATGATATTTTTTCGTCGTATTAAAGTACGAAAAAATAAAAAAAAAAAAATTATACTTCTTTCGAACTTTAGCGTTTAAAATAAACAAACGTTAATTCCGATATTCTACGATAGATATCAAATGTGACCTACTGGAACGATAGTATCGATGATGAATTGAATATTTTTTATTTTCAAAATTAATTGCAAACAAATTCTATAATGAACTAAATTGAAAATTATTATAATTACAAAAATTTTACAATAATTTTTATTTTTTTTTTAAATTTCTTAACTTAACGTTAAATAAGTAACTATATTATAAAGCTTATCACATAACACAGAACATATCTTATTACGTGATACAAACGAGTGTGAAGCCGTTAGCCCACTGGCTAAAGCTTCCATAAAAAAAAGTTTATCGCCTACAAGACTAGGTCTTGCGGTTTATTACGCTTAAGGCGTCTAATGTCTAATTGTATGTCGAGAAGTTTCACTGCTTCCACGTTGACATGAAAAGCCGTTTCTCGTGCTGCTTAGCGTACTCCTTGATTACATCGTTAACGAACATAATCTGAAGATCGCGGTGTATATCATCGTTACGCGAAAATCGATACGCGTCGACTATCATACGCAGGATGACATTTTGTCTCGTCTGAATCTTGTCACGATTTGCAGCCTTAGCACAGCCCCATAGCTGAAGGCCATACATCCAAATCGGTTTTATTATTTGTTGGTACAGTAAACGCTTTAGAATTTACAATAATTTAAACATAATTTTTTAGCTTAATATCGCTTCTCGGCTTGTTGGACAAAATCAAAGTGTAATAGTATCTTATCAGCTTAATATCTGGTAAAAAATTATATTTAAATTATTTTAAAATTGTTGTAATTAATTATAATAATTTTCAATCTAATTCATTATGAAATTTGTTCGCATCGCAATTAATTTTAAAAATAAAAAATATTTAAATCATCGCTCCATTCGATAACATTTCATACTAATCGTAGAACGTTATTGGCATTAATGTTTGTTTAACATTTTCAGTCGTGATGTCCACTATATGGTACATGATATTTTAATTCGAACTAAATGTTTCATTTTCTGGCTGACGTGAAATTTCCAAATTTTAAAAATGTTTCTATAAATACACCGAAAATTATCTTGCCTAGGAGTACTGTATAATAAATAATTGTATAACATTTATAGTTTTGTGTCAACATTTTATAATGTATGACTGAAAGTGATTAAAGTTTGAAAGAAGTATATTTTTTTTTTTTTTAAATCGTGTTTTATGTGCAGCGAATTTAATAAGTATATTTCGTTATTCAAAATTGAATATCCGATAAGTAACGGATTTTTTGTTTTGACTTTGTTGATTCGGTAAATTCGGAAACACAGTTTCAAAAATTAATTTTTTCGAAAACCTTTGATTTCCGGTGAAAAATTTTTTCGACACTAGTCGTTTCTACACAAATGTAATATGTATACCAAAAATGGCAAATTTTGAAGACGCCTGTATAAACTCAATTTACCCTTTATCCCGTATAAAATATATTTGCATTTCTTATTTACTAATTTATTATAAATTAATAATACGTTCGAAGAGGGTCCCAATAAGGATACAATGTAAATAAGTTGTGCAGTTAGTTAATCTTAATATGTTTACAATAATAATTCATCTCGGTAAATCGTTTAACGAATACATATAAGTGGATTAGTGAGAGAGAACGAGTTTTGTAAATATTTAAGTGAACTTAATTTTTACTCAACATTCCCTTACAAATATTACTATCTATATTACTTTCTCCCCCCCTATCTCTCTCTCACACACACATATACACATACATATATATATATATATATAAAATAAATGCTTGCGAACGATTTACGGGAACTGTTATTTCAACAACAGCAATATACGTATTACAAACGAAAGAAAGAAAAAATTAAAGCACATTTTCGAGCCGTAATAATGTACGCTGATTACTTACGCGATTGTTATGGAATAATCTATTGTTCGGCGAAACGCTAAACAGCAAATGCAACAGTAAATAGGAACATATGATGAGGTAAAGAACGCTATACGTCATTACACAAATGATGACGCTCAGCGACGCAGACAGTTCCGACATAGCCGTATGTATGACGAAGTAAACGTTGATAATGATTATGGTGAATGACAAAGCCAACGTTAGGACAATATTGAACCTGCGAAATAATAGAATAGAACCGCTTATCCATTAAGAGAAATTCAACGATTATTATTCCTGTCGAATTAATTGAATAATGTTTAACTGCATTTAATTTAACGAAATAAAACGGGATTTCGAAAGAATTTTAAATACATACATATATATATATATTTCTATATACACACACACATACACATACATATATATATTTAAATTTTACAATACGCCAGTACAACAGCTTTCGCGAATTACTGCACAGCACAGTATCAGGAAAAACAATAAATATACGCGCTCAACGAAATTATTAATACTTATTTACTTAAAAGATCACACGCTCATATATACATACGCATACAAACTTAAATACATATGCACACATCCATTGTAAATCTATCAAGTACACATGCACGCAAATAATTCGTTACTTTCATATTGGTACGAAAATATAATAAATATATCACTCAGATACATTCTGACATACACACACGCATAATATTATCACTTACATAAGACAGGATGGACCAACTTCACGCTATTAAACCCTTAACGATTTGTCAGAATTCTCTAGAATGACTGAGAAATATATCTAATTCGGGATATTTTTTCTCTAGGTTGTTGCATAGTATAAATAATGAATATAAAGAGGAACATGCATACTGTCTAGTTCTATATATAAACGTTTTAATTTTCTTTTTTTAGTTACTTAATAATGGTAGTCGTATAAAGGGTCTAATATTGTATATAAATTTACGTGTAAACTCGCACGTAAAAGCTATTTATTTTTAACGCGGATAACTTTCGACGAAAAAAATATACATTAGTAACTGATAATCCGATACAATAAAATGATACTAAACGAGATAATGGTAAAAAAATATTATTTTTTATATTCAATATCGAGATAATATATAAACGGCGTACATGTCAGGTTTTAAATTACAATAAAATTTTGAATATTACAGATATGTGAAATATTAATTAATTAAAAATAATAAAAAACAATTTTGTCAGCGAAAGCAGGAGTAAATTATGTTGTAGCTAAAACTAACTGAGGGGGACTATCTACATCGACATCCGCTATTAAAATGGCACGACGAAATAATAAATGGATTAATTCTAATTAATGTAGCGTAATTACTTCAAATACTCCATCGAGTATATTATATTATATGTCCTTTATACACACATACTTTAATCTGATACTGATCAATTATTTGAACATGTACAAACACACCCACCAACATTTACATATATATATATATATTAAAGATGAATTGGAAAATATGATGAAAGAACTGGAGAGTGCAGTTAATAATATTGGTTTACAAATAAACCCGAATAAAACCAAATATATATGCAATTTATCCAAAATCAGGAAAATGATCACACGCACGGTGAAATACAAATACAAGTAGGAAGTATAGAAGAAACATACCAATTTACATATTTGGATAAAGTTTTTGCGAGCGGAAAACAAGTAAACAAATTAGAAATTAAGAAAAGAAATGACAAATGGCTGGATTGCATACCATAAGATAAAACGTATACTTAACGCTAAAATTAGTCCAGAAAACGAAGCCAAAATATTTAACCAATGCGTGAAGTACTAACGTACGCTGCAGAAACTTGATCCTTAACGAAAGAAGTTATAGGAACATTAAGAAAACAGAAAGACGGATGGAACGAGCTTTGCTTCGCATAAAATTACGAGACAGAATTAAATCAGAATATATCCGAAATAAAACAAAATTCGAATGTGTAGGGATGAGGATAGCATTGAACAAACGTAGGCAAGAAGATGGAAGATGGACAAAAGAACTGATACAATGGAGACCATATACTGGATAGCGCGCACAAGGGAGACCATTTAGAAGGTGGACGGATGATATTGTAGCAGTCGCAGGGAAACAATGGCTTAGGCATCGATGGAGAAGATTAAGGGAGGCCTACATCAAATCAATCATGTAACACATATCTGTTATCATGTATCAAGATTCTAAGGAGAAGACGTGTAAATAGCGATATTACTTACATTCCATTGACAAATTCTCCCATTATATGGGGATTACTAGTAAACGCTATTACGGGTAACGTAGCAAAAGGTAACTGCAAGCTCATCACTGCGTTTAATATATCGTTCATTCCGCTCAGATCGTTAATATTGCTGAAGAAAGCGATGCAAAATGTCGGTAGGATTGCAACTAATCGCGTAAGTGTTACTCTTTTCCACCTGCTCCATTGAAGATTCAGAAAACCCTGAAATATAATTTTCGACAATATACAAAGATTATTTCTATCGATCGTGTGAAAAAATCGAATAAATAATAAACAGTTTTCCCCAGAACGATTAAACAGACAAGCGTGAAATGTTTTAAAAATATCGATTTACAATAACACAATACGTATTATTTTCTTATTAATCTACGCGCGTGAACGTTTCACCATGGAAAAAAAAAGAATACAAACAATATTTCGTACAAATATAATTCTTATTATATATATATATATATATATATATATATATATATATATACACATGCGTCAGAAAACTTAGAATTAAAAAAGAAAAAAGAAAATATGCAACCCTAGCAAACCTCTGTGTTGGCTTGCCAGTTATCTATCAATCTTCAGGTTGATGAGGGTCGTCTAGATGCCAACTATCAACTTTTGAAGTTGACAAAAATTTACTTATTTATCATCATCATCATATTGGTTAGTTCGGTTCTAGCGTCGTGAAATTATGTATCGTAAGTCCTTTCGATCTTGACTTCCATACATCTTTATTTTGCGCTAGTCTTATACAAGGCGAAGTTGGTATAGTTAACTTTATTATTCTATCGGTACATCTGGTTTCTATCCTCAACTCGCATGAGACGTATCCTAAACTAGATTTTTCGACATCCCTTCAAGGGGAGAGGTTATTTCGTCTGTCTATCCACGAAATTCGCAACTTTCGCCACCAGCGGAACATTTCAAAAATATCGATTCATCATATATGCGCTCAATACAACATGTAAAAGGTAATTTTCACAGGTTTTAGTCACTTTTGAACCATTATTATTTATTATTTTAAACGTTTACACTCGTATTAAAATTGTATTTTAATTTGGAAATCGCAAGTTTTGGATTTTTAGTCGTTTGTAATTTTAATTTAAGGCAACTTCTCTATTTCCGTTATAAGTGTACTTAATTTCATTACTTGTATAGCGCGATAAATTTTAGTGATTAACCGTTCGTAATTACTGGTAGCTGAGATGAAATTAATAGATTATACTTTCTTTTTCTTAAAAAGAAAATTGCGCATTCTCGAGCTACTGAGAGGGGGACAGAAGATGTTGGAGAGGTGGATAATTAAAGGTTTTCAAAAAAAAAAAAGGGTCAAAAAAAGTTAGTGAACAAAGTGAGTCAGTAGTTAGTTAGTCGAGAAGAGTCAGTTGGTCAAGACTCAAGAAAAAGTTAGTAATGAGTTAGCCTTTGATTATATCAGTATTCAGAGTCAGAGCCAACGGGAAGAAAAACATGGTCGGTGAGTCATCACGAATCTGGTTAGTTTCACACACACACACACATATATATATATATATATATATACAATTAAAATAAAATGTTATTTTATTTAACGAATTCGTCGATATAGAAATATGCATGATAAAATTGTTAAAGTAAAAAGGTTATTCACTCATCTAACGCGCATGTAATTTATAATATTTCGAATTATGTTTCATACAATAAACTAAACGCCGCGTCATAGTTCATTTGGCAATAGAAAACAGAAAATTATTAAATGATGAGTAAGAATAGTGTAGTATAGTATAAATGCATACATTAGTATACGAGGGTCCTAAGCGTGGAATATATACTGTTCGCATGAACTGTACTACCAACACCCGTGTTTCCTTCCAACCACGTTTTCTAGTATTAGGCGCGTCGACTTATACACAAACATAGGCTTATTCATATATATATATATATATATATATATATATATATATATATATATATATATATATATTGTGAGCGTGTGTGTGTTTATATATACACCGGCATAAAAATTAAAAAAAAAAACTATATATCGAATTTAATTAAAACGTCTTTAAGTTTCACGAGTCACAGATGTTTTTTTTTTGTCTATTGGATCGAATACTTCTTTATTCATTATCGACGAATTTTCTCTTACTCCGTCACATCGTTCAAGGTTTCGAGCGACGCAATTTTTATCTACCGGACGTTGAAATTCTCACTTATTACATTGAAAGTGTAACTACGATCGTATCCTATAGTTCATTTTATACGGTGAAAATGTATAATATTAAGTTTAATTAAGGAAAAATGTTTATATAAATTATTCGCGTGAAAAATATTTTAACAGATCATCATTCAACATCATTCGAGTTTATCAGAAAATTGTAACGTTACACCGTATTAAATTCATTTTGTACCTCCATAGCGAATTGGCCGGCGTAGCAACCGGTCATTGTACTGCTTTGGCCAGCAGCTAATATTCCGATGGCCCATATGTACATGGCGGCTGCACCAAATTCGCATCCTAAAAATACGCCGCCTTTGTAAATATCTACATCCACTAGATCCGTCGTGTTCTGCGACATAAAACATTTTTCAATTACGATACTTTTAACATACATATATATATATATATATATATATACGTAATCATGAACTTCTGAATAATTTTACTCGGTATTTTAGGGAGAAAAGTAAATGTGCTTACTATTTTGGAAAAATTACTGATTGCATTAATATTGTAAAAAAAAAAAAAGACAACGATGTATGGAAATAAGACGGTAAATTGGACCGATTAAGATTATATAAATTTCATCGGCATACAATTTTCATAAACAGCGCGAATCTGAATGAAGACAATGTACAGTTCAAAATTGACTCGTATAGTATTTATTATTTCTTTCATTTAATGCAAATATCAACCAGCTTCGACTTGATGAGATCAATTCGTTTTTTTTTTTCTTTCTACGCCTTCTCCGTTCGAAGTTCGGCGATCATCTCAGGCTGCCTCATGTAAGTCTTCTTTTGAGCATCCATACCATTTCCGCAAGTCAGCTAGCCACGATGTTCTTCTTCTGCCTTCTATTTGACCATTTAGAACAAGCTGAAGTAGGTGGTATTTTTCCGGGTGTCTGGATATGTGACCGAAGTACTGGAGTTTCCTAGAGTGGATCGTGGTGAAACAGTTCGGTTTTCTTGATCATAAAAGTTACACGAACAAAATTTTAATTCAGAAAAAAAAAATCGAAAATAAAAATATTTTTCAGTTCACTTTCAAATTTTGCAACTTTCTACTTTTTTACTTTTACTTCCCCCATTTACCTCGATTTAAAATAATAGCGCACACCCGTCTAACTTTAACACATATAATTGCGTGGATCACTTTTGAAACAATTTTCCGTTTCAAAATATTACTGAAGATCAAACGTTGAAGCTGAACTATTTCGGTTTTGTAATTCCTTCCGAAAAAAGATTTTTTATTTATCACAGTTCGATTGTAGGTATTGCTGTAGATATGTATAATTAAATCGTAATTTTTACTAACTTACGAACTAAAAACGATCACTAACTCGAGAGATTTCACATTTTAATTACTCTATTTACGGAATACAGCCGGAATGATAATGCTAATTTTCCAATTAGGATCTCTTACGCTTTTATTATGAGATAACGCATTAATCATGAGGTTTTTTTTTTCTATTACACCGTTTCCCACATGATGTATTTCTAGAATAATTTATTATCATTAAGTAGGTTACCAATTATTTTATAAAATAATATCTTCGCATAAATCGAAATAGTTGACAAATTAGCTCGATACGCACCGACGAGATAAGCTTTTATTAACAATTTCCAGACTTTTCTACAATAGTCCTATTTTATTAGACCTCATTAAGCTACATTACAATATTTCTTTGTATCCCACGGTCGCTCTAATAAACAAATTCATTAAGCTAACGCAACTCTGATGTTAGAAAATCCGTAATTGTCGAACGTGGTTTAAATAAATGTTTTCCCTAACGTTCCGAAATATGATTTATCATCGATGTAAAATGTATTAAAGTTTTACAAATGATTTGTTAGAAATATTCAGTGGAAGTTAAGCATTCAATTAATTACAATCTTTCACTCGAACGAAAATTTTTTCCCTTTTAACAATGTAAAATATTTGATTGGTTTATAAATAGACTTATATCAAGCGCGTTTTTTATTTTTACTTATTTAATAATAAGTAAATTTTCATAAAAACTGTTTTAGAAACGGAATATTTAGAAATTAGCCAATCACGTTACATAAGATGTGTTTTAAAAAAAAATTAGAATAAATTTTACTTACTGGAAATACTTCACGATGAGTACTATTGTGCTTCACGCAGTCGCTTAACTGTAAAATAAAACTTGTATTATATATATACAGGTAAATATTTTTATATTACAAATTACATTTACTCGTAAACAAGGACGCAAGTGTACACATATTATTTTATACATAGAATACATACTATTTCGGCATTAGTTTTATTGTATAATCCATGCGCAAATACTGAAACTACCGCAACATTTATAAAAAATGAGATTAGCAAAGCGATCGATGACTCCACGAAAAAGTAGAAATTAGCTTCTTTCACCTTGGCCGATTTTCGTCGATCCACTTCTCTAGACTGTTTGACGAAATAGTAATAAAAATCTATTAATTCGTTTACTGAAAGTATCTAAGTTACAATATAAATAAATAACCAATGATTAAATTTATCAGTTTCCAGATTTACTTAATGTAAAACCACGCTACATATATATATATATATATATATATATATATATATATATATATATATATATATACACTATGTTTATTGATATTTCATTCCACGTAGACAATTTATGAAGTTTAAAAAAAAATATACATTACTAATAACGTGTTATTAAATGTAAATTTCACTAATAAACAATTTTAAAAGTAAGTAAACGAATTTAATAATGAAAAATTGAAAAACCAGAAACAATTTGGACAGTAATATATTCCGTTTAAGTTACATATGAACTTAAAAGCAAAATTCTACTCTATTTTGAAAAATATACGCCCGTTTGTCTATTAATTTGATTACCCATGATTACAGTCTCACAATCAAAGTATAATTTAAAGCTCGTAAAATTTACATTTATTCTTTTATAATTTTAAATTGAAATAATACCGTTTAAAATACAACTAATTATGGCAAACATTTCGATATAAGATCGTGAATTTCAGAAATTCACGGTACTGTTTATACAAAAATTTATATTTTACTACAATGTTAATTTTTGGCTAAATAACTCCCATACTAGGATGATGGATGTTGAACTGAACATGGTTATGAGGGTAATTACTGGGTTAGCGAAATCAACACCAACTGCCTGACTCCCAGTGCTTTCTAATATAACGCCAGTCCATATGAAACGACAGCAGACCACTGCAAACGAATAGAAAAAACATGTGAACAGTAAGCTATTAATACATACTGACACGGATATGCTGAAACCACGAAGACTAGTACGTAATACCGCAACGAAACTTATGTCAGAAACATTTGATGGAGCTAAAGCTTGGAAAGAAACGTGGGATATCCAGAAGGCGGATAAAAGAAACTTGGTACAATAAACGATAGACCACTTGGTTTTGATCAGAATAGAAAAACATGGATCGTATTAAATAGGTTGAGAACGGGTCACGATGGCAGCGGTAAATATATGACAAAATGGAAAATGAGGGACGTCCCAGCGTGCGTAGAGAAAAAAACATAAACTATGAACCATGTTTTAACCGAATGAGGCATTCGGCTTACGGGATTTGCAGGATGAATGGAATCAGATTTAAAAAAACTGGACCTGGAAATACGACTCGTGCACACGTTGTCTAGCGTAAAATACGTTATTTATTTATTTATATATCATCTAATTATACTGATCATATATGATATACGAAAATAATAACTGTCACACACTCCGTATCGACCTTAACTATTCTCTCAATTATACAATTCCTTTCCTCTTCCACCCCTATTTACTACATCCAACAACGAGTCATCAGTGTCTCCTAACAGCCTCGACAGTTACACACGGCACTATAAAAAGCGTACACATTGTGTTAAACTACCGAGGCTAATGTGAATAATACGACGTAAAACTAAAAAAAAAATCAAAAAAAAAATCGGAAACTTATAATTCTGAAGCTTCTCCGTTCCCCCATGAAGTTATACAACAAAGTTACGACGTTGACGAGAATAGTACAGCGTCAATGTTTTGTGAATTAATTTTTAAATATTTATTTAATTTATTTTCAAAAATACATAAATAAAAATGTCGCGATTAGAATAGAAAAAAAAATCGAGTTTGTTCCAAAAACATTATTATTTAATATGTCTCGAAACGATGATCGTCATTTTTATGCTAATTAACTTTTTATACATACGTACGCGTGTATATAAATCAAAAGCAAATATAGTACCATAATGGAAACTTAAATTTTTATTATAATGTATTTAAAAAGTACAAATACTGTTCGGAGTATAACGTCTTCAAAATAAAACTCAAATACTAGTGGAAATTTGATACTTTGATAAAAGCTGTAGCTTCAAATATCGCATTTCTCGTTATGGAATCTTTTATATTTTACTTATATAGTACGGCAAGTCCGAATTTTACACACGAAGTTGATAAAAACGTAGCAAAATGTTTAAATCAATCGCAAATGTAAATAATAAATACGAGTAATTAAATTTAAATTAAAAAAAAAATGTTCAAAATTTAAATAATAAAAAAACAGAAATTTTGTGTGATTAATATATATATATATATATATATATATATATATATATATATATATATATATATATATATATATATATATATATATAGTTTAATTTAAAAAGTTATTAAATATATTCATATAGCAATAGGCGCAGTGGAAATACGAGTATATTTTTTTAGAGGTACCTTAACAATTTCCTCGGCAATAGTTACGACATCGGCTTTACAAAAATAGTTTTTCTTTTTCTTTTTATGTTAAGAAATAATTTTATCACGCACGTATTTAATGATAACGAAATAAATACTTAACTCGCATGTTACGTATATGTTAAAAATCGCATTTAAAACCGCAATAACTATTAAAAGCGAGGTAAAAACTGCGTAGAGATCGTCGCACGTTATTATAATTTAAAAGCAAACGGACTTGCAAAATACCTTAACTAACCCTGAATGAAGGTACAAATTATGGGGCATAATAACAGCGCCTATAATACCGACAGCTTGTAAAAATGCCGATTTATCACAGCCTGAACACCAGGGTATTACCATGCCTTTTATAACTTCTTTAGCACTGGGACCGACAACCATAAACTATTACAACAAAAAATAATAATTAAACAATTTTTAGAAAGCTTAATATAAATTATTAAAAACTAAGCATTATATATATATATATATATATATATATATATATATATATATATATATATATATATATATGATTTTTTATAAATAATAATTTTTATATATATATGCATTGACACATAATATTACGATTTAGTATGCATTCCCAATTATCCTATATAACTAATATACAAAAAAAAAAAAATGTAATCACGAAATATGGAAAGCGAAATACTTGGTTTATTGTGTATCGAAGTTTTACTAAGGAAAACGGAAGAATTCAACTTGACTAAATCCGATAGATCGTTGTGAAAGAAATGTCAGAATTAAATATATTTAGGAAAATTAAATACACGAATTAATTAAAACAATTATAATAGAAACAAACGATAAACGAATTTTGAGATATGTAAGGATTATTGCTTACTAAATTTATTTAGATCATCGTGCATATCTTTGTCTGAGATTTAAAAATTCGCGCGTAATATTATAAATCTAATTTCGATGACGATTTAGAAAAATCGAGTACGATTTTTAAAAGGACCTTTGTAAGATATTATTCTCGCGTAAATTATCTAAACATTCCTACCAGTATAACGATTAAGAGAAAATGAGTGCAAGTTAAAAAAAAAATAATAATAATAATATATATGAAGCATTTACTACGTAGAATCGGGTATTTATATAATAGTCGATGAAAAATATAAATTTGTACGATTATTATTATTTTGTATTTATATTCGGAACCAAAGTTTATAAACAAAGATAATTGCTAATAAATCATCCGGTTTCGTAACGTTCAATGTACTTTGCCACCTTCGAGGTTATTCGTTGCGACACCTACTAACGAACATTATAAGATACCGTTAATGTTCACACCGGATGAACATAACGGAATAAACAAATTCTATCGTAAACTTATGGACGGAATTTATATTTTTAACCCTACGATATATCATCTTTATTCAGTTACAGTTTTAGCCTCATTTTCGCAGTCTAAAAATTTCCGAATTTAACACGATACTGAGCTCATTATTTATTACAGTCTTACTTTCGCGACATTTGATTTATAAATAAAAAAACGTTACGCTCGCTAACGATTTGCCACTCCAGCTAAGACTAAAAGTTATAGATTCTGCTACGTTATTCCAGTACTTTTATACGGAGTGGAAATGTACACCTTGAACGTCAGATAGAAATGTGGCTTCTAAAAAGGCTATTATGAATTTCATGGACCGAAAACGTTTCGAATAATAATATATCGGAAAGAGCTCGGGTACAAAGAAATCTGGTAAAAAGTATTGAAAAAAAAAAAGGAAAAAAAAGGGGGAAAAAAGGTATATCCAGGTCATATTCTAAAAAGAGAAAAGTACGACGTTTTGCGCATAATACTGCAAGGAAAATAATTCATGGTAAAAGACCGGTTAATAGAAGAAGAAATTCGTGAATAAACATATGGAAGAATGCAGTCACATTAATGATATCAGTGGACTCTTTAAGATAGCAAGAGAACGAAATTATTGGGAATAGCCTACCCGCTACTAAGTGTACAGCGTTAAAAGAAGAAATTATATATGGTGACACAGAGAAGATGGACGGTTTTTGTTGTTTTTTGAATAACTCCAAAACTACTAGACCAAAATTTTTGAATGAAATTTTGTTTAAAAATAGTAAAACGAGAAATTATAATTATTTGTGGAACACAATATCGTTCAGATGACCACCATTTGCAACAAGACATTGATTCAGTATTTACAAAAATATTTCGTTGACTTTTTCGTGCATAGATCGCTGAATTTTTGAAATTTCTTCAGAAATTCTAGTTTTCAAGTCTTCCAGATCTCGTGGACGCGTTTCGTAATCGCGGCAATTAAGGTATCCTTAAAAAAAAACACGTAACTTTGAATTCTTGTCGAAACTCTTTTTGTAATCGATTCACGCCGAAAATAACGTCCCACGCAAAACGCGCGCCCTTCTCGTTATAGGATGTCATGATAACTGAAACTGAACAAAAAAGAATCTCTCGTGAGTACACTAAACGCGAAGTACGCGATTTGCGTTGTAGCAGTGTTACCAACTGTGCTATTCAAAAAACAAAACCGTCCGTCTTTTCTGGGTCAACCTATATAAAAAAAAAAAATACTGGAACTTGAATGTTTTTACATAGTTGACTATATACTGGCATTTTTCATTATCCCCCCACCCAAAAAGTATATAAAGCGACGCTAATAAATTACAAATTTTTATTTGATCGAACAAAATTAATCATTCCGAGCGAGATATTTACGTAACGTGGAGTTTATTAATATAGAAATCAAAAATAGAAATAATAATAATAATAATAATAAACCGAACAAAATGTAACACAATCACTAAAAGTTTTTTAATCGCGAAGCTTTTCGACAGTTACGTCATTTTCAAGCACGCACCAAAATTATTACTTTTTTTTTTTTATATATATATATGAATTGTGGCGCACCATAAATAATGGCCTTCCACAAGGTTCAGTGTTGGCGCCAATTTTATTTAACTTATATATACATGATATACCGGTCCTCCAAGCGGAGAATTTCCAGTATGCAGACGACATTGTACTTGCAACTCAAAGCAAGCACTTAAAAAATGGCGAGGACGTACTCACAAAAGATTTACACAGCTTGGATGAATACTGTGCTAAATGGAGACTCAGGTTAAACCCGGTAAAAACAGAAACTTGGGTGTTTCACCTCAACTCACAGATGGCAAAAGCTAAAATACATGTTAAACTCAACGGTAAAGATTTACCTTTTAACTCAACGCCAAAATATCTAGGCGTCGTTCTTGATCGAACTCTCACATACAAAGAGAACTCCGAAAAAATAGCTCAAAAAGTGAAGACAAGAGTAAACCTTATCGTTCGCCTTGCAGGTACAGCTTGGGGAGCAGAGACAAAACTCATCAGGACTGCTACACTGGCACTAGTGTTTTCAGCTGCAGAATATTGCTGCCCCGTTTGGATGGCCAGCTCGCATGCTAAGAACATCGATACACAACTGAACGCAGCACTACGCTTAGTAACCGGTACGCTAAAATCTACTCCTACTATGTGGCTTCCCGTGCTGGCAAATATATTTCCACCGCACATCCGCAGAGAAGAAACATTCAAACGAGAATGGGCTAAATACAACAGTATGCACTCTCACGTAGAAAAATTTATCAAAGATCCCCCACCTACACGTCTCAGCAGCAGGAAACCAGAATGGCTGACGGCTAACGAGCTACAGAGCAGTGTCGACGCAACTACGAAATGGAAGGAAATATGGGTTAAGCAGACTCCAACAAACGGACAATTAATATCAAATCCGGCTAGCAGGGTGCCAGGATTTGGTCTCAACAGAAAAACATGGTGCAATTTAAATCGCGTCAGAACCAACCAGGGTCGTTGCAAATATTTAATGAACAAATGGAAACTGTCGGAAACGGAGCTGTGCAGCTGTGGCGAAATCCAAACGATGTCACACTTTATAAATTCGTGTAAAGTAAATAGCTTTACTAAAGGACTGATTGGGCTACATTCACTAGAAGAAGGCGCAGAAGACTGGCTGTCGAACGTGAATTTATAATGCAGGATATCTCTAAATAAGCGCGTAATTGATACGATAATAATAAAAAAACCAGAAATGTTTATATAACAACTTAAAATCTGATATACATATTTCATTAGCCAGACAAGGTTTGGAGATATTTATCAATTTTGATGAAGAATTTTTCAAAATCTGTTTTATAAATAAAATTTATTGTAAATAAATATAAAATTGAAATTATGTCTGGCTAATGAAATATGTATATCAAATTTTAAGTTGTTATATAAACATTTCTGGTAATTCATATATAAAAAAAAATGTAATAATTTTGGTGCGTGCTTGAAAATGACGTAACTGTCGAAAAGCTTCGCGATTAAAAAACTTTTAGTGATTGTGTTACATTTTGTTCGGTTTATTATTAATTAATAAAATCACTACTCTCCAATATATTCAACATTTAATAATAATAATAGTATAATTAATTTTAAAATCGCTCTGATTTACGTAAAATTATTTATAGAAATAATAATTTAATATTCGTTCGAAAGATACGCAGAAAATGTAAAACTGAAAAGTACCGACTGATGAAAAACGGCAAAACGATTGATGAAATAACACTATTAGACGATGAAAATAAATATAATCTGAAATTGCAGGATGTGCTCTGTAGATTATTTGTGTTAAGAATTACTACGTACATTTTTTATATACAATTTTTTTAATAATTTATAATTATATTCTTTATTTATTATTAGTTAAATTTCTTATAATTCGAAAATGGCAGAACTGCTAAAAAGCTTCGTAATCTGCATACTTAATAATTAGCGATTTCTCCTAATAACGATATAGTTGCTTTATAAAAATAAATCACTCTACGCACATCTATGTTTTAGTTTTTTAAATAATCATTCGTAGGAAACTGACTAGAAGTAAATTGATTTTTTTTTTATTATTTTTTACTTTCAGTAAAGTCGAATTTCAAATAGTAGTTTTTGTGTATTATCGAACAAGTCCTACGAACCGCAGAATACTTCGTTGCATCAGTTGGATAGAAAAAATGCGCAACACGGAAGTATCGAAGCGCACGGGAAAAAATTTGGAAATGATGAAAACAATAAAAACTGGAAAATGGAAAATTAAAATAGTTCGCTCACATATTAAGAGACATCTAACACAATACAGTTTTCCGATATTAATGTTACAAGGAAAAATACAACGGCAAAAGATCACCAGGAAGGAAAAGAATATCCTGAATGCAGAATTTAACTGACTGGTTTAATATCGTATATAATTCGTGCTAGATCATAATTTTCTTCGACCTCCGTAAATAAACATATATATATATATATATATATATATATATATATATATATATATATATATATACATCTATAAACTGCGATCATGTAATAATAATAATAATAATAATAAAGAAAAAAAAACAATAATATTAACAATTGTCGGGGCATTGTACGCGCATATTTCTTAACTAGACTCTAACGGAAATAGCGACGATAATGATTGAATACGTTGTTATTCAATAATTATCGGGAAATAACAAAACGATAATATACTTCTAGTAAGACGATTGTTCGCGGTTAGTTGAAACTTTCAAAAATTGACGTAACAAACGTTATTTTTTTTTTATAATTAATTAATGGAATAAATACTATTAAAGAAATAAAAAAACTCACTTCGTAACCAAACGATAACGCCATTACACTAATTAGAATAGCGAATAAAAATTCTAATTTTCTGAGACCGTATTTATCTAACAAAAGAAATGTAAACGTATCGAATACGGTGATAAGTACACCGGCCCACAAAGGGATCCTGTAATATATAAATTATTAAAATCAATAAAAAAAATACGATTTTTCGATTTTAATTATTTTTCGGATAATAAAAAATCCGATCAGTTTTCAAAGAACCGTTTAATAATATTTAAAATTGTATTTTGTAAAGTGACGAAACCACTCTTATTTTGATTTATAAAGATTGTAAATATAACTTAGAATTGACGAATATTATGATTTTTAAATAAAAAAGACGAAATTCAACGGTAAATATACTTACATAAAATTGCTCACTAATTGCAAGCGCAACGTTATACCCATATACAATTACCAGTTTTAAAATAAACTAAAGAGCCTAATTATATGTGTAGGATTTTGACGAATATAAAGATTTACTTCAATTAAAATAAAATATATATTTTTTTTCAACGTATTTTTTTTTTGCGACCCAAAAGAATTACGTTTCGAACGAGTTTCGGTTGCATTTCGGATTATTCATCATTGTCGACAATTTCACAAATACTGCTCTGCTGAAGATTACATAAAATATCAACATTTCAAAACCTTCATATTGTTTATAACACTTTAACCAATCGGTTACTTCTACAGTTGTTAGTGCGTCATTGTTAAGCAGACCGTCATCGCAAAGCTTCGTGATTTCGTCAACACTAACAGTTCAGGTCATTAACCGTAGTTGCTGCTACAGTGACGGATAACAGAAAGTTACTGCTAAAAGAAGTTTTACTTGAATTTGGAGTATCGTCGAGGAGTTTAATATTGGTGCAAGTTACTAACATTTTTTTTCGCGTTTGCGGAGGTGAAACCGATAAATTCTTAATAAACTTCAAGTCTCGGTGTACATTGTCATGACGTTTAAATCTCGGGCGAAATGCATTCTTTGTATCTATGTTAGAACTGCAACGTAACAATTGTATTCCGTAAATTCGAACAGGTTTAAAATATACAAAAGTAGTTTGTTTTCAATAGACAATGTTAAATTCCTATCAGCAAACAAAGATTTCTTTTGATTTTATTTCTAAATATCGGACGTGGTCTTCTAAAACACGAATCCGCTGTGCAAGGCACTTGACTAAATCTTTTTGTGAAATTATCTGCTGATTTAGCGTCATTAGAATGTCTTTAGCCCTCCGCAGGATGAGTTCCACGTGCACCGATTTCCCGATTTTTGACAGCCGATCTTGCTTGCGTAAAATTAATGTTTTGTAAATTATTAGATTGTTTTTCGAGGCTTGACAATAATTTAAAAAGTGAGAAACGAGTTTTATCAGTTATCTAATTAACGTGATTTCGAAATATTAATCGCTTATTTAGAGAATTTAATTTATTTACACGTACTAATTTAAAGGTAAAACTTTGAATAACGAATTAACATATTTATTCTCCTCGAAATAACTAAACAGACTAGGGCGAATTTTTTTAAATTAGAAAAAAATACCTTCGATTTTATTCGTCCTTGAAGAAATATATATATATATATATATTGACGTTTCAACCTTCCTCTGTAGCTAATTTTATTGTAGTTGATAGTACCTACAAAGCATGCCTTTAAATATGTTCAGGTAAAGAATATAAGGTGATATAACATAAATAAAAATCGAACATTTTGTTGATGGAATAAAATCATAAAACGTTTCCTAGAGTTTATAATGTCCTTTCAATATAATTAACGAATAACATCGCTTACACATATGTTACATGGAACACACACACACTATATACATATACACATACAATTTTCATTTAACACGTGCAGTTAAATAACTGACCACACTTTATGACAGACCTATAAACACACGTAGATTATTTGCAGCCTCATTTATGCATATTTAAGTATACAATAATTTATCTGAAAGATGATCGGAAGAAGAAAATGCACTTCCGTTTACTTTAAAAAAAAAAAACATAATTACACTTTTAATAAGTACATGTAAAAAATAAATCACGCTGTGTATATTATAAAATAATTTTGAAATAACAATTTAATTAACATTAAATCATATAACGAATAAAACTAATAGTAAAATTAACCGAGAAAAGCATAACAAAAAAAACATATTCGCCAAGCAATAATGATGCGATATATGTATAAAACATAAAAAGGAAAACAGTTTTCTAAGAATAAAGATTTGATATAACTGGTTTCGACGTCATTAGGAGGAAATGAAAAATCATTCATACACTGTCGTCATATCCGTTGCTGGACATTTTGAAATGTCCAATGTAAGTTAATTTTGTGTACAAAATGAACTAGGGTTCAAAGCGCTAATTATATGCAAAGCGGATATGCGCATGATGTTATACGAAATGATGTGGCACTGTCTCAACATTATAATAATTCGGTTAATTTGCACCTATTAAAAAAGTGTTGCTATATGGTTATATTTTATTGATATATACTTATTTATTTAAATTTCATTTAGTTGATTTTTTTCTATCTATAATATATATAAACTAGATTCATGATAAAGAACAATAATTAAATATAATCGTAATATAAAATAGAACACGGTGATCGTTGACGTTTCATATTGACTGAAGGTCGCTACATACGAATTAAACTCTTCGTAAGATGCCAAATGGATAAAAGGACATGTCATTGACCCTATTCGGCCTACTTATGGTTTTCAATTTAGCTGCGGTTAGATTTCTCCAGTTTATCATTTCGCTTTTTACAAATCGTTGGATCAAACGTTTAATCAATCGATAATTTTTTTTTTTTTTTTTTTAAATCTAAGGTTAAATATTCGGTTATTACTTATACGTTAATTACGACGCCTTGATTCTAATTTATGATCGTTAAAGAGTATTCAGATCAGTCGTCTCATCGTTTAAATATAGATGACGTTGAAGATTATTTATCTTACGTATATTTTTAACGGTAACACTAATTTCCACTTCTGCCCCACGTTGTTTATTTCTTTAATTTCTTCGTAACATGTCTTTCTTATATTATTTTTGAAATGTAATATGATTGTATATCAGTAAATTATTTTCGAGATATAACCCTTCTATTAATAACGTCACTAATTATTGATGACACATTGTCTCATATGCTATTTGTATTCGCCTTTCCCCTATTATTGCCATCAGTTTTATTAGTATTTTTTGCATTTAATACTTCTCGCTGATCAGTTTATCTACACATTTAAATATCTCCAATCATATTTCATCGCTGCTTATGTAACCCAGACCATAATTTAGACTTCCGGAATCAACACTCAACTGCTGATGAAGTACATTGAGTCACATCCATAATCAGCGGAGCATTTGAAGGGAAAAAACACTTTTTTAGATGGAGAAGACGGACGGTTGTGTTTTTTGAACAACTCAATTCACTGCCACAACGCAAACTGCGTGCTCCACGTGTAGTGTACACACGAGAGATTCGTTTTTGTCCAGTTTCAGTTATCATGGCATCCTGTAACGAGAAGGAACACGCGTCTTGCGTGGAACGTTATTCTCGGCGTGAATCAATCACAATTCAAAGAGGGTTTCGAAAAGAATTCAAAGTTACGCGGTGTAAACCTGTACCATCTCGCGATTAAATTTTATTCGAGAGACATCGTCTGCAGAGAATAAAAAACGTCCTGGACAAAAAAAAACCTTCATACCCTCACAAATATCGATCGAGTTTGGGCAGCGACCATTCGGAGTCTCGGAAGCTCTGTTCGTCACCATGCTGCGTCTTTAAACCTGTCGAGAGAATTTATTCGCCATATATTGCTGTATATGACTTGAAATTAAAAAGGTCGATGTAGCTATTAACGACACAGCCGCGTTTAGTTACTGGTAGACTTACAAAAGTTGATAACTTATATCTTATAAGTAGAATAGCGCCACCTGATATAAGAAGGAAAGTCACAGTTGGCGTTGAAAGAACCAAACATATCCACGATCCTCGTCATCCAATGTATGGCGAGAAATAGCTAGAAATAGTTTCCTTAACAAAAGAAATAACCAAATGCATATACATAGAACGCGAACGCGTAAGCAGATGGAGAAAGAAGGATATTCAAACAGAAGATGCTCAAGAAATCTTTGCACCAGGCCTTAATCAAGAATGGTTAATATGGAGAACACTGAACAGAATACGAGCTGGGTGAGCTGGAATGAGGGAGAATATGTCGAAGTAGTCATTGACAGAGAATTCAAGCTGCGAATGCGGAGAGTTTCAGTCGATGGGCCACTTATTGGAATGCACACTTGCCGGACTTCGGTGCAATATGGTTAATTTTATGAACGCGGATCAACAAGCTCTGCAGCTAGCAAAGTATTGGTTGGAGAAAATAAAATAGTAATAGAATTCCCTGGACACAACACGAATAAACAATTGAAGTTACTATAAGATATTGCGCATAATTACTAACGATCCGTGGTATACAACCAGCATCACAATTCATGAAGATCTTAGAATAAATAACTAAGGTTTCACAGAGATATGCTGCCAAATTGGAAAGTCATCCAAATAATATGGCGAAGGAATTGCTAAATAGCCAAACGAAGCCTGTAGACTTAAGAGAAAACGTTTTCAAGACCTTATATGAATATATGTGTGTGTGTGTGTCAATTATGAACGTAGGTTATAAATGTAATGTATACATGTATTTTGAGTGTGTGAATGTTACGTTAATAATTAACTCCTTTCACCGGATAGGTAGTTTATTCATGACATTTTAACTTAAATTACATCGATTAGCAAATAGTTTAGAAAACTAGATGTAAAATAGCACAGTATATATATATATATATAAACATTTATCGTATAATATATGCTGCAAATAGTAAGTATATTAACGCAATAAGGAACTACGATTCTGAGCAATTAAAGTATGTGTATGGTTAAGTATAAGCATTGTAAGTATAGCCTACTTTTCTCATCATAGTTTTATGTTTCTATTATTAGTTATAATGTTTTGTAACTAACTTAAGCGTTGTATCTAATAAAATATATTAATTTTTGGACATATTTTTGTAACATAACGTAAACCACCTTTTTTTTTCTTTTTCTTAGAACTTGTATACTCTTTCGTTCATTCATGAATATGGACACTCGCCGGTTTTAAACATGATTGTTTCCTATTCTGTCGTTCTAAAATTTATTTTGATAGTCTAACGCGCAATTGCGTCATTGTAAAATATCGAACAACGAAATCGAGTTTATATAATAAGCTTAATTCGAAACAGTCGTTAGATCTCATAACCAAAAAATAGAATAGAAATATCCGATGATACGGCTCAAAAACGTGCATCAAACTTCGTTAATCAATAATACTAGAATGCGCGTCGCTAACTTGAAAAGTAAATCTCACGCACTTGTATAAATATTTATTTAAATACGCGCCAAACGGATACCATTTTAGCGAAGATAATCAATCGATGATAACTAACAACAGAGCGGCGTATCGAACATGAAAGTAACATTGATAATGAAATAATCTTACAACGTTTTAAGCATTAGTTCGGAATAATTGTTTCACCACTCACGTTACTTGTTTCATCACAAAAATACGCTACCACGCATATTAATTTCGTTAATAAGATTTTTTTTAAGGCAGTTAAAATAATACAATGAGTAATTATACAAAATAATTATCAACGTACTCTAGGCTAAAATTTAATTTTATCTTGTATGTTCGAAACCGGCGTTGACTTAATCATTATTCTAGATAACATATCTTTAAACAACTTTAGATTTTTCGATTGCGTTGATAAATACATTTAAAAAATACGTATATATTTAACATTTTCAATTCATTTCGAATGACAAAACCATGCTAATGCAAATGTAATTCGTTTCACATTGCTTATACACGTTAATATATGTTGTAAATATGATAATTAGTTTGTTTTATTTTAAATAACTTTTTTATCGAATTTTACACACACGCATATATATATATATATATATAATAGAGGGAAACTGTAATTGATTTTTAGATATTATTTATTACAAAGCGTCATCAATAGAAATACTCATTTTAGTTAAAATGATTTTATAAACAATAACTATTGTTTAATATTAACTTTTATTTTACTCGTAGCTTTCAATTCTCAATCAAACTTCCCTTGATATAATTTTTGCCTTCATATTACTTCCGTTTACTTTAATTAATGAAATTCCAGAATGTTAACACTTATGAACGACAATTTTTATGTTTTGTCCAACTTAAATAGAATATCTATACAATTATTAGCCTTAGCTGGTACAAGATAAAAATTATAACTAAAACCGAATAATACATACACTAGATAAATATCATAATATTGCGAAATCGGTTAATTAAATTTAAAAAGTTCAGCCTGAAATTAATTTTTCTCTATTTTCACATTATTTACTATATCATTATCGAAGTAAAACACGAATTTATATACACGCGTTCGTTTAAACGAAGTAATAATAAAATTATAATGACCTCAACTTACGCTCTGTTTGACAGAAGATATAAAGCGATGGCTGTGCCTATAACTTCTTGCATATCTGAACCTATTATCGCTACTTCCATCATTAACCAGACGAAAATACGAGGTGCCTTACGATACTGTCGGTAACACATTTCGGCCAAATGCAGACCTGTAACTACGCCAAGCCTGGCCGATAATCTTTGCATAACTAAGCCCAATACTGTTGCGCTTAACAGTACCCACAATAGCTGTGAAAATAACGTTCGTATAATGAACGTAATTATATTCGTTTAACTATAGCTACAACTCGTTTATCGATAACGGAAAAAAGTAAATACTTCATTATCATCCTTTCTCTCAGCGTACTTTAATTCGACGGACTGTGCTGAACTGACAACATTTAATATTTCTTTTTAAAAAAATCATCACTAAAACGTATTTATACTAATAAATGACGAACGGAACATGTAACGCATTAATAAAGGTTCATTTGTGTTAAAAATCAAACAATGTCTGATATAAAATATGCAAGATGAATGCAAAGCGAAAATTTGGAACATATTGTTAGGTTATATGAAAAAATAACGTTCGCTTATTTTAATGTTGATGATCTGGTTTTGAAACAATTTAAGAACAGTCGAAATCTATATATACTATAAAAGCAATAAATAGTTTAAAGCGGAACTATTGATCGAATTAAACGCCAAATAAACGACTGATCAACCATTTTTAATTTATGACGCATGTTAAACAGAATAAGAAGTGGAGTGGAACGAAACAAGTACAACTTAAACAAATGAAAATGAGAGAAGAAAATCGATATGAATATATAATCCAGAATAATTAACATTTAGTGTAGATAAATTATATTCCGACATGGATAAAGAAATTTTAACATTTCCGTTTATTAATCGCAGCAGTGCTATGGCCGGATACGATATAATAATAATAATAATTTATAAAATGCAATATGAAAATTTGTATACCATACATTAAAAAAAAATAAACACAATTCCATATAAAAACAAATAAAAAATAAAGCTGCTTCCTTTAAAGCGAGACTAAAATTATTAATAGTTTATTGTTTTCTAAATGAAATTCGATTATATAAATAATATTAATAATAGTACTAAAAAATTGCATTGACAGATTTCGACTGCGCTAAATCAGTTTTCACACGACTTTTCTGATTTTAAAAGCAAGATTATCAACATTTATTACTATCCGATCTAATGATCATATTATTCGTACGAAGACAAACAGGATTCGAAGTTCACATATTCGCATAAAAACATCGCGCTAGAAGAATTGCTAGAGCAATATTAATTTATTTCTGATGATTGTACTTTGTTTCCTTAAACTATCCTTATAATGACATAAATGTGATAATATCAACAATTTGCTAACACATCTATTCGAACATAAACAATCAGTAAGGTTGTATTTCTTATATATATATATATATATATATATATGTGTGTGTGTGTGTATAAAATTCTTCTGTATTCTTAATCCTTCAATTGGTAGTCAACCAGAAAAGCAAAATACCTCAACACTCTACTTCGCGCCTTCACTTTCAATACATGGCACGCCTCAACAGTTGCATCGTCTATTACGTGGGTGATGATGTATCGCTGTGGTCTTCCTATTATCTCGCCATTTATTGGTCATTCTATTATTTTCAGATATCCGTTATTTCTTAATATCATCTATCTCTTATGATGTTGGTTAAACATCTTTTTCCATCGATGTTTTAGAGTAGTTGCGTTTTTTTTATTGTCTGTATATTTAATTTGTTGTATTTTTCTATAACACCGTGTTTCGAACGCCTGCAATTGCTTTTATCTTCCTTTATTTATGGTTCAACTTTCTGAGCCGTACAAGAGTACACTCCAAACGTATACATTTGTTGGTAATCTTTTACTTAGCTCTGTACTTGCAATTTTAACCTCGATTACTTTTTTAATAAAAACGAATTTCGCGTGCGTTATTCTACACTGTATTTTTTTATCGCATCTCCCATCATCTGTTATTAATGGACCAAAGGTATCTATGCTCTTTATCGTGTTTTAGGTTTGTATTATCTAATTTAATTTTTCTATATTTATTACTTCCATTTTATTGTACCTCATGACTACAAATTTTTTCTTGTTTACTGCCATTATATATATATATATATATATATATATATATATATATATATATATATATATATATATATATAACATAAACGATATTACATGTAACGAGAATAACCATCACTATAAAGCTAAATACAAATCAATGGAGTAATGTATTAAATAACACGAAACAACTTTTATATTAACAAACGAAAATTCCAATAGAAAATATATATTATAATTAGCTTTATATTATGTTGTCATTATTAGATAGAATAACAGATGTTCTTCAAACGAGGTAGAAAAAATAAAGCAAAACACATTTAACATATATGTAGAGATATTTTTGTATACTTACCGATTCATTTAGATGATAGATTTATCGATTCAATTTAGCTTACGAATAAATTCGACGTATATATTGAAAAATTATGTTAAAAAGAAACTTAAGGAAATTAAATTAATAGTAAAAATTATAGTAATGGGAATAATAATAAAAAATTAATAAATTCGTATTAGTCCAATACACACCAAATCCTACGTTCGTAGACATCAAATGTAATACTTAAATTGAGAAGGTCACAACCGGTTATATTCATTTACACACACACACAAGCATATATATGTGCGTGTATAACTAGTATAAATAGATAAACTAAAAAAAAAACAAAAAAAAAAACTAGTATTAGTATCTGAATTTACTGACAGACAGCATCAAATGATTACAACATAGATATAATAAAAGTAATAGGAAATAATTGCAAATACGCCGTTAAAATGCTGAATAATCGAACTATAGGAGAAAATAATGTTAAAATGGTTTGAAATAATGAAACATCAATTACGAAATGCGTGTAATCTTAATAATCCAGTTTTCCTTCGGTTTCTAGAATGAAAATAGCTAGCTATAATTTCACAATTGTTTTATATGGAATTAGTTCCTCTTTTAATTTATGAAACCAAAATACGGCGATAGATTTTTTTTATTTATTTAATTACTTTTATAAAACAAGCGCGTTTTAAAGATTTACACGCATGCATATTATATAAATTTACAAGTTTATCTGGGTAAGTAGAATTTAATTAAGTTATCCACAATACGGTTTATTTATGCAAAAATGTATTCTATTCCAATTCAATAAATATTGACGTACGTTTATCGAGGATAGAAATTATTGATCTTTATAATTATTATTTTCAGTTTTAAGCTTAGTCTTTAAATACTAGTCGAAGTAGTAAGTCATATAAGGTAACTTAAATTTACACTTAAAACTGTGGGAACAACGACCGTGTCCTATAAAAGTCAGTTTTTATGGATCGACGTTTATTATTTAATATTTTTATCTGACAATATCGGGTCAATTGGTAAATTCCGCGCTATAGATATATTACTACGAAAATATTTGCATATTAAAACAAGATAAAAATCTTATTAAAACGTTATTTTATTTTAACAACACGTTAACGTTTTGATTTACTTTAAACGATTGAAAATACTTTCGAAAATTACTATTCATTACTTATATATAATAATTCGTTTAAAACACTACAAAACTTACATAAAAATACAAGTATAAAAAACCTTTACAACATAATTAAAAATTATGCACCAAACTGAAAAATGCATCTACATGTGTAAAATTGTCAACGAAAATTTATAGCACTATAAGTAGATAATACAAATTCTCGTGTAGGAAACAAATAAAAACCTATAATATGTTTGATCGGAGTGAGGGTTATTATAAATAAATTACGAATTGCATTTTCGTATAATATATTAATAAGATCAAAGGATTTAGAATGATACAAACCTTGTACATCGCTGTTGTGCCAGACTGTAAATCGGATTCAATGTTACCTGGATCTAAATAGGCGATACTCATTAAAAAACCTGGACCCGTGAATGCCCATAACGTTCGAAAGCTGAATCCATTCTATGTACAAAAAATCACAGTGCATATATTTTACATGACATTGAAATTAAAGTAATTCCAAAAATTCTATATTAAAATCACTATTTATATGTATAAAAAATAAATATATATATATATATGATAACAAAATGGTCATCCACCTGCTTTATTACGAAAATAAGTAAGAAAATTATATTTTACAAACAACGTTTATAGATGTATCCAATAATTTGGATGTTGGAAAATATGAATAAATAGATACAAATTTTTGCCCATTTTCGGTTATTATTAGAATATATGATGGTTCTAAATAATAAAACCAAAATTATTTTTGCTTAGACATAAAATATTAATTTCTATTTTGATCGAGAATAATACAAACTATACACTATGTAGCAACAAATAGGAAATAGTTCATAAAATACATAATTTAAGCTAAATGTAATTTTTGTAATTTTATATATATATATATATATATATATATATATATATATATATATATTCTGCTACTAGAAAATCGTTTTTATCAATATATAAAAGCAGTTTCACTAATTTAATTAAGAATTAAATGATTCAATACTTTTATAATTAATATGAATTGTGTGAAATCATTATTACGATAGTAAAGCACACTTAATTTAAAAAGTGATTTTTAAATATGCGAATTATATTACAAAAAGAAATACTTACGCTTTCTGGAATAATTATCTTAGTATTCTTGAAATATGTTTGTTTATTACAGTTATTGGATAAAATTGTATGTTCGCCAAAGTTTGAGTTTTTCTTGGGATTACTTGGTTCATCGGAGAAGTCGGTAGCCGGCTGCAAATATAAAACAATTAAAACTTTTAGTTTATTTACAACTTTTAGTTTCTAATTGAATTAATGCGCAACGATAAAAATTATCGAAATTTCCACTTTTCATTGGTCACAATCTATCTTTTAAATCGAACATAGTTACCCATAAAAGAAAATAAATTCAGATCGCACGAGTAAATATTTATTTAAAACGTTTTAAAAATTATTAACAAATACTTTCCGTGCATAAGTATTTATTATTTTACTCCGTTATTTTACAGAATAAAAAAAAAATTAGCCAACGCGTTATTTTTTTAAAGAATTGACGTCTTTAAGGCAGATTGATAACAAAATTATACTTACAACAACAGAATATTGAGTAGAATTCATTCTTGAAATTACGATTTACGAATTAAAAAACAATGATGAAATAACAGCATAATTAAAATTAACGCATTCGGCGATAAATAATCATAAGTACTCAGAATATCAATCGAAAATAACACAAACCGGCAAACAGAACAGACCGACTAAAACACGACTATCAAATGGCAACAATTTAAATAGAGTTATACACTGACGCAACCAACTCAGGAGGCGCTGTTCGCGTTGTCAGTGTAAAACAAACGCTATATAATCGATTAAAATCGACTGTGATCGCCTTAATTACAATTAATTATTACCATCCGTATGACTTGATATTTTAAGCTGGACTTATTAGTTTAATCGTTATAAACGATATTTATAATTAATTTAAGACTGTAATGTCATATTCCAGTCATTTAGATGTGTTCTAGATAAGATTTGACATAATTATCAAACCAAATAGAAATATCTTGCAAATAAATCGATCATCTTAAAAATTTATGTACGTTTGCAAATTATACATTAATTAAAGTTACTTAAAACACAAATGTTGTAAATAATTACTAACGAGTATAACTATACTATTATATAACGGAAACCAGTGTTTAGTTGTGCACAAAAAACACAAGATCATTAAAAAATCTCACGCGTGTTACTAAAATTATAAACCAACATTCTTATTGTTGTTTAACTCCAAACAAAATGTACGAGGTATTTTATATGCTCAGTCAGTACTGATAATATAATTTGTCAAATGCTTTTGCGAGAATAATTTCATTAGGGACCTTATGGAATGTGGGATAACCGAAATGTCTTCGAGTAGTAAACGCCAATATATTTCTGCTTAAAGTCCAGGTCCAGGTCTTTCAGTCATGTTATAGCCGCATTCGATACTATCTGGATTTCTTCCAAACCACCACTGAAGGCTCTTTTGGACCATCATTTGGAGTCGTATAACGGATAATTTTTGAAGTGCAAATTTACGAGCATGTGGCCGCATCTTCTATGACCAGTTTGAGCCGCACCCATGTCTTTCGTTGTAGATCAAACCCCAAAAGCCTATAACCAGAGCGTCAATTATATTAATCTTATCCGAATTCCGCATTTTCAATTTTTGTTGTTGTTACGTTTAAGCGATGTTCAATTATAAGTTTTATATAAGATTAATCATAATCTATGTAACCGTTCTTCCTATATATTTTGAGACAGATTTCACGTATACATTTTCCTAATGAAGTTTCCATACTGCTAACATGTCCAATGAAACAGCATATATTGTAGTCAATTTCTACTTGGGCTTTTAGCGAAATTAATAAATTCTTTTTTCAACGAGCGGTTTATACCAATCTCAGTCTACGTTTGTATTACGTTTTATTAATATTTTAGTACATGTAGGGGCTATTATTGGCGCGTGTCCACTAAATATGTCGTCAGAATCTGATTTAACTCTCCTGTGATTCAGTGATACGTTTTTAACGATAAACTAGGGCCCCCCAGGCGTATTTACAATACGATTGGTGTTAATCAAAGGCGTACCCAGAAATTACCAATGGGGGCTACACCTGAAGCAACTAAAGGGGTAAATTTAATGAGACAGAATAATAAGTCAACGTAGGCGTACCTAGAAATTACCTATTTGAAGGGGGGATGTAAATCAACTGAACGGAGTAAATTTAATAAGACAAAATTAGTTAAACACCTCACTTATAATTTTTAGCTCAAAATTCAACAAAATTTAATTTAAAAAAATATATGTAAACAACTTATACCTTCAATTAACAAGGAACGATCTACTAACTATACTCTAAATTCTAAAATCTAATCTCTTTGGCCCATTTTTTATTTAAAACATCGATCACTTCTTCTGGTTTGACTTCGATGAGAATGTACAATGAAGCTAAACCATTCAATCTTTCTGCACCCATAGTGCTTCTTAAATAGCTTTTAATTCGTCTTAAAGATGAAAACGATCGTTCAGGAGTACATGTTGTAACTGGAATCGTGCAAAAAATTTTTAGCAACGTACTAATATTTGGGTACATTGCCTCATCACATAAATTCAACACTGATATCGCATCAACAGGAAAAGGCTGAGAATTTTCATTTTCTGAGTTAAATTTTTCGCACCAAATTTGATATTCTGCTTTTAAAATGGATTATTTAAAAGCTTCTAAATCATCTTGATAAAAAGGACAAAATTCAACAAACTGGTTTTCTTCTGATCTCGTTGGATGAGTTAAACTTTGAAATTTTGTGAGTACGTTTTCATGTTTTTCAAATCGATTAACAAGTTGACTGATGAAAGAATCGATCCATGGAATAAAGATACTTCGTCGAAAATATTCTTCCGTGCTTGTTGAAGGAATATTCGCCCTGTTGGTCTGTCTTTCAGTAATTCTAGGCATTTGTATATCTGTTCCAAATTTTTCGGAAATTTCCTCCCCTTCCCTGAAAATTGATCGAAAAGTTTGTTCAGCAGTTTCACGTTCGCGACGAACGAGGTTGATAATATCTTTTGCTAAATTGATGGCTCGAGTTAGATCGGATTCCTTAGCTTGAAGAAACTGACTCAATGTTTTGGTGAAACCAAGAAGTTTTTCAGTAGAAAGTAACGCAATCAAAAATCCAGACTGCTCCATCGACCGTCCGAACATTACCGCCGAAGATGAAGTATCTGTATCCATGCCAAGTGGAAACCTCATCTAGCGATGCATACACAGCTTCAATCACATACACAAAACCAGAATAGCGTCATGTCTCTGAACCCATCTAGTTGGACAAAAAGGCTTCAATTTTTGAATTTTTGTATCAAGATGCCCAATATTTCGATTCAAAACTTCCGCTCTTTTTACAGTATTAAAAAAATCTATAATTTTTTTTACAACGCCTATACAATTACGTATGTAGTCGATGTCACACGAATCAAAAATTGCCAAATTCAAACTATGCGCCATGCAATGAACATATAAGTCTTTCGGATATTTTTCTGCAATGCGAGCTTGTACACCACTCAACCTACCACTCATGTTGGCTGCACCATCGTATCCTTGGCCTCTCATATATTCTGGATTAATACCATACTCTTGCAAAGTGGTCAAAATTGCATTTGTAATAATTTCCGCATCAGTTCCACTTAGTGGCTGAATGTGAAAAAATTTTCACAGATGCTAAATTTTCCACTGGCTTCTTTTACATATCGAAAACATAGAGAAAATTGTTCAACTGTAGATATATCAGTGGTTTCATCTGCTAAAACAGAAAAAATTTAGCATTTTGAATTTCTAAAGCGAGTTTTGATTTTATAATGGTGTCACAAGCGGATATTATCTCATTTTGTGTCTTTGGGGCTAATATACGTCGCATTTTTTGCAGCAGTTGCGAAATAATTTTCCAAAACATCATCTCCAGCATCAACTCGTGTTCGTAACAATGCTCGAAAATTTCCCTCATTTTCAATTGGCGGATTTTTCAGGTTAAATGCGTCACTGCCTCGATGTCCTCGTAAGGTAGTAACCTTGACGTCCGCAAAAAATTACAGTTTTGATGATTGGAATAAGTTTTGCCCTATTCTCAGCAGCTTATTTATGATATTCCAAACAAGCATGCTCTTTGAAAGTGTCTAACGCTTTTTTCAAATTATTGATCCATTTAAACCAAGAGATCCTAATTTTTATTTCATTTGGAGCAAACAGAACACAATTTCTACAATATGCGGCGTCTTCAGCTTTTGAATAAACGAGCCAAGAAAACGAATTTAACCATGGATATTGAAAGCGTCTAATTTGTTTTCCTTGTGTAACTTTTGGAAAATCAAAATTCGAGGATGGCTTCCATATTTTTTTCAACACTTTCATTTTTTCATCATCAGACAATATTTTATTTACATAAAACGAAATGTCGAATTCGTTAAATTCTTTAAAAGTGATCGGAATTTCAGTTACATTTACAGATAACTTCGAATCATTTATATTTGCCAAAACAGACTGAGTAGACTGAATTGACTCATTAAACGGATCTACGGGTACTCACATTTTTAGTTGTGGACAGGTTGGACTGATCTTCCACTGGAGTTTTATTTTTTTGGAAAAAAAGTTCAATAATGTACCTTGATCAGCTTTTCTTTTTCGATTCATTTTTTTAAAATACACGTCGCGTCGATAAAAACAGTAATTTCCAAACGAGTCGCAAAGAAAATAGTTAAAACGAACATAAAAACTGCTAAAAGTTAACCCGTCAATATTTGATATTTCCTATTACACTCTAATAGGCTTTTAGACGGCAAGAATTGCACCGCACTGACTTCAATCTCGCAATCCCCCTATTCGGTTATTTCCGTTAATGTTCGAGGTCACGAGCTCAACTATTAAAATTTGCATTCCGATCTATGTATAAGAAATACACGCACACGTCTATACTACAACTGTCATTTCTTGTAACTGTACGTTATTCCTTTTCCGCTGACTGTTCCTTAATTAAACCAGTATGCGTTAGGAAGCAAACTAATATGCCACTAACTATACTATTAGAGCGGATTGTTCATAACATAATATGAGCGTTATTCCTTTGTATCATATCTGTAACCATTACTAATATATATTCGTTTCATCACTAGCTGTAATGTCATATAATCAAAAATTTTTTAAACATCTCGGGATTTTGGAGGGGGCTTTAGCCCCATAGCCCCCTTGGGTACGCCACTGGTGTTAGTAGACCAGCATGTGGAATTACAGTAGACAGAAATTACTTTTCATATCATGAAAACTGCTCTATATAAATCTTCACCTCTTGTTGTTGTCAACTAACATCCGCAATGTGTTTCGAATTAGGGTTTCCATTCAAAATATATTTCATTCCCAATTGAGTGGACATATCATCAGGTCGCTTTCTATAATTAGTTGCGGAGGACAGTGCCGCAATGAAATAAAGGATATAAATATGTTAAAAAGTTCAGAAGTATATAAATTTAATTGTAATCAATAAAGAAAAAAAGAAAAAATTTTCAAATTATAAAATACAGAGTATTGGCATTACGAGGACAGAATTTTAATGGGTTTGAAACATATGTCTGTTATGTAGGTTGCACACACACATTTATATATATATATATTTTTAGTTAATAATATCGATTTTAAAATAAAAAAGTTATAATTTTTCCTCCTATTTCTAATGTAATTTTTTTTATTACAGTTATTTAGATTAGATACAGAATTGTTCAATATATTATTATTATCATTTTTATTTCATATTAAGGTATCACCAACATATTCCATAATTTAACGTTATTTTTTAATATATTATTATTTTTAATAACATTCTCTAATTTGTTCATATATCAGATAATCGGTGATAATGAGAATAATTAAACCACTACTTTGTTTATGATATTTATTTTGAAACTGAGCATAATTTTTATTTAATGCTTTGTCTAAAGTGTTTATGTAATGATATTTATATATACCGCTATTTAAATTATTATTCTTAACATATTTTATAAATTTGCCAGTGGAAATGTTGTTATACCTATTAACTACATTTGACGATATTAGTGTATTACTATTATTAAGTTTTATTACTTTCGAACAATTTATTTAATTCTATATTATTATTAATAACAAATTTTTATTTTCGAGTTAATAATTTTCTTTTAAAACATTTGCCATATTTATCGAAATTTTATAATTTGTAATATTGTACATCTTTATTAGGTATTTTTTTACATTTTATTTTTTTTTCGTTTATATTTTTAATAAATTATGTATATTTCTTTATATTTTATTTTTTTACGTCCACTCGATAACGGTTTTCGAAAAGCTGCGCCGTTTTTTTCTATATAAAAATTTATCGATTTTAAATTTATTCCTTGTTTATTAATTTGATTTATTTCGTATTTTACGTTTCGTCGGCAATATAAAATTTACTAATTTAAGGCGCAAAATATTCGAAGGAAATAAATGATCAGACATCTCGCGAATAATTAAACAGCCAAAAAAAAACAAAAACAAACAAGAACAAATTAAGTCACGCCCAGGTAAAACGCAGAACTCTGTTTCAAACGCATCATTAAAAATCTTTTCTCGTAATGCCGATTGTTCTCGAAGTCCTTGCGAACAACAAGAACACAATGCGATCGATGTATTGTAATAATATTTTATTATCGTTCGTTAATTGATAACAAACAAAAAACGACAGCCATTAATAAAATATCCCGTAACGAATACACTTAGGATTGCCATTGTACTAACGTAAAACATATCATCTTTTGCCGTTATAAACTTTAACGTTCTTCGGCTTTTTTTAAGAAAACTGACGTAATCGATAGATCGATTAACGATATTATTCGTATTAATATTTAGTACGATATTCGTATCATTACAAATATAGCTTATATTAGATAAAAAGCGTGTTCTTTTTTAGGGTCGAGCACCCATTTATTCGATTAAATAAAAATGTTATTAAACACTAATACTAGCTGAATAGTTTACAGTTAAATGTATATATATTAACAGGCCCGGAGCTAATTACTTATCAGAGGGCCTCTAAAAAGGGAAAAACCATAAACCCGAGTCTATAATAAACCCCGATACATTAAACCCACAACACTCGACTAGTCGTTAGTTCAAAAACCACAGACCCAAAATCAGTAAACACCGAGATGTTAAACGCACATAACCCAACTCGTCATTAATCCAAAAACCACGAAATAAAACGGTAATTTTCTTATTAATTATTCGAAATCCAAAAAATTAAACGCGTATAATGCAAATTATTATTTACGCTTATTTTTGACATATCTTTTAATATAAAATAAATAAAGTACTCTAGATAATTAGTCTATAATGTTTTCACACTTAGCAAAAAAAAAAAACCTGAAATTATTATTATTTATTTTAATCAGCTTTCGCGAGTTAGGCTCTACGGATATTTTTGAGTTTGTAGTTTAGACTTAACAACGAGTTAGGCTACGTGAGTTTACGGTTTTTGGATTAATGACGAGTTGGATTTTGTGGGTTTTCAACGATTTTGGGATGTCATATAGCTTTTGGATTTTTTCGATTTTGTTTAAATTTCGCGGCTATGCAAACGCCCTGTTAAACAGGGCATGCGATTACTACACGTAACAAAGCAGTTATCGAGAGACACGGATTGCTAATTAACACATCTAAAACCAAGATTACGATAATAAACCGTAAGGTAGTCCTTCAATTGTTTATTTAAGATTCTTGATTACCGACAATGGTGGTTGCTCGGATGAAATAAAAACACGAATTGCTTTAGACACAACCACGATGATACGATGGAAGCATATAATTTGTAACAAAAAGCGGTCATTAAAATTACGGAATAAGCTAATAATAAACAACATTAATTCTATATATTTGTTAAAACTTTCGTGGTTGTTTTCCATTCTTCTAGAATTATAAACCACGTCCTGATTATTCAAAAAATTTAACGTTTCGAATGGACTTTCATCGGAAACTAAACCACAGTCCCTTGAGTTATTTCCTTTTATACGCACTTCTCAATCGGAACTTTATATTTCCAGGGCTGTGATTGGTCCTATCGTCAGCTGATACATCACCTGATATTACTGCGTGGTGATTGGTTAATTCTTCTGTAGTTAATATATTTCTAGGGCTACGATTGGTCCTTAATTCTCTCAATTTCGGACGATCAAAACAATGGATAAGCAACGCATTGACGCATTTTAAATGCGAATATGACGACGGATGTTGCGTGTATCGTGTACTAAAAAAAGAAAAAAATTTTCAACACGGTTAAAAGTAGACGAACCGACGACGGACTGTGCGAAAGACGAGTCTACAAATTTTTCGGACTTATTTTAAGAAGAGAAAATCTAGAAAAAATATTACTGCTTGGTAAAACATCTGGTACAAGTGGAAGAAACAGAGTGCCTAGTCGCTGGACTGATAGCTTACGTAATCAATTTTCTACGGTAGCAACTGCATACAGCTCATAATTGGAATCTATGTGGAGCATTCGCGGGTCGTAACAGTCACAATTGACTGAATACGAAATAGATGGATGTTTAATAGGAAGAAGGTAAATTAAGGTTGTATCGGTATAGCGGTAACCGGTAACCGGTTTCTTTAATATCTTAATGCGTATATGGTGGCGACGAAATAGCGATGTTATCTGGAACGTTTTGTATCCTAGAACAACGAATAAACAGTTATAAGAGGTTATATCTACTTGAGATATGGAACCATGTATTGGAAACTCCGGTATTTTTTACGGACCAATTTAATACAGATATAAAAAGACAGTCTCAGAGGGATCATACGATACGAGCACAGCGCTATTTAAAGCAGTTCCCTTCGACTACATCATTAACAGTATTATTACCAGTGTACGAAATGACTGATTTTAAAATATCAATAATTCGAATTTTATAAAAAAATATTTTTTGACCATAATGTAACGTCTACTGGACTCATACGTATAAACTTTTTTTTTTTTTAATTTTTTGTCAAGTAGCTTTCCGTTCATTTTACGTGAAATATATATAAGTTTTCGTCGAATTAAACACTATTCTTACGGTTTGTAGCTATAGTGTAGCTGCGGTTATCTGAGCCCCGACAAACCGAGTTCCGAGTTAAACGAGGTAATGCAGTCCTTTAAAAAAGTTTGTACGTCCGAAAATTATTTCTTGAAACCATCTCGGTTTTTTGTTCTCAGCGTTTGTTGTTTTCCTTTGAAAACAGACACGACGTTCAATGGAAAGACATTCATAGGCACGCGCCAGAATACAACTGAGCTAGGCCGAATATTTATTAAAAATCACGCTTACAGGAACTGCAGTGTACCTGTGCGAGCGACCAACTTGTCGGAAAAATGCGTTGGTTAATGGCTTGGTTTGCCACATTCACTTATTAAACAGATCTGGATCAAAATTACTGTGTCATACTAAAAATCGAACGGTTTAATGCCTCAATCAAAAGTTCCTAGTGTGTTATTGCTCTTACTGACGTTAATTTTCTAATGAATAGTTCACTTACAGTTTGTTTAATTTTTGTTTATGCTGTACACATTGGTTATGTGATGAGTACTAAACGCAAACGAATTTTTATGTGCTTGGAGGCTTACAAACCATCAACAGACTCGATACAGGAGAGATAATTAAAAAAGTGGCTTCGGATTTAGGTGTGTAAGAAATGACTGTAGGAAACTGGAGAAGAAAATGGTGAAAACAGGAGAGTTTTAAAAACTTCAATTGCCTCGTTTATGTGGTTTACATAGCTCCAGAGCAAAGAAAGTCTAGTGAGTGGGTTTACGTTACAGAAAAATGCTGTTGAATTCCATGAAAAGTTTAAGGATGAAGGAGAAAAAGAATTTAGAGCGAGCAGAGGGTGATCATCAGGGAGCTAAACATTTCTGTGAAGAGTTATCATCCAACCATTCCATTGTACTACAGTTCAAAGACAAATTTAAAGCTCTGATTAAAGATAGAGATCTCACCTCAACAGATTTTTAACTGTGACGAAACGGCTTGAACTACCGTATGGTTTCTATAAAAACACTTGTTTCTAAATGCGCTCCTGGGTTTTAAAACGGCAAAAGATAGTGTTACACTCATGGCTTGCTCTAATCTTAACAATATTTGTAAATTAACGTTATTGATGATAGAAAAATCTGCTAAGCCCTGTTTACTTTCAAAAATATGTTTATTCCTAGCCTTTCTGTGCTGTATAAAAGTCAGAAAAATGCATGAATGGATGCTAAAATTTTTAAAGTTTGATATTGCATTGACTTTATTCCATGAGTTGGAAAGTTTTTAAAGGAAAACAACCTACCTCAAAAAGCTCTTTTAGTATTGGGGAGACTGTCCTGCTCATTTTAATGCAGAAGAAATGGTTTCTGGTGATATTAAGACCATGTTTTTACCCCCAATGTCACGCCTCGTCACGAGTCCATGGGCCAAAGTGTGTTGGAAAACTTGATGCGTAATTATAAACGAAAACTTTTGAAAGACCTTATAAATGTAATTGATGAAGGGAACGAAGTAACAGACTCTTAAAAAAATCAATTTTAATGGTGTTGTTTGTACAGCTAGCTCAAAGACTGACAGACGAAGCAATCATTGAAAACGATATAACTGAGTGAATCAACGCCGATGAGCAGTTGTAAATGATTGATGAAATGATAGTAGAAGCAGCGAATATAGAGACTAAAATAAATGAAAGTGAAAGTGATGATGGAAACATTGAAACGCAGAATGAGAAAATCAGCTACAGTGAGGGGTGCGAAGTGATAGAAAAAACCAAGTACTTAGCAGTCAGAGACAACTTCAACGGACCTTCTACTGCTACTACGATTGCGTGAAACAACAGCAAAGAAGCGAGCAAGTTCCATTAAATAGAAAACACTTATGGATTTCTTCAAGAAATGAATTTTTAACCGAAACGTTTACTCTGTGTACGTAGTTTTTAATTTTTAATTCTTATTTAATTTTTATTTGTACGTCATTTTTTTTTATTTTATAATACACTAATTGTCTTTTTTTGCATCTTTGACGACGCTTTCATTAATTTTACCAGTTTACCCACGTTTCCCTCAGAGATGTGCCATATAGGGGATATTGTGATTGAAAGGGTTAATATTATGTAACTATTGTAATATGATAATCGGATTATCTATATAAATAAAATCCTAATTATTAACTATGGTGGTCTTTTGTCTCGGTAAATTTTATCAGGAATTATCAGTTCGACAGGTAGTTTCGTAGTTTCGTGTCTTAAATTAGCAAAATTACACGTAAATATTCGGACGATATCCGTTGATATAAATAACGATATAAAGAAAGATCGAATTCGTACATCGACAATAATTTATTTTTATCGAACCAACATATAAAAATATGTATTTTCATTTTCGCAGCATTTATATCAAATACGAATATTCCTACTTTTCTTTTCCGTGTCCGGATAATTATTATGCATCGGCCCCGTAAGTAGACAAATATATGGCTCTTTCGTTGCATTCGGCTAAGTCTTGAAGACTGCGCACTGCAGTTGGTGATCACAAGTCTGGATTTCTCCACATTTGCATTTATCATCTTTTTCAATGTTTCATTTTTTTAAATTGGCCATACATCGTGTTGTACTTTTCCTTAACCTATTAAGAGAACGCCAAATCTTCCACGGTAAGTGGTGGCCGTGCGGTAAAACTTCATTGTATTCATCATTACTGGCTGCATCGGCTTCGTTCCACAGCTTAGCTATTTCAGAGTGATTCGATTACGTCAACGTTGATTTCAGGAACCTATTCCCTAGATTTCAGCCGACTGATTGGAGCAGTGTGTCCAAATAGTGGATGCCTGTCGTTTGTTAATTTAGAGGTGCGTTCTCATGACGCTACTACTTCTTTCCTTATTCTGGGCGGTGCGATTCCTGCCAAGGGATAGATTTTGTGTACTTTTGTTGATTTGAGACAACCTATTATTATCCTCACTGTTTCGTTTAATGCCACATCTACATGTTTTGTGTGGCATGAGTTTCTCCATACGGGTTCTGCATATTCGGCTGCTGAAAAACAGAGAGCCAATGCAGTTACCCTTAAGGTATGCCGTTGCGCGTCCCAGTTAGATCCTGTTAATTTTCTGATTATATTGTTCCTGGCTGCGACTTTTTGTCTTATAAAAGTGCAATGACTTTTAAATGTGAATGATCGGTCTAAGTGTACACTAAGGTATTTTGGCGTATCACAATTTTCCAGCCCTGTTCCTTTCCATATGATGTTCAGTTTCCTATTTGCACTGTAATTGCGTAAATGAAAAGTGCAGACTTGTGTTTTAATCGGATTAGGATTCAACTTATTTTTATCATAATATTTTCCTTTAGCTTCCAATGCAATTTTCAGTTTTGTTTCGACATCTTCAAAGTTGGTTTCTTGAACTGCAATTGCAGTATCGTCGACGTAAATGAATTCTCTAGTTTCTGAGCCAATTGGCTGATATAGGTGCCAGTACGCTTCCTTGAAGTAAGCCGTCCTTCAGGTTCCTCCAACGGCTATTTTTCCCTTGTAGTGTTACATAGAATCGGCCACTGTATAGTATCATTCGTCAGTTTATATACTTTTTGCAACAACAATCTCTGGTTGACTGTGTCATATGCTGCCGTTAAGTCAGTAAAAGCTACTCCTGTAATCTTGTTTAATTCAAGACCATTCTCTATATGTTGGGTTAAATTAAGTATTTGTCCACAGCATGATTTGCCACGTCTAAAGCCAGCTTGTTCTGTGATTAGCTTCTCATCTATATAGTTTTCTATTCTATGTAGCATAAGCCGTTCAAAAATTTTTAATAGGTGACAAAGTAATGATACAGGGCGAAAGCTTCTGGGATCATTAGGATCATTACCTGGTTTTAGTAGTGCAATTACTTTAGCTTTCCTCCAGATTTTTGGCGTCTTCAACGATATGATGCATACATTCATCATATTTAAGATCTAAAGTGTTTAATCTGCTCACCTCGCAGATCATCAAGCCAGCAGCTTTGTTTATTTTCAAGTGATTTATAGCGACATTGAGTTCACTTATCTCAAAAGGTTTATGTAAGAAATTATTTATGATATTTTCTTCCGCGTTTGGTGTCCATTTTCCTTTACGTTTATTGCAATTAGATTTACCATTTAATAACAGTTAGTGCACAACTGCATTTGCTGTTACTGTCACTAATTTTTCGCTTTTTTTTGTGCCATTACTGAGGTTTTTCAGCATTTTCCAAGCTTCGGCTATTCTGTTTCATATGCAAATCTTCCAGCATCTTACACCATTTGTCTCTCCTGGCTAATGTGACTGCTTCTAGAAGCTTTTCTCCTGCCATTATTGTATCATCAGCAAAAGGAACTTTTGCAAATAAAATCTCCTATTGTTCCAACAGCGATTTGGAATCCGCTGATAATCCACATATGTATTCAGTTTTACATCCTCTTGGTATATATCATCCTGATACCTTCTTTACTAATGATATGAATTTGTCATAGTTACCAGGTGTAGCTTCTATATTGCTTATTTCGGTATCCAGTTTTTTCGTAAATCCTTTCCAGTCGGCTTTTTAAAAATTATATCGTCTTTTGAAATTAATCATACAATTACTGCCTGGACCAGGCATGATACATAACGATGTTGTGTTCGTGGGATGGGTTTTTCGACTGTTTTGGTGCATTGAGTTGCTAGAATATCGCTTAAAAATATCTTATTAGGCTTAGTACCTTTCTTCCATTTGTCACTGTTAAATGAACACGGTAGTTTGGAATCATGCACTAAGAGCAATTCGCAGTTTTCAGCACATTCTATCAAATATTCGTCATTTTCGTCTGTATCATTATATCCCCAATCTACAATCCTACAATTGAAATCTCCCATAACGATTTAAACACGATGCCGAAAGTTAGGTGGTTCGGAAAACTGAAATCTAGCAGCAGGTGGCTTATAAACAGAAGTAACAGCACAGTGTGTTAGTTTCACTGCTAATATTTCAATGTAATTATTTTAGGTTAGCGACACAGACTCGACGACCTAGATAAGGGTTTACAAAGATAGCGCTGCCGTATCTATCATAGGGTCGTTCGATTACAAGTTTCATTCCATTTATTTTGGGTCTATTTTTAGTGGGACCGCGATGTGTCTCCTGTACCAATTAGTATGCCACAGTTAATTTGTTTACGTGTCTCCGATAGTATTACTTCTTTATCAGTTGAAAGTCCTTCAATATGAATAGATGTTGTTACCATTACTGGTCTTAAAAAAGACCTAAATACGAATATCATATAGGAAAGTAAAAGTTTAGACAACGTTTTTTTTTTTTTTTTTTTTTTTTTTTTTATTATTATTTATAATACTGCGAGCTGTCCACCAAGGACATTTAGCAGTACGTTTAAAAGAATTGAGCATGAGGGGACAAGTATCCAGCGATACCTACCCGATTACGACGACCCTAAACGAGATCCTGCTGTTTCTGACGTTTTAGTCTCCTTATGTCACCGGTGGTATCAAGCAATCCTCTAGCAAAAGTATTCGGGTGGCTATCAAGCGTGAACTTTTATGACCTCGGCCACATAATCTATACGTAAATTTCGATGCAACGTTAGATTTGTTACATACCAGGGTGCCTTGGTTATCATCCGAAGAATTTTATTTTGTGACGTTTGTATTATTTTCAGGTTTGATGGTCTAGCACAAACCCAAAGTTGCACCCCATAGGTCCAGACAGGCCTTAGAATCACCGTATATATTAAACGTTTATTATCTGTCGTTAGTACACTGTTTCTCCCTATCAGCCAGTACATTTTTTTAACTCGAATATCTAATTCTTTTTTCTTCATCTGTATGTGATGTTTCCATGTTAATCGGCTATCCAGGTGTAATCCTAAGTACTTGACCGTTGATCGCACTGACAGATCGGTGCTATTAATCCTGACGGGTGGGGGTGTAACTTTTCTGTTGGTAAAATGGATATTGACAGATTTGTTTTCATTAATTCCAATTTTCCATTTTTTAAACCATATCTCCGCCTTAGTAAGAGCTTTCTGTAGGTTACTGCTAGCTATCTTCGGATCCGTGTGTGTTGAGAGCAGTGCAGTATCATCCGCAAATGTAGCCAGCTGTACGTTTTCCATTGTAGGGAAATCAGCCGTGTATAACAAGTACAGCGTGGGACCCAGTACAGAACCTTGGGGAACGCCTGCTAAAAGAGGATGTATTTCTGAATAGGTATGTTTATAACGCACTTGAAAGTGGCGATTTTCTATGTATGATTTCAACAACAGGTAAAAATTTTTCGGCAATAGACATTTCAGTTTATATAATAGACCATCGTGCCAAACCTTATCAAAAGCTTGTTGAACATCGAGAAATGCCGCGGTACATACTTTTTTGGTTTCTAAGCTATACGTATAAAGGTAGTTCATGTAAGTTTATATTTTACAAAGATATAACGCGCTCTATGTTGATATTCGATTTCCAAATCAACGATAATAATTTTTTATCGACCGACCGAATTAAATTTAATAAAAAAAAAAAGAGTGTTGTTATTTTTACACTTACGTCAAATACCACCGTCACATGCGGTAGTAATATTTTAATTTGTATTTGTGTACATCACTCGCGGCTGTATATTTATTTCCTTCAAAAACAGAATACGCCTTCGAATTTTTCAGTCTGCAATTTTAATATTACACTATAAGATATGCTTGTTTGGCCGATAATCTTTTAAAATTTGTAGCCTGCAATTTTAGTAGTATGCTATAACATCTACTCAGTTGCGCGATAGCAACGTTATATATACAGGCGTTGTTAAGTTAAATTCGTTTTCAGAATGGTCACTTCATGTGTTTTATATATATATACATATAATTTTATTCGAGTTTTGAAATATACCGATATCTTAAGGGATTGACATAATAGTCCTCAAATTATCCTCAAATTATCCTCAACATATTTTGTCAGTTGTAGTGCGCACCGTAATAATTTACTTCCAGCAATAGGAAATTACGATTCCAGGGAACTAAGTATTAGATATACTAAGTATAAGCATCAACGCATTAAACATAATGTATTATTCTCATAACGTTATAATTTGTTTGCTTTCGTTTACGTTACTCATAAATGATATTACGTATTCGTTTTATAATTAAACTTATAGTTTTTTAAATTACTACTTTTCATTTGTGATGGTTTTTTGTTTAAGTTTTCCATCAATACTATTTATACATTATATGTTTATTTATTAATTTATATTATTCGAATTTTAATTTTCACGAATGGAAAGGGCATTTGTTCCGGTACATTTATTCAATATTATTATAACTTTTTAATACAATGTCAAATATATTCATTTTTACATTTATATTTTAATAAAGCAAAAATGATCAGAATTTAAAACGTAATAGTAAAATATTATATATGTATACATGTGTGTAAATACATATTTAAAATTGACGAATTATTTTTGTTTTGCCTAATTAATAAATTGTAAATATAATAATTTGAAGCATTGTGATTTTAATGTACCTTTGTTCGTAATTTTTTGTCCTTAAGTTAATACGAACGATATTATCCTTTAGTTATATTTTTTCCCTTTGTATATATAATATGCATACACATATATTATATATATGTATATATATTATATATATAAACATATATATACTGGTATACAGTTTCACTATATATATATTTTTTTTTTATATAAGTGTGTGTCAATATTAGAATTACTGCGTATAGTTTGCCAATATCGAATAATTACGTGTAAAACTGAATCAAAGCGATGGAATGCGGAAATAATCGTTCGACATTAATGACGTAACAAATAATTCCCGAAAGGGAACAAAATAAAATTATGTAAATAAAAAAATCGCTACAACGATGAAATCATTTATCAAAATTGACCGGTTAATCGAACTCAGATAAGACTTTACGTTAACTATCAGCTAATGTGTTATCATTGACATTACTCATTATGTCTTAAGCTCGCTTGATTTTAGTTTGAAATCTATTGAAGAAACAAGGCAATTTAATTAATTCGGCTATCTATAAAAAGAAGAAGAAATATATATTTACAAAACATATAAACAAAATCATGAATACATGAATAATTGAATAATGAAGAATGTTAAGTACCTTATATATATATATATATATATATATATATATATATATATATATATATTTATATATATATATATATATATATATATATATATATATATATATATATATATATTTCGTCAGCTGTTGCTTAAATACTAGTACGGAATTTTTTTGCGGCTCTCTTATTGTGCTCCCTTTCTACACAGTTACAACTATAATATATATATATGTGTGTGTGTATGTGCTTTTACATATGCATACACGTATTTATATATATATATATATATATATATATATATATATATATATATATATATATATATAGTTTTTCTTTATTCGTTACCTTGGTTGTCCACAGTATCCACCGTATTATTTCTAGCGTTCTCATTGGAAAAGTATTTAACTTTTTTGGACTGTCCACACTATTATTATGCACAGGTCGCGTAACTCATTTGTATTTCGTATATAACTAAATTCTGTCTCTTTTTTATTAAGCGTGTTACAGGCGCTTAAAAGTTTGCCTGTTTTATTCCTTGTCATAATAATTAACGTTCGGGTCTAATTAAAGTAACGACAGGAGACGAATATAAAATAGTAACTAATTAACCGTATATTATTTACGCTTAAATTTTAACTTGTCCCTTTTTCTATTTAAACGAATAATCGAATTTTAAATTAATTTTTCCCTCCGTCATAATTAATTTCGTCAAAAAGGAAAATACGATTTAAACGAAAGAACGGTTTGTATTATGTCGGTCCGAGTTTTTTGTAAAAAAAAAAAAAAAAAAAGAAAAACTTCGTAATTAACGGGGAAACCACATCAGTTTCGGGAAAACCCAGATTTTAACAACCATTCGTACTTGTATGTTAAACGAAATAAACTAACAACGCGCGAAATATTTATGAATTTATAATTTGATTATTAAACATTATGTAATCGGGGTGTAAATTATGCGTTAATGTGTTTGAGAGACTATACGTGTAATTTTATCTGTATTTTTTTCGTTGCTTGTAATTTTTAAATTATTTTCCGTATTATTTAATAATTATAAGTCTGCACTATATTTAGCTTTTTAGATGTAGCGTGTTAATAAATAAATTAATAACAAATATTCTTTTTTTCCCCCATGTAATCTGTATTTATATAATAAGCAGCAGTGAAGACGTGTTATTATCAAAACTATGGTAGCTGATCCCAATTATCGATGATTACTTTTACGTTAAATTAATCCGCAATTATATGATTATGAGTAATCAGGATCGATGTTGAAGCTGGAGAGGATTGAATCCGTGTATTCGATTGAATTTTACGCAGTTTGTCAGCAGATTCTTTGCTAATATATTTAAGTTTAGTCTTCCCTTATATCTTGCCCCTGAACTGCGGGTCTCTCCTTTAAAAGAAATTATCTTCAAGTCCTTCGAGATGTCGTGAAAATTTTTGCTTGTGTCCTTTCCATAATATATATATTGGAGTTAGAACCCCAAATAGCTCTGTAAAGCTAAAGTCGTCTTCTTCTCGACGAGAGAATTTTTGCTGCGAATTATCTCGGTATATACGCTATATAATTTCGAGGGACGATTTTATTTATTATTATTTATAAATTACGTCGTTATTATTATTATTATAATATTTTTTATAAACGTTTACCGAGATTTTAAACTAATGTTTACACAATCAATATACACGAGTAATTAGTAATTAAACATGTATCAAATATAACTAATTTCTATTATTTATATACGTAAGCGTCGTTTACATAACTAAATCGCTTGGCTTTAATCGCTTAGTAAATGGGTTGCCTCAATATTCGGATGTTTGTGGCTTTTCGTGCTTGGTAGTGGCGAAGTCACAAAAGACCTCGTCTACCCGTTTCAGATTCGCATACAGATCATCGTTTCTTTGATACCAACCTGCATTTGTAATTGCACGAATAACTTTATTTTCACTACGTTTTTGTTTTTTTTTCCCTTTATTTTTAATTGAGTTTAGGTTATAAAACCATTACTACTCATTGTACATATAAATTAATATAAACTAAACGCTAACGCTAACAAATGAGTTATAAAATAGAAAGATAAATAACTAAACTAAGATATATAAGGAAAATACACTATACGAGGATGCAAAGGTTACAAAATAATATTGGATTTATATATATAAGAGGCCAGTGCTATCAACACAAGAGGATTATTTAAGGATAGGAGGTATGCAATAGAGTACGGAGGGAAGATACCTAACTGTAATAATATCTTGATTAAGGTTTCTCTGTGTGCACTATATAGATTACATGAAAAAATGATATGATTAATATCGGCAAGTACTGGAACTAACCAGCCCTATCCGGTGGAGATGACTAGGCAGCAGATTATGTCCTGACCTAATACGAATTAGAAGAGAGAAAAATTTACGGATTGGTATTGAATGAGGAGGCTTAATTAGAGAGATTGTTAAACTTGTTTGAATTTGTTTATAGAAATTATTACTACGTTGAATAACGTTAGCAAGCTTTGCGCATTTCCCGAAGTTCGATACCATAGAAACAGATGGGTTTAATGATCGACTGGTAGAATAGTCGTTTACCGTAAGGATCGAGTTGTGAATTTCTTCCTAACAGTCAGCAAATTTGACGGAATATACGGCGGATTTCTTTTCTGACTCACGCGTTTTTTTTCCTATTAAAAAGGCATCGGGGTGCGGTACGAGATAATATAGATATTTTTATAAAATTTTCACGCGTAAATAAAAATAAAATCTTTTTTTTTTTAAATCAAAGTTTCAAAAATACGCTTTAACCTTTTCGGTAGCAGCGAGGATATAAATGTATTTTTTAAAGGCTAACAAAGTTACCGATTTTCATAATAAAGGATAAAAATATTCGTTTGACATTAAATGCCTCGATTTTAAAAATATTTACACAACTCATTAAAAATTATCTAAGGTAATCTTATAATAATAATAATAATAATAATAATATTGTACACAAAATTTTTGTGCTCACTTCCACGAGTAATTCCGTAACGCGTATATAATATTCCGCATCATCTCAAAAATGGAAATACCTATCAAACTAGATTTTAACTACTTCATAGGCCCAAATTTATAATGTTTGCCAAAATTGATAATGTACGATTGAATAGTATAGAGCAGTTTTTTTTTTTTGCAATACATCGATGGTATTCATTATAATTTCGCATTACAACGTAAAAAACCAATGTTCCTCATATACGGGTATCTATAACAGCGAATAGGAGCTTTATTCCTACAATTAAGACAATGTTAAACTCGAAAAATGCTGGAGAAATAAAATTTGAATAATTGAAAACGGATCCGTGGTTTAAATCTACGGAGAAGTTTTCGATAGGTGCAAACGTGAACTATGACCGATCTATGACGGATGGAAGTTAAAAATATGAGAATTTCAGAAAGTTCACTACGTACGCGCAACGAGGAGCAAACGTGTTTTCGTGTTAAGCATGCGCGGTTAAATATAATTTTGAAGACGTCGTGAAACTGGAGATTTTTTGATTATTGCAAATTCGAACTGTAAAAGCCGCTTAACCCAATACGAAGAATAAGAGAACACTCGGATATTTAATAATAATCACTGAACTACATCGTGCAGCGAAAAACGTGTTTATTTAGATCGATTTAAATAGTTCAAAAGGAAGTTAATTATTTTTCAACTAATAATGCACATTTTGTATTTAAATAATGATAAAGCAATTTTCCTGCATGCACGCGATTTTATATCTTTAAGATGTTTAACGCGACGAATATATCCGACGGTATTAAAGAAAAAAGACAATAGGTAATATATATATAATATATATATAAACAACAAAAAGTAGTTGAAATCGAAATAAAATACAAAATATAAAAGTAAAAAAAAAATATTTAATACTTAATTTAAATGTACAATATTACAAAAGTATTTTCACGAATTGGGGAACACAACAAAAAATATTAAAAAAAATAACAAAGTGAAAAAAAAAGCGTTATTTACTACATTCACTATGAGATTTTTTTATAAACAATCGTTTTTTCCTTTTGCTATATTTTTTGTACATCTAAATTCAGTATTATCCGACATTTTAGGTTATTTTTTTGCTTTTTTATTTTTTTTATAAATTGCGTATATTTGTATAAATATTGTAGTCTTATTATACATAAAAATTTAGCGATTTTAAATATTGTTTATCTTTCTTCGAAACACTACATTCTACGGTGTTCGAAACAATGCGTAGATGAAAAACTAACAGGGGGTCTAGTACAAAATCAACTGAAACGCTGTGTAGCTTACGTTAAATCGTATATAATATTTAGTTCTCGCCTGCAAATCGTCGACTACACTTCTTACAAGCTTCGATGTGACGTTTATAACATAGGGACGAGAAATTAGTTTAAATAAAGCCATTTCCAGTCACCACGCTATTCCTACTCGAAATTCTGGCGCTAACAAAATTGTGCGTGTTTAATAATAAGTACACGTAGTTTACGTGAAATGTGTCGCTTATAAAAATATTTATATAAACACGTTAAATGATTCACGGTTATCTTAAAAAGCAGCATTGTTTAATAAACATCGTATAAAATTTGTAATATTTCATCGAATCCACATAATCTCAGTTTTGACACGCTTATAGCAATCTTGTCGATAACCAACACGTTTTTCGGATAAAGTAATTTTTTATATGATCCGATAACTGGAAATCCAACGATCACCTCGACATCCGCATTTCTATCGCTTACAACGATTTCCCCGCTTACATATATAGGTATTCATCGCTATTTCGTGCGGGATGACAGTTCGATAAGTTTTCCGATACTTCATAACTTACTGAAACCGGAAATCTAAAAAAAAAAAAATGGTTGTCCTCAACTACCATACGACTAACTTCGCGACGGACGCTGTTCAGATCGATGATAAATTTCATCTATTAACTCGTTAACTCCTTTAGTCACGGTGTTCGTTATGTAGTAAATTTTATCGCTAACGGAGTATCCGTTTTCTGCGATTGTGTGCCAATTCTACAAATATTTATATCGAACGTTAGAATAAAACGTAGCATCTTACGCAAAATATTACCTTATATTTTTACCTCCTTCAATCATTTTGCACGCCCCCGTATGAAACACTTCGAACACCGAAGGGCGTATGGAAATGTATCACATTTATAGGTCTTTAACTAAAATAGATCAACATAATAAATCGGTCCTGGAACTACACGCCGCCGGAAATTCGTGAAATAGCCGGCTTCGAAATTTTAGACAATCTATAATAGTAAATACTGGTGCAAACGATACTGAAATTCGTCATATTTTAACACGCGGTAAGATAGGACGATTGAAGGGAATCTGGCTTCGCGATAAGCAAAACGTTTATGATACGTTTAGTACAGGATCTCTCGTGTTTTCGGTAACTCTTCGGAAAGATGGACAATCGGTAAATCGGATATGAAGAAAATAGATGCGTCGGGAATGTGGTGCTGGAGACGGTTCGAGTTTCATGGACTGAAAAAAGAACTAATGACCCTATTCTGCCGGAAGTCGGAATACAGAGACCAGATTATCAACAGTGCAACGTGGAAGGAAGTCTATGAGATGGACTGACACGGTCGGTAAAACAGTGGGTCGAATTTTCCTTCAACGTGTTCATTGCGGGCAAAACAGAGATTCTTGTGTTTGACAGAAAATAATGCTCGCAATATTCTCAACGGGGATGAAACAGATGATTGATATTTATAAGTCTTTAATACGATTTTCTTTTTAATGTGAACTACGGAGATTTTATTATTTCGCCACGTTTCGCAAACATTGGCAGTTCAGTTTGAAAATGAAAATTACGAGTATTTTCGAAACGTCGCGAAATAATGTAGTTGTCGTGACTTACACGGGAAAAAAATGTCAACGTACACAACGATCAATCGTGAAATTTGTAGTCATTTCGTATTAATAAAGTGCTAAAGTTAATTGACATTTACCAACCTTATCGTATAACTGTCGACTGTGTGAGTAAATTTTAACGAAGAGGCTCGCAGAAAAAAATATAATTTACCCGAAAAAAAATAAAATAAATAAATATTTACTCCGAGGAGGAAAAATTTATCGATAGAATGGATTTTCCAACGACTTTATATAACGTTTCAATCGTTAAATGAATAACATTTTTAAAAAAATTCTCGACTATTATCATTGTCATCATTATACGATCATCATTATTCATATCTTCATTTTATCTTAATGTCGTTAATTATTGTTATCATCGTAAGGAGTATATTAATACACCTATGATTGGCAAATGAGTTTATTATATATATTCCTTGTAAACAAGGTTATCGAAAAACTGCATACTACCCATATGTATATATTACTTACGTCTTCATTTAAACACACACACCGTACAGAATAAATGCGTGTGTATTCGCAATTATAGATAGGCATGACGCCGCGATAGCAAATGAGAAATTTAATCTCGAAATTTAACAAACAACTTTTGATGACCGGTTATTTTATCGGTCTGATAAACTTTCACGGATAAAAGTGCCCAGATTGACGAATTTGATAATTATTAATGAAAATAATCTATTTATCGTACTCTCAATATTTATTCGCGCGTTGACAAGAAAAAACGAAATAAAATAAAATATGAAGTTCTCGGAAACGTATTATCTCAGGCGAGCGCGGGGAAAAATGACGTACAATTACGATCATTTTAAATAAATATTGAATTGCCCTAAATAAACTATCGAAGCGAAGAACAAATATTTGTAATTAATCGATAAATTTTTTTAAAAATATCTTTCAAAAGCGAGAGAAAAATAATGAAAAATAAAAATAAAAATAAAAAAATTGAATGAAATAAAACAAAAAACTAAATACCGAACGTGAAATTAATTAGAAAAATCGAGACACGCATAAGTATAATCCTCCAGTTCTTTAAATTATATCTTTTTTCAATACTAATATATGATATATATATATATATATATATATATATATATATATATACATGCTTTAGTAGATTTCATCAATTTCATCAACCATAAGTGTTAAATCTTATAGTTTTACTTTCGCTTTATAACAGTATCAAATATTTTTTTCGCAATTTCTAAATTTCGGATAATTCAGAAAAAATATGTGTAGTAATAATTAAAGAATATATAAGATAAATATAATTATATAGAGGACCGGGTGCGTACCGTATCACATGTTCGTCGTGCGCCTGGTAACGATTTCAAGCGGCCGAGAATAATACGGGAACCTGTTAGCGAACTTGTTAATTAACCTCTCGCTATATCGGGTACAATGAAGCAATTTAGACGTAAGCGAAACAGCCCAGGGCTTCTTGACGGACAACAACCTCCTCCGAATAATACAAATCAATGTAGAAGGCATAACGCAGGCAAAGAAGGAAATATTAGAAAAACTCGCCAAAGACGAGAATGCACAGGTACTGCAAGAAACTCATGCTGCAGATGACCCCGGTGGAACCCGAAAATAAATGATTTCGAACTGGCAGAGATAGTATGTAATAAACAATACGGTATAGCCACACATACTGTTTAACATATTATTATGTTAAACAGGGCATCCGATGTGAATTTATAAGTGCAAAAAATGGTATAGCCCAACAGCAGAAATAAAAATCTCGGATCTATCCGTTATAAATGTTTACAAACCTTCAAACGTAAGATGGAGTCAATCAGTAATCGAAATTACAAATAGACCGAGCGTAGTAAGGCTTTAACAGCCACCGAACGAAATGGTGATATATATCGATTAATGAAGATGGTGACAAAGTGTTAGAATGATCGGAGATAGAAAACTTATTTTTGGTTCACGATTCCAAACAACGCGGGTTATTTCACTCTGCACGCTGGAAACAGGACACCAATCGGGATCTGTGTGCTTTATTACGCCCGACCAAAGCGACGGACCAGCGTTATAAATTTCGCGTAAAATCCTGACGAAGTTTTCAAAAAGCCAACATAGACCGGCTATGATTGAAGTCTGCCACTAGTCGACACAATACAAAAACCGCGTTGGAATTTTAAAAAAGATTAGGTAGGCTTCACAAAAACTCTGGACGATAGCTTTAGATGGATTCCTTCTACAGTAAACAACTAAAACCGTTTCACACAATTGATTATAAGCATCGCCAAAAAAAAACCACACATTCCAAGAAGATTTCGGAGAGTACACGTTCCAAGGTGAAACGACACCTGCGAAAACCTATACGAAGAATACAAAAAAAAACAAAAAAAAAAACAAAAAAAAAAAAATGAAGATATCGAAAAATCAAACAAACTTGTGGACTCATTAAATGAGAGTAGAAGAGTCCGATGGATAAAACTTATGGAAATACTCGACTTCCGGAAATCAAGCAGGGAAGCCTGGAGCCTTCTGCGTAGACTATATGGAGAAAAACCTTTACCTAAAGCAAAAGCAGAAGTAAGCCGAACGAAATTGCCAAACAAATTGTAAAGACATTAATGAGGACAAGAAATCCGGTAAAGAAATAAAACGTAAGTAAAGAGCGTTCCGAATTCGCAGCTCCGATAAACAAAGAAGAACTCGAAACAGCGATTAAAAACCTTAAATTAGGGAAAGCTGCTGGGAAGGACGAAATATATGCAGAATTTACAAAAAAAAAAAAAAAACTTTGATAAGAATACAACAAATTGGAGATACTAAAGCTCTTCAATAATATTCTGGATACGACAAAACTCCCTCAGCTATTCAAAGAGTCCAAAATATCGGCTGCATTAAAGTCGCGGAAAGGATCATTCGAAGACAGAAAATTATCGTCCAATCTTAATTTTTAGCGTCCTTTACAAAACGTTCGAAATAATAATATATAGCCGAGTAAAGTACCTATGATGTCACAGCAATTGAACAAGCCGAATTTCGAAATTCAATAAGCTGTGTGGATCGGATAACCGCCCTAACAACATTCATTGAACATGGACACCAACTCAACGAGAAAACATCTGTTATATTTGTAGATCTTTCATCAGCCTACGACACTGTTTCGGCAGGATGACAAAACTTCTTGAGATAATTCCTTGCAAGACTACAAATTCGTTATTCGACGGGATGCTTAGCAATAGGAAAATAGCAGCATATATGGGAAGATCAGTAATAACGGCCTTTCTCAAGGCTCTGTGCTTTCTCCGCTACTATATAATCTATATACATCGAGCAGCTTCCACTAACAACATCCAGAAAGTTTTTGTATGCAAATGATTCGGCGCTAGCTAATCAGAATAATAAAACGGAACTTACAGAAAAGGTCCTCGAAGAAGATATAGAAGTCCTGTCACGATATTTCAAGAAATGAAGACTAAAATTAAATAAGTCAAAAACGGCGGTGTCGTGCTTCCATTTAATCTCATAAAATTCCACAGAGACATTCATCGTATTGCAACTTATCATGTTTACCTTCCGGCTGATTATATTCGTGTGATTTATAATCAATTCGTCTTTTTCCATTACCTTTTCCTATCAATTAATTATAAAAATATATATATATATATATAACACAATCACTAAAAGTATTTTAATCGCGAAGCTTTTCGACAGTTACGTCATTTTCAAGCGCGAACAAGAATTATTACATCTTTTTTAAATAAAAACGATGTAATAATTCTAAAAAAAAATGTAATAATTCTTGTTCGCGCTTGAAAATGACTGTCGAAAAGTTTCGCGATTAAAATACTTTTAGTGATTGTGTTATATATATATATATATATATATATATATTTTTATAATTAAGTTATATATATATATATATATATATATATATATATATATATATTTTATAATTAATTAATAAAATCACTACTCTCCAATATATTCAACTTTTTCCTATCAATATCGTTATATAAACTTATTTACGATTACAACAGACCTATATAGTTATATTTAAGGCTACTCGATATTTCGAACAGTGATACGATGTAGATAAAAAACAAAAAAAAAAAAAATAGTTAAATCGCTAAATTTTATATAAAAAGATCACAAAGCATTTCGAAATTATATAATTCGTTACATTTTATTTTTAACTCACACTTATACTTTTATAAATTGTATTTTTTACGTCTACTTCATAATGGTTTAAAGCTTTGAAATCTTTCACGGAAAATTTAGTGATTTCAAATATTTTTTCGTTGTTTATTTTAATCGATATTTAATTGTAAAACTCCCTTCGAAGATTATTGAAAATTGTATATATATATATTTTTTTCAGTAACGTGTAATGCGTAAACAGGCGCCGTATAAATAAAATTATATAAAAACAAAAAGTTTCGACGATAATGAACAATACTGCCGGAAATTAACGAACCGATTATTGCATAATTTATATTGTACATATTTTTAAAGGTCGTTTATAATTCATAAAAAAAGCAAACGTTCGGAAAATAACTCTTTTGTGTTTTTTTTTTAAAGTAACGAAATTTAAACGAAAAAAATTTTATATTTTTTTCAAATTTCAAATCTTTCAACATTTAAAATTGATAATAAATTAAAATTCATTAATTCTCTCCTTCACTAACGCAATACGTACCAAAACTCTAACTATACATATTTAATTAGAATTACCACAATTATCATCATAGGCTAAGGCGAGACTGTCGATTTTTTCGAATTATACACGGCTTAACGAAATTGAAAGAGAAATATAGAAACCCGCTTGAATTATTTACTATTGTCCGCAAATTCGTGTACAATAAAGAATACACGACCTCTACAACCTAACCTGTAATAACATAACAGAAGCGGATGATCTTGACACGGTTGGCTGCTCCGCGTAGTTATAATCGGGCAAGAATACCAAAACGAGGAACTGTCGTATCGTACGTAATAGGTACGAACAGTTTTTTGTATAATAAGATAAAACTGTTATATACATGTAATTTGATGTAACTTTAGCTGAAAACTTCAACGCTTAAATTACAAGATAATTAACCATATTACGTGAATACTTTAATCGCTATTTCAACCACTGTTTTACCTATCCATATAATATATTCATTTATATATATATATATATATATATATATATATATATATATATATATATATATATATATATATAAGATTGCTAGAAAATCGCTCCCACCCACACACACACGTAACAGTTACAATACCCGAGTATAACACGAATAATTACTTATTACACCCAGCAATAAACTAAATTATATAATTCGTTACAATATATACCAGAGAATCGTGTAAAATAAATTATTCTAACCGGTACTTTTAATTTACTTAAACCCGCATTTATAAAACTAATTATTATCATTATTAATATTAGAACCGACTAAATAAAAAAAAAATTTTTTTCGTCTTAATTTAAAGCTTCCATGAAGGTCATCAATTAGTAATTCTTATTGAAACAATTACGAGTTAATAGTAGTAATGTAAATTCCGTTGCGAGATTTTACAACAAATTCGAACGTTAAAACAACAAAAAAGTAGTTAAAATCACTAAATTTTTATATATATATATAAATATCAGAAAAAGCATTTCGGTCATTAAGCCACTATCGAGTGAACATAAAAAATGAGATATAATAATACGAGGTATAAAATTTATTTAAAAAATATAAATAAAAGGAAAAACAAAAAATAAAATAAAACGTGATAAAATATTGAATTTAGATGTGTAATATTACAAAAAATATCAAATTTTTTAAATACTTATTTTTTATTTATACTTGTAAAATTGTGTTTTTTAAAAAAATTGTTGCGTTCGTATATTTTTATATTTTATATTTTACTTTTGGATATCGTACATTAGAACAGTAAATGAAAATTTAAAATTCCATCGGTATACAATTTTTGCAGAATCCAGAAAACAATATCATAAAAAATAAATAAAAAAACAAAATCGAGTAAACAAATATATTGATGTTAATATATTCAATTTCAACATTTCAAAAAATAAATTAATAACAGAACAGACAAGTAGGATAATATTTTACGGAATATATTTCACCGTCATATATTTTTTAAGTAATTATTTTTAATTTATATTTGTAAAATTATGACTTTAAAAAAAAAAAATGTTATCACTCGATAATGGCGTAAATGTCGAAAATCGTTGTGTTTTTCACAAGAAAATAAATGTTAGTAATTTAACTAATTTTTCAATTGATTTTTTAATATTACAAAAAATAGCGAAATGAAAAAAATAACATTTATAAAATAATCTGATAGTTTACGTGGTAACTAACAACAAATCAGCCATATAAAATTTATATATATATATATATATATATATATATATATATATATATATATATATATAATATATATATATATATATATATATATATATATATATATATATATATATATATAGATAGATAGATAGATAGATAGATAGATAGATAGATAGATAGATAGATAGATAAAATTACACTAAATAGCCAAAAAGACAAAAAATCTCTAATATAAAAATTGATTAAATTTATAACATACTTAAAACTAATTCCTCATCAAAATTTATCATTGAATTTAATCTTTTTTTTTTATTTATTTCTTTTATTACTTCCATTTGTCGATGGTAGTTTTTTTCTTTAAATTTTATTTTTCCGTATGTAAAATTTCATAATTTTCCTTAATATTATTAATTTTGTGTCTTAATTCTTTACAATGTTTTCTAAATAACGATTTTCCATCATTATTTATATATATATATATATATATATATATATATATATATATATATATATATATATATATGAATTTAATTCGTCAGATCCTATTGTGAATTATCTGCCTGTTTCTCTTATGTATTTTTATTCACATTGATTACAATATTTAATTTATGATTCCCGAATTTTTAAATGTATTTCTATCTTCTATTTTGTCGTTACTAATTGATTTCAATAATGCGTTATTATTTATTATCGTTACATCTATGTTATATTTGTTTGGCTTCTCCTATAAAATTTATTGAACCTAAATAATTATTTTTATATTTTTTACGTATTTTAAGACTTTTTCCATATTTTATCAACTTAAGTAGGGTTGCATTTATTACCGATTGCTATTTGTTTTATTACGTTTTTCACTTCATTTACTTTATCGCAATTCGTTAATATTGTTTTTCCTCTATTTATAAGAGCCGGCTAATTTATGCGTATTAAAAATTTCGCGATTTTAACCACTTTTTTGTCGTTTGTGTTTTAAAATCGTTAAATTCCGCCCTGTTCACATTAATTCGTACACCGCCTGAAGAATTGAAATTCTTTATTTAATCGAAATTCTAATTATATTGGATTTCGTATTATAAAAGTCGAGAAAACTGGAGTAAAAAGATTTTCCATTTTCCTTTTCGATTTAATAAACTGACGAACGATCTACAGAATATACAGAAAAATTAGATCAAAGACCGACTTTGTGAAAACTAAACTAAATTTTAATATTCGAAATTGTTAACAAATAATACTATGTTATGCAGAGACTACTTGATTTATTTTTGAAATATAGAAATTCTAAAAAAATAAAAAATGCTCAAAATTTTAGATCAAGTTTTGACATATAGAAAACGTTATTTGATAAAGCGTGTAAAGCATTAATTAGGTAAGAATAGGAAGTCGTGTAATTCCAACAAAACTGACGAACACGGACTGTCATTATAATAGAACTGGAACATGCGCGCGCAAAATAATGATATGGAGATACGAATTAGATCGGAATACATTTGTAACATTGAAAAACACCCTTTACGAAAGAAAGTTAAGCTCCGAAGTTAAAAATAAGATATTGCGAATACATGGAAGTGAGATATGGACCATTAATGGAAATATGAAAAATCATCTTTCGAGATGAACATGATCCGATTGAAGAAGATGAAAAATGAAAACATATTAGAACGAAGATCTAATATTAATAATAATAGCGAAAAAAAAAATTCGAACATTTGAAAAATACAACATAACGCGGAACAATAACAATGGGCATAATAGGAAATCCAAGAAGAAAAAAAAAACGATCTTTTGAATAGATAATATTAAAAAAAATGTATCGGAATTATTAAAACGGTTGATTTAGTCAGAATAGTAATAGATCGGGGTCGATCGCAACTGATTATTCATACATGATGATTAAGCAACAATCGTATCAGTTTGCACGATAAGAAACATCCACCGTCAGTAGTCATAGCATTTACGAGTATCCTAACGACCAAATTGTGCAAAAATTTATATTAATAAACGATAATTCTGCGTTTATTACCCGAAATTAGTTGTCTGGCCAAATATGTTCTACGTAGAGAAGATATGGCTGCACCGAGAAGGCCAACACACACATTTAGCGTCGTTTGAAGACGATCGAAAATGAACCAATATCAACAAATTATCGCTTAGATATGTGTGGAAAGAATCACACGACATTGTATACAGCTGCTAAATAACCGAGAAAAATAGCCTAAAATATTACAACTTCTTAATAACATCCAAACATCAACTGACACCGTATGGATGAAAGGAGATAATTAAACGAGCGTTTAACTTACAGGGATAAGGATGACAAAATTAAATCGAGCCAACAGAATGAAAAAAAAAAAAATACAAACTAATACGAAGACTGCCTGTAAACGTGGTTAAGTATCATTTCGTAGATAATGACGGATATGTGGTTTCAGCCAGGACTATTCATCAGAGAGAATGCCGTCAATTTCAAAATATGAATATAAAGAAGGTCTATTATGGAATCGTCAAAGCAAATCGTTAAAACGAGTGAAAAACGGAAATTATCTAGGTCGTATACTCACTCCATCCGTACGTTATAAAATTATTATATATTTTTTTTAATATGTAAATCTCCATATGCACAGCAGAAGGAGACATGTGTCTAGTTTATATGTATGCTCGGAGATTGCTCACACGTAGATGGTTTAGGGTACTGTATTCTTTTCTGCTTGTGCCATAAGGTTCTATGGTTGATTTTATGCTCCTCAGGAAGGTTGTTTGTGAGGTCCAGTAGTCGGTGGTCCATTCCTGTTTACTGTTGTTCATGATTACAATGTTGGTGGTGATAATGAGTATTCCGGTACCGGCGAAAGTACCATAGACCGAGCTTCGAGGTCTGCTTTATCACTACCGTGCATCCCAATTCGGATCCACAGAAAGCGAATTTGCCAACCTTCTTTATGTAGTCCGTGTAGATTGTGTTGGATTTCTAATATAATGGAATTCTTATTGTCTTCACGGCATATTAGTTGTAGAGAGGAGAGGCAGTCTGTTATAACCAATGATTTTCGATGTGGAAGTACAGCTGATCCGATGTACATAATTCCGTACAATTCTGCATCCATAGAAGTGCAATTGCTTAATCGGATTGAGTGTAATTATCAATTTGGTAAGAGCAAGCTGCCAGTAAATTGTCCCCGCCTGCTGTAGATTTTGCTCCGTCTGTGTATGCGTGTGTGTGTGTGTAGTCGTATTTTTGAAGAGTGCTTAATGCCATTTCTTTTATATATTGTAGGGTGTGTAGATTAAGTAAAATAATAATGTTTTAAATGTTTATGATAAAACTCTTAGATATGAAGGCAATGCCCCAAATATAAACTCTATAAATCGTTTCCTAATATCCGAAGATATATTTCTTTTGGCGGGGAAGCCTAGTTTTTTCTTTTTTTTTTTGACATCCTCCGGTTTAAATTAGTTTTCCCTTATAAACCGTTTGTTATTAAGCTGCCCCCAAGATATTCGAATTCTTATACTTGTTCTATTATTATCTTGATGTAGTCATTTTTTTCCTATTTGATTTATACCGATTCTCATTGTACGTTTAGTGTTTAAGAAATGCTTTAAATTATTAATCGACTGCTGCAATTTTATCCGTACCCACGCATAAGCATATTTCTAATTGTCTTGTATGTTACTCGGTTTATTTATATTCCTCCATCTTCAATATTTTAAAAATATTTCACGGTATTTTTTTTAACCACAATGATGATGGACGGCAACCTTGTCGAAATTTAATTTTCGCGTAGTAGGTTTTCCAGGATTCGTTGATTTTTGACTAAATTTTTAAGCGTATTTAAAAAAAATTTAAACAACGTATCTACTTAAAATCTTTCCGTGTTTATAATTTATTACATAAATCCTTTGTCAACATAAAAAAAACACATAAATTTTATACACCTGTTTATTTTACAAAGCCGCTTTCTTAGGCGAATTATAGATAATTTTCAATGTATTTATATAAATATTTTTAAAATTAAGATATTTCCCGTCAACCAGAAGATAAAAAATTTTGTTTAAAATTTCATCTACCATATAAAATACATCGCGACTGAAAGGGTTAAGAAACGTTAAAATACTATCTGGATTTATTGTAAAATTAAATCTGCCGTAAGAAATTTCATTTACCGGACACACGTGTTAAATGTCGCAAAACCGTCCTCGAGTTTTAACAAATTCAAAGAATGCACATAGCGTAACGGAGAAAATTTGACCGCCGAAAAAAAATTTAACGTGAAAATAAAAAAAAAAAGTTAACCTCGAAGCAATCAATTACCGTCCTCGTAACCTTGAAAAATCCTTCACCATACGGACAATAAATACTGAAGACGTAAATTCTAACCAGCGTTTAAAAAAATACAAAAACCGAACGATGCGTAAAATAAATTTATTACCTTGTTCGAAGATTAGCCGTCCACTATTTTTTACTCGGTAATCGTAATTTTTTTTTTAATATCCGCAATTTTACGAATTTACACGAGAAGATGCAATTAAATAATTATTCGCATGGTCCATTTCGTAAATGTCGTTAAAGCTAAAAACCGAAAAATCAAAAGCCGAGAAGAAATAACTTTTAGAAGAAGAAACAAGGTTTATTTTTTTTTTACTTTTTTTTTCATCGGATATCATGTACTGCTGCTAAGTACCTGATTATTGGATATTATATAAAAAATCAATTGAAAATTAGTTAAATCACTAATATTTATTTTCTTAAGGAAAACACAAAGCTTTTCGGCATTTACGCCATTATCAAGTGAAAAATTTTAAAAAATCATAATTTTAAAAATATAAATTAAATATAATTACTTAAAAATATGTGATGGTAATTGTGAAAATATGATTCAAAAATGCTGTCTGCTTCTGTCTGTCTATTTTTTGATTTGTTGAAATTGAATATCAATATATTTGTTTATTAATTTAGTTTTTTATATTAATTTTTTCTTCAATACTATTTTCTTTTTTATAAAAAAATCACTACATTCCACATTATATAAAAAATTAAAATAAAAACCTGATTCAGGTATGGAATTAAAATATATCGATATTAAATTTCAACAAATCAAAAAATAGACAGACAGAAGCAGCAGCATTTTTGAATCATATTTTCACAATTACCATCACATATTTTTAAGTAATTATATTTAATTTATATTTTTAAAATTATGATTTTTTAAAGTTTTTCACTTGATAATGGCGTAAATGCCGAAAAGCTTTGTGTTTTCCTTAAGAAAATAAATATTAGTGATTTAACTAATTTTCAATTGATTTTTTATAAAAAATCACTACATTCCACATTATATAAAAAATTAAAATATTATATAAAGTTGATCATATCTATATTTTGGGGAAATTGAAGTACTGTTTCGCAATCGGGTTATCGGTTAAAACTTCTTGTAGTGAATTGCAAATGATATTTTGAGGTCGATATGTGGAGTATCGACTAGTAAGTGTGGGAGTATTAAGTGGACGCAGTGAGCGCACAGTGGTGGATCTGTTTTATTTATAAGATAACCGTGAGTGAATGTGGTGTGATTAAAAGACAAGATAGACTGTGTAAAAAAGATCTTCAAGAAAAAAAAGACGAGAAGAAATATTATTATTCGACATCGTATTTACAATAATAAAAACAAAAAAATATGATATAATCGTTCTAAAAAAAAATGTCTAATTAACCAGTACTACTTATAAATGATAAAATATATAAAGATTTAGTAAAAAAAGTTTATAGATAAAAAAAATGCTACTATCCGGCATAACTATAGGAATTATGTGAAAATATAACTCATTTACGTATATAAAATTAAAAATAAAGTAAATAGAAACTAGAAATTGTAAATTCATTCATCTAATAAAATATGTTTATGTCTTAGAGATCGATATAATTACCGATGGATTTCGATCATATACATCGATCGAAGAACTTGCTCGTTCTCGTTACAATTTCGTCACGTATTAAATGAAACCCTTCTTGGAAACAAAAAATCTAATACCGGAACACCAATTTGGTTTTAGATCTGGTCATGGGACTGTGGAGCACGTCCACCGTATAGTCAGCATTATTGAAGAATCTTTCGAATCTAAAAAGATATGTGACGCGGTTTTTTTCGATGTAAAACAGGCGTTCGATAGAGTATGACACGAAGGATTGCTTTTTAAAATTAGGTGCCATCTTCCGTATCAGTTATTTGAAATACTCAAATCCTACCTTGACGAACACGTTATTTTGTAGTCAAATATGGAGATGAAGAATCTCAACTTCATCCAATAAGTTCCGGTGTACCGCAAGGTAGCATACTGGATCCGATGCTTTACCTAATTTATACAGTAGATATACCTGTACCAAATAATACAGAAATCGCTACCTTCGCGGACGATACAGCTGTGATTTGTTCTGACTCGTCTTTTGAAAATGCAGAAGTTAACTTACAATCGGCAGTTAATACTATTTCAAAATGGTTCAGGCAGTGGCGAATAGAAATCAATGAAAAAAAATCAACTCGTGTAATATTTACAAATAAGAGAATACCCAGCATCAAAAATATTTATATCAATAATCAGGAAATTCCAGCTAAAGACTCAGTAAAATACCTGGGAATCCATTTGGATAAAAAACTAACCTGGAAAAACCACATAGCAGCCAAACGAAATGAACTGAATATAAAGTATAGGAATATGCTTTGGCTTATTGGAAGAAAATCCGAATTAACACTGGAGAACAAGTTATTATTGTATAAACAAATTCTAAGGCCTATTTGGGCGTACGGATGTCAACTTTGGGGCTGTGCTAAACAGAGTAATACAGCTATAATACAGCGTTTCCAAAATAAAGCATTGAGAACCATAATAGATGCCCCGTGGTATGTAAGCAATCTTACATTACACACAGACCTACAAGTTACATCTGTTAAAGATAAAATTCAAGAAATGGCTCGTAAATATGGCGACAAACTTTCTTATCGCACGAATGCTTTAGCTGTTGCTTTACTGGACAACTCTACAGATACCCGGCGTTTAAAACGAGTTAAACCTACAGATCTAGTTTGAATAAGCATCAATAATATAAAGTACTAAAATACAATTAGCGAAAGTCCTTACCGTTGGGTAAGGAACTTCACAAGTCAATCGCAATTTCTGTTCAAAAAGATTGCTAGATAGCCTAAAGCTAGTTTTCGAAAAAAAAAAAAAAAAATTAAAATATCACGCATGGATTCGATCCGAGTCCAAATTGTCTTAACATAATTCCGAAGCACTTAATCGCTACTTAAACTGTACAACAAAATATGTATAGGTAAATAGTCGCTTACCTCCGACATGGAGACGACACTTAATGAAATGAATGAAACTAAGTTTATATTGTAGTAGGGTAGTCGCATATTTAATATTTGTTTGCCAGTTGAAAGGTTTGTTTTCAGCAAGAAAAAGTAATTTTATTTAAATTAAGCTATTTCTTAAAAAAGATATCTTAAAATTTATCTTAAAACTTAGTAACGTGGTATGAGAGCGAGTAATAATGAAATTGTAATATAAATATTCGCTTATACGAGAAAAAGTAAATAAATAATAATAATAATAATAAAAGTTTTGCCAGAAAACAAAGAAAATATTGCAATGCGACAGGTAGATACGTGCATACTTACACATACGTACGATAACGTATAAATGCGAAAGTAATGATAAAAATAATCTACGCTTAATTTGACCGATGTTACTAAACGCGTGGTGAAAACTTTGCACGTCGCAGTCACCTGTGTAACGTTAATCGACTTATTCTGATCTATAATTTATTATTCCGAATTGCGTATCGTTTTTTGCATTGATACAACTCTGCAACGGTGATTTTAATTAGGTTGTAATTTTTTTTTAAACCGTGCCGTGGAAAATTGGCCACCAAACAGGACACAAGCATTAGTCTGGGTTGAATAAGATATATATATATATATATACTAGCTGACCCAGCGAACTTCGTATCGCCTCAGAATCGATAAATTTATTAGCTTATTTGCTGAATTAAATAAAAAAGGACTGATGGAGAATTAGGAATTAGACAAAAAACTTAAAAAACAAATATGTAAAGAAGTTTAAATGATATGTCTATACTTTTTCATTTTTGTAGACTTATTGAACTTAATTTAAAATTATATTTTATTCAGCTTTAAACTCGCTAGTTAATTTTAGTAACATTTACGTTATAACATAAATGCTAGATCTCCACCGAACCCCCTACCTATCATAGGGGCCGTAAAAACAACGGCCCAAAACCCTTTAACCTCAAATTTCTCGATGAGTATTTGCTATAAAAATATGGTAATACCATCATTAGACGCGTATTTTAATGCCGCGTAATTTTCGTTTAAATAATTTTCTCCGATTTCGAATCGTTCGCGACTTATTGCGAAAAAATCGAAAGGTGTTGTATACACACACCCCTTTTGAAATTTTCGGATTCAATTTGAAATTTTTTTCGCGGTTTTTTCACTTTATTAAGTAGATCTTATATAGAAATGACTATTTCTTTACGTCGCGCCCTATGCCCTGCCAATTTTTAAAAGTTCGTAGACCTATCGTTTTATGTTTCGAATTCGTCATTTTAATATCTATAAAATCGATTCTATAGAAATTATTCAAAAAGGTCACCCCCCCTCAACATTTTTATTATTATTTTTGATAGCCTAAAATCTTCCCCGCATTGGTGTTTGCAAAATTTCAGCCCAATCGGATAAGCCGTTTAGCCGTCTATAAAACGCAACAAACATATATAATACCTCCAGCCTTGTACTTTTGGCAGTGTAGCAGAAGGTGTTCTATTGTTAATTTAACATTGCTCCGTGTATATAAAACTTCGCCGTTCTTGTACGAAAACAAAGTTGTGAAATAAAATGTTGGGAAAAAAAACGTTATTTTGAAGAATAAAAACCCAAAGTTAAAAACTAAATTTTGTTGACGAAACGGGTGACGATAAAATACCGTTACTTAACTTCGGCGATTTGACGGAAAGTCGCCGTACTAAACGCTTTATGCCCGTTGGATACATATATATATATATATATATATATATATATATATATAATAGGGACGACTGACGCCTCATATAACCCAGCCTATTCACCATAAAAGAAATAATGGACAAAAAAAAAATTATACTATAATTAAAATTCGTATGGGCGACGAAATACTTGGATATCCACTCGCCCGTTAATTTTACACGAAAAAGATAAGTCAATCAAAACTTCGTTCAAGTTGTAATCCTTAAGCTAGGGACTGGATATTCGATTTACTGAATCCTTCGATTAAATTTCTTACCCCGAAAAAAAATTGAAATAAAAAAAAGGGGTCACCTAACTGTTCCCATTTTTTTTGCCAATTCGCGAATTTGTAAGAATGTTCCGGACAAGAAATTCGCGAACCCGTTCGTTTATAAAGATAGTCGAGATTTAAGAGACGTGGCGGAAAAAATAATACATAAGTTCGACAAATCGATTGAATTAAAAGTACAAAAACGCCATAATTGATATTTATTATCAGATGAAGCAATTAATGTACGACTTTCGTTAATTTTAGGCAGCTTATGACCATAACTATCCTCGTCGCAGATCCTTAAATTGCCAGACGAACAAATATTAAAGAAGATGAAGAACAAATATTAAAGAAGATGAAGAACAAATATCAAAGAAGATTAAGAACAAATATTAAAAGAAGATGAAGAAAAAATATTAAAGAAGATATTCGCGTGTACCCACATATGTATTTGTTTATTCACTCTATTTTATTTTTTTTTACCTTTTTTAAAATCTCTTTACGCAACATACGTAACATGCATACCACAAATATGTATCTTAATATCGTTTGAGTACCTCGATGACTTACTTATACTCATAATACACACAGCGGCTCCACATATCCTAGTTTGTAAATTATAGGTTATCGATGCATTTAACGGTCACGGTGGTCGATCTGCTCACCCGCTTATTATTTATATTTTTTCACCAGTACTAATATCCATACACGAAATATATATGTGTATATATCCATATATATATATATATATATATATATATATATATATATATATATATCCGCAATGGGCGATTATTGTGTAGCCGTCTATTCACCTTTACAGGTAGCAATCTACAGTCTGTAGGCATTTTACGTAATGTACGATTATATTATATCGACCGAATGTGTTTCGTACAGGTTGTCTTTTTCTACCCCACCGACGCGATCAATTCGGAGCAGTCAACCGGTTTATTTGAAACTTTTCCTCACATCATTCGTTTTCATCGGCTGTCTGGTCTTTAAACGCTAAATTTTCTTTACCGCAGCAAAATCGTCATCGTCGATAATAATACTGTGATCGTATTGTCGTCTCTGACGATAATCATGAATCGGTCTTTGTAGCGCTTAAAATATACGTACTCCGTCCAAGAATGAATAGTAGTCCGGTTTTGTAACTAACCCGTCTTCGTGGTCGCACATTTGCGTCTGTCTAGTTAACTAAATTTACTAGTTTCACGCTGTGCGACTACATTTACGATTCCGATTAAAAGTATCTGTAATATTAATTCGGCGATACCATTATCGTATTAGAAAAACTATTAATATTATTAGTAACCTGTATATTTATGGTCGATACAAGATATAAAGAAAATTTTTATTAAAACATTTTTACAGGATCAGAAAGCTGGGCAGTTGATAAAAAAATGCCGAAGAAAATAGAGGTGCTGGAGAAGAATGAAGAAGATAAAATTGACAGACCAGATAAGCGACGGAAATAGGAAGAAGAAACAAATGGATCAGTCGTGTACTCAGGCATAACGAGTATTTAACGCGAAAATAATTGAAGGATCGTTTGAAGGGAAAAGATCAAGAGGAAGGCTATTAAACAGATAGAAAATTGTATAAATGCAACATGTTAAGGAAAAATGAAAAAAATGTCGATTAACAAAGAATTCCGAAAGATAACTTAACTATCCACAAATACTAATATAATATTGAATGATGATTAAATAAAAGCCGAGCCGAAAGTTAAATCTTTAATCTTCTATAAGTCCTGTCCTATTAGTTGTATTTAAACACGAGATTAAAACTTATCTTTCGTAAACTAGAGTTATAGTATCGATATGTTTTCATTGATTTATTTTTAAAATCTATTAATTTTTATTTATTTATTTTTTCGTTTAATTTTTGTTTAATTTATTTATTTGTTTTTATTTAATTTTTAATTTTAATTATTTAATTATTTATATTTCATTTTCAATTTTATTTATTTATTCATTTTTGTTTAATTTTTAATTTTATCTTGTAATTTTAATTATTTAATTACTTTTATTTAATCTCTATTTTATTTATTTATTTATATTATATTTTTAATTTTATTAATTTATTATTGTATTTTCATTTAATTATTTTTTTTTATTTCATTCATTTAATTATTTATCCAGTCTGTCTGATTTAAATTAAGTATCGCGTGCTAGTGAGTTAATATTTTTTACAATTACTAGCACGTTCAGCTGGTTATCTATCAACATATGTTACACAAAAATTACACGCGTAGTATTTATTTACTGTAATGTTCGTTTCTATTTTTCTTAATTTATCTTGCCACCTCCATGCTTATTCTAATAGTTATGAACATTTGATTTTTCATATTATGTACACATACATATATAGTGATAATACTTGTCTTTGCGATAAGGTTACAAGTAAAATTCACTTTACATATTTATTGTTTTCACAAGTGTATAAAATAAGTTTTTATTAAACGTACCGTATTTAATTATTTATTTATTAAATATAACACTAGCTTATAAATAACGATAAATAAAATGACTATATATATATATATATATATATATATATATATATATATATATATATATATACTTTTTAATACCGTATCGCAATTTATTTATAAACACAGATTACTAGTTTCGCCAGAAATGGCGCCGTATCGAGGATAAATAATAAATGATAAAACAAACAACAAATCTTCGATAAATAAAATAACCTGTCTAGATTCCGGTATCTATTTGTCAATCGATCGCAAGAAGGAGTTTGAAAAAAAGTTTCGTTTATTTCTGAATTTCCAGAGAATCAACTATCCGATGGTTTAAAAATTTTGCAAATCAGAATTAAAGAAGAGTTCGTTACGTATAAGGAAGTCAGAAAAATAGGATAAATTTCTTTACTTTAAGTAATACAGTACTGTATTTAAGTCCGGCATTTTTTCCACGTATATATCCGCTATCATTAATAATAGTATTATTAACATTTAGTTTTAGTAAAGCGTTAGACAAATTATTCGCATTAAATTTACAATTGTACACGAAGAATATCGCTAATATTTAATAACTAATACTACGAAGAAGTAAAACGACTCAAGCTTTATCGGGATGAAAGAAAAAAAAATGGGTTTTCCTGATTTTTTATTAGATATTAGAAAGAATTAAACATCAACGTGTTTAGTTCGATTAGCCTTAGGAAAAATATTAAAAATTACGATAACTATTACCTAATATAAATGAAAATCGAGAAAATTAATACTTAACGATGTTGTCGAAAGTTAAATATGAATATTCTTACTACTGGCAATATTGAGTAATTTCCGCGTCTTGAAACCTTTCCAACGACAAATGCGATATCGTCCACATAACTCTAGTCGTGTACGAAAAAGTTTCTTTCGATATTAGCTCGCGTACAGATCATATAACCTGCTAACGTTATCGTCTGTCGTATAATACGGTATAAAATCGATTATGGTACAATCATACGATGCGTAATATCGGCCCGCTTAAAAATTTAAATGCTAATACAACTCCGATATTGCGCTATCCGAATTTCTTCAATACCGATTTCATAAACTAACCGAGACTAAAAAAAAAAGGACAAATTTACCTCCATAGCGTCTGCTTTTCCAATCCGTAACTTATACCGCTGTGGTCTTATCTATAGATCAGTGAGAACATGTAAAAGAGCGGGGCTAGTTCGTCGAATAAATGTTCGCCATCGTCAAACGTGGAAATATCGCGTATCTTAAACGATAGTTAAGCGAGACTTTCTCAGATTTTACAAGTCCGGTGTACGTTCTTATCCATTGCATTCCTAAATTTAACGGAATTTTTTTGGTTTTTTTGGGCTTCCATACAGTTTACCCATGTCTCTATATTATGGAATGAATAAGAAAGGGGGCTACTTATAAATTAGGCAGAGTAAGAAGTAATGTAGGGATGTGTAAAATTAAATAATGATACCAGAATCTAAAATATAGGAGTATATATATATATATATATATATATATATATATATATATATATATATATATATATATATATATATATATATATACTTCAGCATTTTGAAGAGCTAAGAGAAATGCAATATTTATAGGAAACGGAACTTTAAGGCTGTGAACTTATTTTACGTAAGTGGATTTTGCTAATCGTTATTGCAGGTATTATCTAAATTTGAGCAGTGTGGAATGTAGCGTTTTTCCAAAAAAATAAATAAACATCAAAAAAAAATTAATTAAAATCGCTAAATTTTATATATAAAAATACCGCGAAGCTTTTCGGATATTAAGCCATTATCGAGTGGACGTATAAAAAAATAAAATATAAACTTAGAATTTAAAAAAAAAAAAACAAATGAAAAGAAAATAAATAAAATAAAATGTACGAAAGTGAAGATGTGCTTTTTATTTGTTTTTTCCTTTTTAAAAAAATGAAAATTCGAAAACACTCGAAAAAAATAATTATGTATATTAGCGGATTAATGGATTTATCTTTAGCGAATAAAAAAATATTTTACGTCATAAATCAACTCCGTATAAATATTATAATATTTAGAGGATAAATACAATCGAAAATTACGAATAAAGTAATTTTAAAACAATAGCTACATTGTAATAGCAAAAAATGTTACCATAACGACAAAGGTTCGAGTATGCTTACTTAAAGAAACAGTAGATAACGCCATTCTGAATGATAATCGTACATAACCTCGAATTAGTAGGCAAAGTATTAATTAATCTATCTCGAAATAATATTTTATCTGTCGTTTCTTTATACTTCATCTTTAACACTTACAGTCGTGCGTTAGATAATTTTGACACGAAATTATAAATTTTCTATTCAGAATTTCCGTTAATAGGCGTTTAGACTCGTCTACTTCCCGCAATATTGATTCATTGGCTCTGGCATCACTTCCAATTATATTCCCTTCGTTTTATTCATAATCCAATAATATTCATTCTTTTGGGAATGTTTTCAGTCTACTCCGCTACGTCTTCCATTACTATTATTATAGCAGATGGAATGAAATAAATATATATATATATATCGAATATCAAAATTAAAACGGGGACGTGGGCTGGACACCTGGAGCGTAGACATGACGGTAGGTGGACAAAACATATCCTGCAATGGTGCCCATTTTATTCAAAAAGGAAAAGCGGCAGACCAACAACACGGTGGCGAGACGATATTTCCAAACATGCAGCGATCAATGTGGTATAAAGCCCGAATCGTTGGAAACGTCTGGGACATGCCTACACCCAGCAGTGCGTTGATATAGGCATAACGTGATATATATATATATATATATATAATGGTTAAATCCATCATTTTCTACTATTCACATATACATTATTCCCTTTCAAAATCACGATAAATATTGCGGAATATTTATGTAAATATATGTATTAGTCGAAATGTTAAAATAAAAAGCTTCTACACGACAATGTTATTTAAGGAATAGGCAATTCACTAGTACGTCGTGGAATAGGTTAGTAAATTCATTCGTGTGAAAGCGTTCAAATTCTTTATACGTAATTCCCAACGCGATGTTAAGCTTTACAATTATTCTTTTATGAATTACTAGTTTGATGATTATGAAAATTATGAATTTCTGTTTTAGAACGCGGTAAAGTATCTAATAAACGTATATCTTCGGCAATCTCAGCGCGGGAGACTCGTTCAATCATGCAATAAAAAATTTATCTAAATAAATTAATACCGAATAGAATAATTTATCATTCGGTTAGGCGTGTTTTCTAATTTTAAAATGAACTTATTCGGACAAAACTTCAAATTATTAAAGAACGTTATTTAAAATTATTTAAACGTTATATATGACTAGGATAACGATCAGCGATGTTAAAAAAGTAGTGATGCAGAATTTACAAAGTTGGAATTGTTTATAAGTTGGCCTGTTGTTAATGTAGTAAAACGTTTAATGGTATTTCTTAATCAGCGCCAAGTTCGCCGAATAGGAAATTACCACCCTGCACGACGTTACCGAACTCACCGCGATTGTTGTTCCGTTTCTACGCAGGATGACGATCGAGTGATTACTTTCTAAAAAAGATGGCTCTAGTTACAACAACCTGTTCCCCCCGCAATGAAGCGTGGACCGTAAGTGCAAATAGTAAAAAGAGAATACATTCTTTTAAAATGTTATGTTAGGTTACTAAAAATTCCTTGGACAGATTTTGGTCATCAATTAAACGGTTCTAACCCGAATAAACGAGAACGCAATATTATTTGAAGAATGTGGAATGTAATGATTTTTATTAAAATGAACAACAACAAAAAAAAGTTAAAATCACTAAAAGCTTTTTGGCTGTTAGGCTATTATCATATTTTATTTAATACTGTTTTTTATTTTGCTGATTTTTTGTGAAGTGTAATCTTAAAATAATATATTTTCATTTTATAATTTTTTTAAATATTCACTCGATAATTGCCTAACGGCCGAAAAGTTTTGTGATTTTTGATAAAGAAGTAAACTTTTAGCGATTAAAACTTTTTTTTTTGTTTATTTTAACACAATATTAGTCGGTAGCATTTCGAAAGTAAAAGTGAATTACATAGCCCGGAAGATACGAAAAAACGGATCTTCATGTGGCGACCTGAAGGAAAATACGAGGGAATCCCTGCAGAGGAAGAAGAAGACTGGAAATGATAGCGCCGAATTTATCGAATGAAACTCTCAAAGAAACGATAACTGATGCCGGAAATCGGATGACGTAATTTACACGCCATGCCTTCTCGTAAGAGTTGTAACTAGAACGGTGATTTAGAACCAGCTATTACGAAAGGCGGACGAGCTAAACAGAGAAAATTAAACGTCAACGATGATAACGCAGATTACCTTAAAAAGAATTTGGAAGTGTTGAATACTAAAGAAAGCAGATATCCGAACGTGTTGATATATTTGTAATGCACCGTTGGAGGCGCGAAAATTGAGAGTACAATTATTTCGAAAATAATCAATTCCGCGGTGACACAACAATTTATTTACCAATTAAGACACATAATTGCAAAACCTATAACCACATTTTTGACCATATTGTACGATTGAATAACAACGGCTTGTAGCATGAAGGTCGCATACAACAAGGAACACTCCTGACGCGGTACACGGACAAAATTGTAATCATTACTGGCATACCCTTCATTGTAATAGATAATTAAACACGCCTAGGATAGAGATACATGACGGTTAGGTTAATTATGCGCATCAATTATCATTCAATTTCATGCTAGCAACAAGCACACGACTATATGATGGTATATATATATATATATATATACATATAAAAAAAATATATATATATAAATTATGTATATACACTTCGTGTGTATAATCAGAGTTGGTATATCGATTACGGACTCTTGCATAAAAGTTCCAAACGTGATAGCAAAACTTTGCATAATCAATAATAGTAATTTTCATCACGTTCAGGTAGGTTATCAACGGGTTTTACGCTCCTCTTTCAAATTCTGGACATTTTCTCAATCTAAATAAATAATAATAAAAATTTTTTTAAAACGTTTGATTTGTGATCGACATTATTTCTTGGGGAGTGAAATTTCTCATAATCAAAAAAGATATAAAGAGTCCGATTTATTTAATTAGAAAAAAAAAATTAAATAAACCAACAGAGGAACAAAAGGAGGTCCCTTAGCTTTGAGACGTGATTATTTGCAAATTTCAAAGATGAAAACGTAACATCTGAATTTTATTTCTTGAACAAATAATCTCCTTGACATCAGGAAAATATAAGATGATTTAAAATTATGAACAGGAATTTATATATATATATATATATATACACATATAACGAGATGCTACATATTTATATGTTTTTTTAAAATCACTTTTATTCTTTTTAGTAAACTGTTATTTTCTCTTAACGTTCATTTAGCGCAATTATCTTGTTTACGCTAAATACCTAGAAAATAATCTTACCTTTTATCTTGTTTGAAACTAACAATATATTTAAATAGCGATAAATAGTAATGATCAAAAACGTATAAAAAATTGCAAAAAAAAAAACAAAACGAGAGAATAAATAAATATATTTCTTAGAAAGTAATATTAAAATAATAATAAACACACACACACACACATATATATATATATACATACATACATAGTACTTATTAAATATATTTATAAAAACCTATGTTTTATTCTGTAATATGTTTAAAAAAATTAATACATGTGTACGTAGATAGAGAACGATTGAGAGGATAAAGTAGAGTAACCTTGCACGAAGGCCCTATCGTACACAAATTTCTCATTAAAACACGTACATACATTATATATGTATATATAGACGTAGATGTATCATATTTTGTATACTCATATTATTCGTACTGTTTTCTCAACCTCGACAAAATCGACTCACTTTTATTTTTGCAACGTAATTTAATGTCTATGACGGGGTACGAATTTCATGAGAATATCGAACAAGGAGACGACCGACTTCATCCATAATATTAATTTCTATTTTAGATTACATTGTTCGATCAACGTAAACTGATTAGTCTTTTTCTTAACTAAAAATTGAGGCAAAGGCCGTTTAATTATTTCACGTATTGTAAAGAGTCTATCTGTTTCGATGGAATTATTTCAAACCAAAAACATTGTTAATTATTTTAATTACGTGTTGAGATTCGAAAAATTTTTCTTTATAACGGATACGCTTGTTTTAATATCTATTAAAACGGTTCTATAAACATTTTTCAAAAATAGAAATTCAAAAGGTCACCCCGAAAAACCACGAAATTTTTTTTATATATATGCACTATCCGTACCATTATTAACACAACTGAAAAAATCAGAAAGTCGGTTGAGCCGTTCTCGAGTTATGATATTTAAAACATTTGTAATTCATTTATATATATATATATATATATATATATATATATATATATATATATATATATATATATTATATATAATAAATTATAAATTAAGGAATTATATATTAAACTATTTCGCAGTTAAATATCGAACGAACGAATGAATTTATCAATTTTTCAGCTGAATATTATATTCTCCTTTTTCAATTTCCTCGTAATACATTATCTGGATAAGTCACGAAATAATAATCAAATCAAATTTATTCATTCAAATTAATAATAATAATAATAATAATAATAATAATAATAATAATAATAATGATAATAATAAGGGATTTTTAATAGATGTTTACGATTGGCCGATGTTGTTTCAGAACAAAAAACACGCCGATCGGTGTAAGCGATGAAAAAAATTGGTTAAAATTTTCTTTAAAAAATTTGATATTTATGAAAATGTTTCTTTTCTTCGAATGGTTATTAAACGAGACATTACGCAATTTCTCAAAAACCTTCGGTCATTAGTTTGAAAAATTTAGTTACCGGTAGAAAACTTTTGTACTTCCATTTCAAAAGTAGGTTATTCGATTTATCTTCTCCACGACTGCCAGAAATGAGTACTGTTAACGATCGTTTCAAAACCTGCAATTTCTATCTTCAAATTTTCTACACACATCCAGAAAGACTGAAATATGATCAGAACTCTCTTTTTTATCGTAACTTTGAGATTTTTTTTTTTTACTTATTGTTAAATACATTTTTGTTCTCAAAAATATTACAAAATACACGTTTTATAATTATGTTAACTGTGTATGCGCGTCTATTTTTTAACTTACTTCTAGCATACTCAAAAATTAAAATTTATTGCGAGTTAAAAACAAAAAAATTATACCTGGAATTATAGTAAACAATTCAAAACAGGTGTATACGTAATTACAGCTCACCCTCCCCACACAAACGTACATTTCATCCAGTTCTCCCGAACGTGTATACAATATAGAACACGCAAACCGGGAGAACCAGGTAAGGATAGCTATACTAGTGTGACAATATAGTCGAAATTATGCCATTACTACGGACAAGGGCGGAATAGTGCCCCGGAACGCTGCTACCCGTACAAGTAGCAACTACTACATGCGATATCGATGGCAGGTCAAAATCCGAAACACGTAGTTAAAAATCGTTTATTAAAAAACAAATATTTCAAATAAAAGCGTAATGTTTTCATATTTATTAAAAAAAAAAAAAAAAAACCCAAGTAATAAAACGAAAACCGATAGATACGAATCCAAGTATGAACTTTTTATATTACACAGACTAGCTACCTTGCCGTTTTTAATAATATTAATAAAGCGACGTAAATTGAGAAAATTAATCATCGATTCCATTTTCTACGAACGTTATTTAAAATAGTTTCCATTTATTGTTTCATAAAAAAGTGGAAGAAATCTATTAAATATGTACAAGAAGAAATGATCGGTGATGTGTTAATAAATAATAATATAAAGCCGTAAAAATCTGATTAAAATCGGATATTTTCGCGAACAAGTCGAATAAATGTCGAATACTTATTAAATATCTCAAAATTATCGGATTTTTTGGTAAATTGAAAAATGCCGAAAAAAAATCCGCAGAGATAAAACTAAATTTTGTAATTAAGACAAAGAAATCGCACTATTTACAAAAATATCTATTACCGTCGAGGGAAATTTTTATAACGTAACCACGCTCGGTGTTTAAATCGCGACGCGTTTTATTTTTATTTTTAATCAATAATTTTTATTAATATTAGTTTCAACTTACATAATACATACGAAAACGTAATTAAGTTTTAAATTAATACGCGTGTTTTAGTATTCACTTCGTGACCGAATAATTAAATTCCCAAGTTACAAATTAATTTTATTTTTAGGCTTTATGCGATTGGATTCTTATTTTAGTAATGGTTCTTAAAATAAAATTCAGAATTGAAATATATTTCGATTGGAAATTTTAAAACTTTTGTTTACTTTTTTTTTTGATTCTTCTACTGTTATTAATATTTGATTTTTTCAGGGAAATTTGATAACAACCCCTTTTAAAAAAAAAAAAGCATTTATATGTGAGTGTATGCCTTAACGATATTACAATTTCATCGTAATGTCTCGCATACAAATGCGTACATCCTATATTAGCAGCATGGTATTGTGATAACTGTCCTTTTTTCATGTTCAGTTCGGTCTTGAATTTAAATATAATACATCGTTCAACGTTATATTGAATTTTGTCTATTTATAATTATATTGTTCGTTAAAATTAATTTTACGGTCGCTTATTAATGACGTTAAATTCCGTAATGAACATTTCCGAAAATGTATACACTGCTTTAGTACGAATGTTTCCGATTAACGATTAAATGTTAAATGTAAAATACGGTCAATTCTCTCTAAATTATTAAATAAATATAAATGACAAAAATACGTTTATTACGTTATTTCATTTTGTTTTAGTATATTTTGCAAACCGTACTCTTCGAGCCAATTTAATTATTTCGATTTTCCAACTTTTATTTTTGACTACATTTAATCAGTCGGATATTTTATTCCAGCTAAATCTGTACTCGACCAATTTCTCAATCTACAATCCTCCATTAGAAAACAAATCAAAACTCAGTAACACTTTTTGATATTTCCGAAGAAAAAACCAACACGAATTTTAACGGCTATTTTAATATTCCGAAGAACTATCCAAAAGAAAATAAGAACGTGTTCGAATAATATATACATACATATTATGAGGTTTAAAATGAACGTAATTATTACAGAGCATTTTCAACGAGTACTTACATTTACATAAGCGTGTGGTGACAGGTCATCCGTCGGTAACGACGCTGTACTGTAATTCATGATGCACGAATTAAAGTTTTGTTTACTTCGGATAAATTAAAAATTAAAATATAATCGTTACGGACGATGATTTTATTCGAATTATTTAAAGCGTTTATTTAATCTGCGTAAAATATAATAAAAGTGATAAACTCGAAAGTTAGTACATCGCTAACACGATCGATCCGGTTTACATGAACACCGATTATAACCTAACCTTTGGAAAGTAACTAACAATCATCAGGTTTTTGCAAGTTACTCACTTATCTTACCGATTCCCTCCATTCCCCCATAAACAGTTTTCGCTGCCCTAGCAACACAGGTATGCATGTATCCACGTGATACACACACACATGCAATAAAGTAGTTCGCATCGTACAACTATATTACATATATATATATATATATACACACACGTTTTTAACGCGCATGCGCACTTTGAGCGTAAATTATCAAATTTTAGAATATATAATGTGATGGTGAATAAAAGTTGTGATATTTATTTATTTACTTACGCGACATACATCCACTTGTAATTAATGATACACGAACAATTTTAAAACGTATTTCAATTTCATTTACTATCATAATTCGCAGACTATACACCGTTGACATGTAGAATGTTCCGAGTACCTACCCTGCAAATTCGGTTTTAATCGGAAATATTCATAAACATAAACATTTAGCGGCGAATACAATATTGTATAATAATGAACATAACGAGCATAACGATAGTATAGGAGTAAGATAGGCGATTACATTTTTAAAATATTCTGATGGTCGTTTAAGGTGAATGCACGCTACTGAGCTACTGCTGCACGAAGATGTGCCAAGATTTTTAAAATGTAAAATTAATTTCGCGGTAAAGTGTCTTAATCGAATGAAGACGTTTAATATACATCGTGAAATATTTATAAGCTCCTAATTTTTCCGACTAGATATTGGATTATCTTTACAAAAAATTCTCATCAGCTTTGTAATATTCATGATTGCTTTTTCGCTTATACTACAAATATTATGTAATCTCTACCTAATTTTGCATTTTTTTAAATTTTTTCTTTAACCTATTACTTTTCTATAATTATAATTATTATTATTATTATTATTATGCGCGGATACGTACGTATATATCCAAATTTGTGTGTGTGTGTGTAGGTAATATGATACGGTCAGATCCTTTTATTTCAATTTATACTACCCGAGAAACTTTATTGATTTGTTATTTCAGTCGAAATGTAAACATCAGGTTATTGTGTAATTTTAAATATTCCGACACTTAATGTAATTCGATCTCGTTATTATTCGCCTTATGGTCAGTTGTTCATTTATGTGATATTTATTTTTTAATAATTATCTTTCATTTATTTTTTAATAATTATCTTTCATTTATTTTTTTATTGTTATTTAAAATAAATGTACCTTTATAATTTTCACTCTTCTCATTTTATTTTTTATACATATATTTTTATACTATTGGCGATTGTTTTTTTTTTTTTTTATATATATATATTTTTTATTATTATTAATTTTAAACAAAGATTATAAATTTTACATATGTGCATGGCATGTATATATGGGTGAATGTGTACATATATGTTTGTTTGAATATGTTTGCTTACTTGTATATATATATATATATATATATATCTTTTTATTCGCATTAATTATTATTTTATTTTCATTACTGTTCTTATTATATATAGTGTCTTTTTTCTTAAACGGCCTCTTCCTTTATTTTATTCGTTTTTGTAACCTACAAATCGCGCAAATTCTGCGCACATGTAGGGAATTATACGTACGAATACTTTTGAACTGTAATTTCTCTTAGAAATATCGTGATAGTATAATTGTTTTTATTGTAATTATTTCTACTACAATTATTATTTGGTTGTATTTTGTATATTTTTATCATGGGACGGATTTAAATAAATTTGATTTGATTTGATTTGATTATTTTTATTATTATTATAATTATTATTATAGTAAGTTTGTACATATTTTGTTTATTGTGCGTTCTACAACAAGTTATTGATTAATTTATTAATCAATAACCCGGTATTACCTGTGCGCATAACGGGTTCTTCGACTATAAAATGTTATGTAAATGTTATAAAATACTATTATTATTATTACATTACAGAATGTGTTATTTTGTTTAATTTAGCATTTACATTGTAAAAGTGTTTGAAATGTCTTAAATATATTTCATTTGATTATGTTGTATAAATATTTTAACGAAATGTGAAAATAAATCGAATTAAATTAGATTACCATTTATTTTTCTTTATTATTAATACTTATCTGCTATTACTGTTATTTTTGCTGTAACATTAATCGTTCTTATTTTTAGTGAGCAAATAATCGTAATATTTATGATCAATACAATACTAGTTTCGTACTGTGTTATTTACTATTATTATTATCATTTATTATAATTATAATTAAATAATAATAATAATAATTATTCAAAATCAATTGAAAATTAGTTAAATCACTAATATTTATTTTCTTAAGGAAAACACAAAGCTTTTCGGCATTTACGCCGTTATCAAGTGAAAAATTTAACAAATCATAATTTTAAAAATATAAATTAAATATAATATAATTACTTAAAAATATGTGATGGTAATTGCGAAAATATGATCCAAAAATGATGTCTGCTTCTGTCGGTCTATTTTTTTGATTTGTTGAAATTTAATATCAATATATTTGTTTATTAATTTAGTTTTTTTATATTAATTTTTTCTTCAATATTATTTTCCTGATTCTGTAAAAGTTGTATACTGTTGGAATTTTAAATTTTTCATTTACTATTGCGATGTATGATGTCCAAACGTAAAATATAAAATATAAAAATATACAACCACAAAATTTTTAGAAAAAACACAATTTTACAAATAAAATGAAAATAAATATTAAAAATCTGATATCAGATTATATCAAGAGGTAATAACAATTTATCTAAAATCCAGTATTAAACTTTGAAGTAACCCAGATGATACATAATGTAACTTTTTGTTTTTAATTTTGTAAGACAATAATAAACTTAATTTATTTACATTTAACATAAGAAAATAAACACAAACAAACCATAAATAAAAAGGGATATATTAGTTTATGCTCTTTAGAGATGTTTTCTATTTTCTAAAATCAATTCGTTCGATTCAAGCAATCATGATAATTCGAAGAGACACGAACAAAACCGCAGTGACCGGATTCCGAATTGGACATACCAAATGAACAATTCATATTGGATAAAATGCAACGACCTATATAACGCGATGATGAACTGCTATCGGGAAGCGTATACCAATATTGAAAAGATTACAAATTATGGAACAATGTTTCAATATCAGCAAATGAACTTTTAACATAATACAATACATATAAAAGTAGCTGATAACCGAATGATCGATTGATCGATGCGACTATAAATATATATACATACATATATATATATATATATATATATATATATATATATATATATATATATATATATAAAATTAAAAGAAAAGTTAATATATAACGGTGTTCATAAATTGATAACAAATCCACTACTCTAAAAAATACATAAAAATATATTTTAATGGGATAGGTATAATTTCAGCAGTAATCTGCTAATTCCATATAATTCGATAAAAAATTATTCCATGTTATTGCTAGAGTCAGTTGCACGTATATTACCTGAAGGTTGTATAGAAATAGCGCGGAATGGTTACTCTGACGCGAACAGTTAGATAATTAACCTTAACTGAAACCACGATATCCTATCACGGGGAATAATACCTAACAGCGTACTTTTAAAAAGTTATATATATATATATAAAAACGACGTAAAATATATTGTTGTGGCGTAATGTTAGATCCTATTTTTTTAATCGAAATCCGTTACACGATAGGCGAGGCGCAATTTTCTAAATGATTAATTTTTAAAAGAAAAAATAAATAAAGCGGAATGTATAGAAACAAAATATTTTATTATTATTATAATTTTTATTTTAGCACGCTCGACTACAAAGGTCATTTGCGTCCACGGAAATTAGATACAATAAATAACAGAAAAATTATTTACTACTTATATTTGTTTAGTTTACAAGAATTTTTTTAAATCGGTTATTTTTGGAAAGTATATTACTCGCTGTATACATCTTCGTATGTAGTGTTTCACTTCAATCTAGTCCAGTTATTGACGACTGATTACGTTATTGTTCGAATTTCGGACATTCTGTAATGATATGTTCTAAGCGTTGAATCTTTGACAAAACTTGCATGTTTTACCGACACATGCGTTAACCTAATATGGCCGATTCGTAATCGGGCTCATCTTTTCGTGTCAGTTTGCACGGTACGACGTCGTTCACTGTCAAGGTTTTTCTGTAATTTGCCCTGCGTTAATGTCGACCACGACTCTTGTCGATTAATTGTTTGCTTATCCGTGAGCCGATATTTCTAGTCCGTGGAGTCGGCTTCTGCCCTGGTGGGTAGACGAGGCTTGTGTGGTACAATCAACAGTTTGATAAATTAAGGTACCGTATGAAATGTTTACAACGTAATCCAAATGCTTCGTTATTTTTACTGTATTTGTTTTCTAAGTTTGAATGAAAGGTTTTGTAATAGTTTAGATGGATTTTCTTCATCCACAAAATATATAATTCTGCCAGGTATATTATTATACTTCTAATTATCATTATTGTTTACTATATGCATTCTATCAATAAAGTAAAAACGTGGAGTACAGGACCAACTCAAAGTTCGCAGATACAGATAACTTATTTAAGATGTTAAAACAAGTTATAATATTTTATATAGTGTAATGAAATAAGTAAAATAAAATATATATATATATATATAATAATCGTGTAAATGTATATATCTATAAGTTATAAACAATTTCAGAAACGGGTAATTATAATTTCAATTTTCTACCGCATAGGTATATTGTTTAATATCACAACATTCAGCGATACAAATTATTAATATTCATTTTCCTTTCTGGATTTGAACAACTATTTATGTAAAGAAAACCGCATAAGTCATTAATATGAATAGTTGCGGCTTCGTTAATTAAAATGTAGAATTACGAACTGGAACGGAACGCAAACCTCAATAATTATGACAACTAAGAACGTTTTGTACATACATATATATCTATATAAATTTGTTTGCAATAATTTATCTGCATATTTCTTTGAATTAGTGTTTTTTTTTTTTTTAAACAATGTTGTGTCGTTGCAACCTATCGTGTTGGTGGCCAGTATCCGAAGTTTGCTTTATATTCAAACGATCGTGTATACACTATTCATTATAGATATTTTTCCCCTTGCTCTTGGCCTTTTGCTTGTAACTTTTATTATATTGTTCACATGTTCCAACAGTTTTCCGCTTTCCCATATAATTTATGAAACTTCTTTTTTCATATATACCTTCTAGGATTTCTTTGTACGTTTTCATTCCAAGACGTTTTGTTATTCTGATCCGCATCTCCGTTGAATTCCGTTTGTTTATTTTCCGCGCGGTCAAGCGCCAATTTTCACAACAGTAATTGAGCACGCTCCGAATTACTGCAATTTTTAACGATGTACGATTTGGCTATTCGTCTTTTAATATCCGTTATACTTCTATTATCCTCTCTTATCACACTTCCTATGTGTATCGTGTTCCTGTAACTCGTACCAATTTGAGTTTTACTCGGATTAGCTATTCGTCGATAATTTATATTATACTGTAATCATTTTATAAATATGTATACGTGTTTTATATGATAAGGTTAAAATAACCGTACGAAAGCCACTTCTTAACAGCAATGTAACAAAGAAAAAAATTTACCACTCGGAACGACATCTGCAACATGAAGCGCAAACTGAAGTAGCGTTCTCGGCGTGCGATTTATATCTAATCAGAGTATCGATATTAAATAAAAAGAGAATAAAAATTAAAAAAAAAAAAAAATTATTTAAAATCCCAAAAAGATGACGCATTATAATTTTCTTCAAATCGTAGTTATAATAATCCTTATTTCGAGAAATGTTTACAAACGTTCGAAATTTACGAAAATATTAAAACGATTATCGATTGTCGATTGACGTCATCGATTCTTATCATTAAGGCGGTCGGAAATAAAACGATAACTATTATAAAACGATAACTATTATTAACAATATATTTTCATCGAATCTTAATTAGATTTACACGACTGCGATGATAACGTTGTAGATTTAATCGTTATCTTCGACATTTCTCGACAAGTACGGAATAATTTAACGCTATTCATCTATAATAAGCGATATAATTTTCGTAATTCGGTCGAAACCTGAATTATAGAATTACGCAATGAGTGAACATAATCTCAACTCGATGATATCATTCGGAGATAAGGCGGCGAATTCGGAAATTCATTTAATTCGGAAAATGGAGAATAAAGAATTTCGTAGGCGCGAAATTTATAAAAAGTATCGACGTCTTTGCTGCTCCGAACGATAGTCTGTGCAGAGTTTATTATAGACGGCGTATTATTTAAAATTATTCAAAATCTTCATCACGGCTGTCCGTGAATCTAGTCAGTTTTCCAAAAATTATCGACTACTCGTTCGGTTGTTCAGTTTGCGTCGATTTTCCGTCATCGACACGATCGTTTACGACCGATAAATATATCGCGAAAAATTTATTATTCGCGTCCATCATAATTCGATTTGGAACCACTCGATTTTAATATTAATAGATATATAAATCGATACTTTTTTGGTTTCCGATTAATTAAAATATTATTCTAAATAACGAATCAAATTATTAATAATATTCGTGATTCACGTTACAAATAATATTTCACTCGAAAATTAATTTTATCTTAACATTATTTTTGAAAACCTGCTTTCAATCTGATTGATCGGAATTCGCGGTCTACACCTATCTATCGTCCTTATCTGAGATTCTTCCATAACTACAAAACATGATTTCTTTCATCGTGTATAGATTTTTTGTTTGCTCGAAATGATGTTTTATATTTCGAAGAATATTAACAAACAAAACTTCTTGTAAATATTTCATAAATCGGTTTTTATTTTTTAGTTTTAAACTTTAACGTAAATTTATTTTACTTATATTTCTGCGAGTTATTTTCGTCAAAATTATTCGTGTTATTATTTATTTCGATACCCGATTGTCTAGTTATTATGCGTGACAACACTACATACCAGATATCGATGCAAGCTCAGAGGCCACCTAGTAGCCCAATTTCCAGATTTATTAACGGCAAATAATTACTCTCCAGTTGCACGTAGTAATGATGTTTTCCTTATGACTGGTAAATCCAACAGGGAAGCAGACTCCCACTCTATCGGCAATGATAGTCCTACAGTTCCAGCATTCAAAGGAGCGATTTCTTCCTCCACTTCTTCTTCATTTACTGAAGCAACACCTGATATAAATGTTGAGAAACATCCATCTAAACCGAGCGAGTCTTGATTACAATACGATTTCCTTTCCACTCTGCGGCCCAGGATTTGCTGGAGGGCCCTCGGATAACATTCATTCAGAACTTTTTACACCAGCCCCATAGCCTTAACAACGTATCGGGGATATTTCCGAAGACAAATTCTGACAACTATCTTTCTTACATTTACTCTTGCTTCCACAAAACCTTTCGTTCTATGATCTTCTGAACAATTCTGGTCAAAAGAAAATTAATATTTTTCCAATTTACTATTTTAAAAAAATGAATTGGTAGTAAATTAGTACAATCTACGTTTCTAAAACGAGAGATTCTAATTGAACGATCTGTAATAATTATTTATGACACACACATACACATATATATATATATTAGATTTATAATCAGTAAAAATGTTGGTTTACGCGACTGAAAAGAAAATAACATTTAAATGAGAGGCGTGTATGTTTCGTTCATTTTTAATTTTATAGATATGTCTTCTGTCTAGGGGTTATTCTAAAAATTTATCCGTCTATTCCTCGCGAAAAATTTCCTATTTATTTACGTTCAGTGATTGCATATTATTTACTTTAGGCTACATGACGCCACAATTTATCTATGTTTCTACTACACTATACAGATATATTAAAACGTAATTCGTGTATCGATATATTTATATATATGTATATGTTTTTCCGGTTTTCTATTACGCTAATTTATTTCGAAAAATATTACAAAACCAAATCGATAACATCCGTTATAGAGTTATAATAATAAGTCGAACATGTTCGACAAATTACAATATCGTAAACTATGAAAAAGAACTCGAAAAGTTTGGAATTTTTTAAAGATTAAACAATGAAAAAACAGTTCAAATTGCTAATTTTTTTTAACAATGATGAAAAATCATTATTCAGAAAACGTGGTAAAGAATTAAAACACAAAATAAATAATATTAACCAAAATTATAAAAATTTTACAAAAAGAAACTCATTTTAGAAAACTCCTATAATAATGTAAATAATAAAAGAAAAAGATAAAAATAATTTAATAAATTCGATGATAAATTTGGACAAAGTTCTAAGAAGTATATTGTAAATTTCATATTTATATTGGACAACTATTTGAAAATTATTTTTATTATTTTTATTTTACTGGCTATTTTGCGTTTTTGTTTATGTATGAAAAATTTATATTGTTGAATGTTTTTTTTTTATTTTTATTTTTACTTGCTATTGTATGTATAAAATTTATATTGCTGATTGTTTTTTTTTTTTTTTTTTTTTTAGTGCTATGCACTGCTACTATGGCCAGCATGTTAGATGAGATTGATCATATTTATAGTTTGAAGAAATTGAAGTGTCCACAGCAGTTGGATCATCAGATAAAACTGTTTTGAATGAATTACAACTGAAGTACGGTATACGGAATATTGCGGGTAGTCATAAGTGTTGGAGTGTTAAGGGCGTCCGAACGTAATGATCGCACAAAGGTGGATTTGTTTTATTTAAAATATGACCACGAGTCGGTGTGACCAATACGGATATACAGTATTACCTGATACTTTCTACTGTGCACAGAACACTTCCAAGGAAGAGGAGAAGAACGAATAGATCTAAGATGATTCGTTGAGGGAATTGCATTCCACAGATCACAAAACAATTTTATTTGTTATTTAACGGAGGCTATTGCATTTCGGATATAGCGATTAAAGGATAAGGTTGAATTCGAGCTGCCTCTATAGCTGTTTTATCAGCTAATTCGTTGAAGTAACTTGGAATCCATATTAGAATTATTTTTATGATATCGGTATAAGAGATTTAAGATTTTTATAGCAATAGGATGAAATTTGGAAGGATTTGAAACACATAACGAAAGAGAATGAATCGGAATATATTAGAAGATAATTGTAGTTTTCGATGACAGCAGTAGATGTCGCATATAATTCAGCGGAAAATACCGAGCATCGCGGAAGTAGTAACGAAGAAGATCATCCTTTGAAACTACCGTAAAAGCAGGATATTTATTAAATTTCGATGCGTCGGTATAGACTTTTTTACATCCTCTGTATTTCATTATAGATTGGATTGTGTTTTTTACATCATTCACTATCAGATTATTTAAAAATACTGTTTTTCACTTGATAATTTTGCAAATTGCGCATCTACGTAATATTTTTTACATTTTACATTTTTATAGATTTTTGTAATTTTTATTTTCGTATTCATTTTTTTTTTTTTATTCACTCCATAATGGTTTGACGAAAATTTTGGTGATTTTTCAGAAAGGGATAACAATTTAGTGATTTGAACTACTTTTTCTGTTGTTTATTTTTTTTATATATATATATAAAAAAGATAATGAATTATTTTTACCATTTCGAACGCGCAATTTAAATTCGTTCCTCGTTACGTTAAAATTTAGAAAATTAGTCACATGCAATTTGAAAAGAAGCAAAAAAATTGAACGAAACCAAACAAAAAGCATTTCTGTCGATTTATGAATAGAGTTTTCAGTCGATTATCGTCGTTAAATTTATTATTAATAAGGAAATATCTGCGCAGGGGCATATTGCGACCGTGTTTAGTAAAAAGACGTAAAACTAATCGATGATAATGTATTTTATGAAATATTTAAAAAAAAAAATACGGAAAAACCCATTTTTAGATAATGAAATTTTCTAAGAAATTGTAAAGTTTATTATTTTAGATAAGTTCGTTTTCGTGTATATTACGTTTCAGTATATAACAGTTTTATTTTCAAATAAATATTCCCCAGCAGATGTTCTCAAAAATCTACCAGCGTTACACACTAGGTTCTTTTTTGGCTAACGAAACTTTTTAAAGTAACCCGTTGTAAATAATCATCACCTTGGTTACACCGACTGAAAAGGACGCTAAAGAAAGGCAACTGCCCAATCTTTAAGAACGATTTATTAATAAAATTACCAAAAAATTTACAAATAATTGAAATAGACGCTAAATATCATAAAAATAACCTACGCTCAATTCTACGATGTTTATCATCTCGCATAATGCACGGTGAAACAGCACGTTGTAGTCATCTATAACATTGATCAACTTATTCTGACGCGTTTTGTATGTACCGCAAAATTTCTTGCATAATCATCATCAGATCGTTCAACCTAAATGGATATCCATGCAACAATCCGAATCATTGCGCACCATACCATCCGTAGCTCGTTGTACACGCTGATACAAAAGTAATCCAGATTGTTTTAGACGTGCCCAGCGCTGTGGAGGATAGAATTTTGTTTTTTTTCCCTCGCACCTTTGTTACATGTCCGAAATATTTTTTCATCGCTAACCGTTGTGTGAAATTCAACTCGTGCACCATGAATTCATTCGGTCTTTTCGCTGTACATCGTATGCGGAGCTTCTTCGGCATCACATTTTAAAGCTGTTAAGTCGTTGTTACGTCGACCTTATCAAAAGTCCACGATTCAGCTCCGTATAATACTACCGAAAATATCAATATCCTTATTTATTTTCTAGTAATGAAACCGTCCGTCCGTATTTTAGTCATTTTACCGTAGTATTTCGTTTGAATATGACGATTTATTTCCTAGTTCGAACCTCCTTCATTAGAGAAATCCGAAGTGTATATAAAATTATCTATAACATCATATCCGGCATCATCGAAAACTAACAGCTTCTCTCCGTCTATAATAATGATTTTAATTTTAGCTTCATTTTGAGGCTAAATTTACAACTGATATTTTCAACTTTTTCTGACAATATTTTCACTTCGCCCAAATTGTTAGCGATAAGTGTTGTTTCACGAGCATAGCGTAAGTTGGAGAAACTTCCACCAAAGAGGATTGGCGTCGCCTAGTAAAGAGAATAGCTTCTGTTTTATCCGTGTTAATTTTTAATTCTCAAACGATTTTTTTCCTCATCCCTGACTTCGCCCGTTGGGGCAAGTAGATTTTAAAAATTTACAAGTATAAGTAACGAACTAGTCCGCTTAATAAGTAACTGTGTGTAAGTATTGTGTAGCTGTAACAGAAAGATAAAAAAGGACATGTATAATAATAATAAGTGTGTGTAGTAGTTCCCATGCACAGTATAACTTAAAAATATTAGGGGATGAACAATAACATAGTCCCTCTAGACGATGAAAATGTGTGTATAAAATTAGTTTGCATAAGACATCAAATTACGAAATAAAAAGAATACTACAACGGAATTAAACATAGACATTATTACAATAAATAAACTAGAGTAAGTTTATGAATAAAATTAAGTTTACAAGTTAAGCAGTTGACCGTTCCGATGGATTGACGTTTGAATTTTTCATTATAGATCAAATACCTTACAAAGTTGATTCCTTCAATATATCTGTATAAATTATTTGTAATTAAATTTAAATTTATTGTGCGTAATCTGATCGGCGAATTGCAAAAATACATCCTTTGTGGTAATAAGTTAAAACTATAAACGGATAGTAGAGAAGACTGTGCAATCGAACAGTATGTCTAACGTCATCAATAGCGTCTAAGTACAATAAGGGTCATTTGCAAGTCTGAATCTATGTAGACAGGTGCCAAACTTATCACGTCCGTCAAGAATTTACGCTGTTGCTGATTTACGAGATTATGAATTCGTTTGTTAATATAAACAACTGAACCATATCCATACAACCGAACTAACCCTTTATAAAGAATGATACGCTCCCTGAATTTTAAACCACAGAATTTTTTTTTTTATTCTTAATAACTTACGATATAATACAGAATATTTATAAGAAATCTATTGAAAGCGGGGAAACTCTTATGTTATATAAACCAGAAGTACTTAGTCATTATCATTAAGTGTCTCCGTATCGGAGGTAGACGACTACTTTCCTATATATATATATATATATTTTAATGGGCTTTTGTGATTCCACCCAGGGCTATATACATATTTGGTTGTACATTGTAAGTAGCTTACAAGGCATTCATAATATGGCGTTAGCGTAAACCCACACACCCGGGGAAACTGTAATCGCTTTGTTGTCACGACACAATGCAGATTCGTGTTTTTTGTAGTGTACGCGTGGTTGTTTGCCACTACTTTTGATTTAGGCTGTGTCATTTACAAGATTCGTTATAAAACGATTGTAGATAGTCTAAAGACGACGTTAACATTTCATTACTCAAAAACAAAAAAATCAATTGTTCTAATTTATACACGAATTTACTAAATACATTTTCAACAATATTCTTCCGAAGAAAACGAATCGATAAAAATAAACAAGGAATTATATGTAATTTATTTGAAAAATAATTTTTAATTGTTTTTTTTTTAATCTCTACTCATAACTTATTGTTTTTCTACTTTAGCCGTGTAGCCCCAGCGATATAATTATTTTATTATTAATTACGACAGTTGAGATTCGCGCGTGTTTTATGACACTATTACATTTATGTCGACGTTTAATAGATAATCAACGCCATATGGAAAACCTACTACATAGAAGGCGAACAATGGTAAAGTTTTCCTTTGTAATCGAATTACCGTTCTGAGCTTACAATGCCGTTACGTAATGATAACGATATTGTAGTAATAATACAAATGAGATTAAGATTTTTTCATCATTATCGTAGTGAAAGTATAAAATTATCTCCCTATTACGTAACCACGCTTATTATAATGTATGTCATCGTGTTTGTTCGGTTAAGAAAGTTCTTCCGATAGAAAGCCAAAAATAATAATTAACTAAAACAAAATCAGCGAAGACCAATTAAATTTCATTTTCATAAAAAAAATCAATAAAAACACGACCTTCCGATTATTATGACTATCTGCTCCGTGCAAGGATTCAACACTACCAATTATGAAAAACGTGTACCTATCGTACGAAGATAAATAAGCAAATATGATACCCACTAAGAAATGAAGAAGAATTATAAAAAGCGACGAAATTGTCACGATCGTGTTAATAATAATGAAAAGTCTTAAATAATAAAGAAAGCTAAAAGCTCACACCAAATGTCTCTACATTCAACTATAGAAAATTGTAATATTAGTTCATCTTCGTTTTTAAATATAGAAGTGCGGCAACTCGCTAGAATTAGAATAATGATACTACTAATAATAATAACAATAATTGGAAATTTAAAATTTTCAATAATAAAGCCAATTGCAAAAAAGATCAAAATTCCGCCCCGAAGTGTGCATTATGTGAAGGAGATCATCCTTCAAGTTGCAAGGGTTGTGTGATCTATCAGAAACTACATGAACAGAGATACAAACCAGAAAACAGTGCTGTAAAAATATCAGACAATAGAAATAACCATCAGACAATCCAAGAGTATCGTACGCTGAAATGACAAAAACAAATCTGGCACAGTTAACTGTCTTGCCGATAATAATGAACATCCACCAGCCTTTAATATGAATAATAATGCGAACGATAGCAATCATCGAGACAGCAATTCTGACTTTAGAAGTATCATAACAACTTTGTTAAACGAGTTTAAATCAATTAAGCTTATACAGCAAAATACATACTAAACCTGTTCACAGACAAATAAATTAATTAATTAACAATTACGTCGTTACGAATAGCCACACGGAATGCCGATAGTTCAAAATAAACTGGAAATAGAGATGTTCCTTAACCGTGAGCAAATTGACATATCTGAAACACGTTTCACAGATAAAACATATTTCGGTATTAAAAATTATAATGTCTACAAAACTACAAGACCTGACCATAAAGCACACGGTGGCAGCGCTGTTGTTATTAAAAGTATAATAAAACACTAAAAAACCGATCTACTAAATAAATTCAAGCAACAAATATAATAATGGCGTATACATTGAATGGTAAAATTGCAGTCTCTGCAGTGTATTGTCCTCCAAAACACAGATTCAATGAACGAAATCTAAGCGAATATTTCACTATTCTAGGCCGTAGGTTCGTCTGTGGCGGTGACTGGAACGCGAATAAGATGAGGTTCACGATTTTCTAACCCTAGGAGAAAACTATTGAATAAGATTATGCTAGATTAAAATTTCGGTTGCGCGGCAACGGGTGCACCAACATACTGGCCTACAGATTTAAATAAACGTCCCGATGTTCTAGATTTTTCCATAACTAACGGGATTTCAATGTTGAACATAAATGCCGATTCCAGTTTTGATTTATGCTCTGATCACAGTGCGGTAATTCTAATCGCGAGTACAGGTTTAATAAACCAAGAAAATTCTCCCCGCCTACATACTAAATATACAAATTGGGAAGATTTTCGAGCGTCCATAAACTCAACATTAAAACTAAATTTATCGCTAACATCTGAATCACACATAGATGCAGCGGTTCAGTATTTTACTGAAACTATTCGCAGTATCGTGTGGAAATCTACTCCAAATATTAATTAAATAAAAGAAATAAATAATATACCGCGCCATATACTCCATCTAGTGAAAGAAAAAAGAATTATTCGTAGAAAATAATCCCAAAACATTGTTTAAAAAATCAAAAAAGATTTTACTTAGCAACATTAAAAATGAATCCTTCCAACTTTGCCTACAGGAACTTTCACCTACGGAAGCGACAAATTACACCCTCTGGAAAGCGGTCAATAGCAGAAATAAACCTATAAAACGCCTTCCTCCAATTCGTAAATGGTACATGGGCTAGAACTGACAAAGAAAAAGTGAGAGTATTTGCCAAATATTTCTCCGATGTCTTCAAACCAAATTTACAATCTAATGATGAAACTGACATTCATTAATTTTTATAAGTCCCCCGATGGCGCCAACGTCTCCCAGCGAAATTAATTATATAATCGATAAATTTAACAAAAAAAAAAAAAAAGTCCGGGATTTGACTTAATTACTAATAAACTGTTATAGTATACTGCTACTTACAAACATTTTTAACGCTGTTTTTCGACTGCAGTATTTTCCTTTATCCTGGAAATTGGCGCAAATAATTGTACCAAACCCATGTAAGGCACCGGACGAGGTTTCATCCTATAGACCCATTTCCTTCCTATCCTCTCAAAACTGCTTGAAAAAATAATATTAAAGCGGTTGAATCTTATTTTCAAATTATGTCGTTCCTCAGCACTAATTTGAATTCAGAAAAAAATATTCGATCATTGAACAGATACACCGAATTGTGCATACTATTCAAGAGAGTTTTGAAGCTAAGCAAGTATGCACGGTGTGTTCTTAGATGTCAAACAAGCCTCTTTGATAAGGTGTGGCATCATGGTCTGCTGTATACAAGTTAAAGAAAATATTACCGCATCCTTAATCATCTTCTAAAATCCTACCTTGAAGATCGTACATGCCAGGTTAAAATTCTAAATCAATTCTGCTGGCGTACCTCAAGGAAGTGTCTTAGGTCTGGTGTTTTACTTAATCTACTCTGCCGATTTTCCGGTTGATAATAACGTAATAACAGCCACGTTTGTCGACGATACAGCGTTATTAGCTTATTAGTAAAGACAATAGCGAAACTTCTACTAAACTACAAAAAACTCTGTCGAATGTTGAAAACTGGCTGAGACGTTGGCGTATCAGAGTAAATGTACGCAGGTTATTTTACATTGCGAAATTTTACGTATCAACCGTTAAAAATAAATGTGGTGATTATTAGCCAAGAAAAAGATGTTAAATACTTAGGCGTATACTTGGATCGTAAATTGACGTGGCAGAAGCATATTAGCCAAAAAAAAAAAAGAAAACAGTTAAATATAAAATTGTACAAATTAAATTGGCTTCTTGACAGGTACTCCAGTTTGTCGCTAGAAAATAAACTTCTAGTTTATAAAATAATTATAAAGCCTGTTCGGACATACGGTTTAATCTTATGGGGTTGTGCAAAAGATACATAAACAGGATACAACGGTTTCAGAACACGGCCGTAAGACTCATCGTCTCCCCACCATGATACGTGTCGGACCATACGTTACATCGAAACTCACTGTAAAGCAATATGTAAGCCGTTTGGAAACCCACACAAACGTACTGGCGATTAATCTACTTGACACTAGTCTGGATGTTCGTAGGTTAAAACGTAGTCGACCGTTTGATCTAGCCTGATTTTTTTATTTTATTTTTTTTTCAGTGGGGTCCATCGCTGGATGCTAACAGCTAACAAGTTATTTCGCGATTTCTGAATGGCTACCTGGCCAGTTGTAATTTTAAAAATTATGAAAAAAAAAGACATATTATGGGATTGAGCTATGGGATAGGTACTGAATCTAACTCCAATATATTATGGAAAGGACACAAGCAAAAATTTTAGGATAGTTAACGCAGCCTGGTTTATACGAAATGACGACATCTTGAAGGAATTGAAGATAAGTTCTGTTAAAAAAGAGATCCGCAGCTCGAGTGTAAGATATAAGGAAAGACTACCTACATTTAAATATATAAGAACCCGCTGGCAGACTGTGTAAAATTCAATCGAATACACAGATTGAATTTTTTTTTTTTTTTGGTTCCCCAATCCGCACTTGTACGGTGGAGCAAATGTATTAAATTGTGTTTATAAGGGTGCAGGAAACTATTGTTCTTAATGGATAACTGTGTGTAAGTGTTGAGTAGCCGAAACAAAAGAACATTCAGTATAATACAAAATATAAATAGGAGTGTGTGGTAGTTTCCTGCAATGTGTAACTTAAAAATAGGATGGAATAAGGGATGAGAAACATAGTCCCCTAGACCATCAAGAATGTGTGTAAAATGAGTTTTGTGTAGTATATGTGTAAATATAAAAATGAATGTTGTACAAACAAAATATATATATACACGTGCACATATATACATGCACATACAATTTAAGATAATGATAAAAAAATGTAATATTACTAAGATAAAGATAAAGCCAAAGAAAAATAAATAAAAGGTTACGTCTAAATATCATACAGAAGAAAAAAAAATTATATAATCAAAATTAAATTTATTATAAAACAAGGATGAAGACAAGACTGAATGAAATAACTCAAGGAGTGCAACTGCAAACAAAGTAAGCTAAACAAAGATATTCTTAAAAATGCTGATAAAAAGTCAATTACGAACATGTTAACTATTCAATAAGGAAAGTGTATTTAATTATAAAAAGTAAAAAAATATATACATATAGGTACATATTATATATATACAAATTATAAGAAAAACAATTGTAGCCATGTTATTATTAATGTTGCATGCAACGGTATTACAAAATGGATGGAGGCAGTGACCATGAGAAAAAAAAAGTGCGGATTCACGGTTGAATTAAAACATTAAAAACAGAACAAAAAGGTTGCTAAAAATTTTACCTACCAGTTTTAAATTTTCTTAGCATAGACAACTCCATATATGACAGAAGACCGGCATGGTTATGTTTAGAAAATACAAGAGGTTGTCCTCTATGTATTTTAAATTTATTTCTAAGATCATCAAACAGGGGACAAACAAGCATTAAATGTTCAATATCATCTACAATACCAAAGGGCAAAAGGTACACCGAGAACTGGAGGCAAGATGGAACCTATGCAGATATGAACCAAATTTACCGTGACCAGAGAGCACCTGAGCATTGTAAAAGTTAATATTAATATTTTTAAGTTTACAACGCTCCAAAACCTTTGGGAAAAACACAAAGGTTTTCCTTCCAGTCGAAAAACTGTCCCACCTAGCTTGCCAAATATCAATAAGTAAGGAATGAATATATTTTTTTAGGATATGAACACTAGGAAATGATTCCAAGATATGCGGATCGATATTGAGGAACTGGAAATTCTTGACACAAGCAACGTCTCTAACAACTCTAAATTCTGAGATGATAGAGGTGCTAATGACAAAAAGATCCAGTGGCATGATATTAGATATAACATTAGCAGCAGTGGTGGGACAGGTTCGGTATAGACATGAAATACTAAGAAGAAATTTCCTCTGGCACTTGATAAGAGAACATAAAACGTTTTTATTAATATAAACAAGAGAGCCATATGCATAAAGTGACTGTATCAGCCCCTTATACAAAATGACCCTCTCCCTATATTTAAACCCAAAAGTATTAGGCTGCAATCTTTTGAGCTTAAAGAATATGGAGTCGCATTTCCTGTGGATATACTCAATACGTGGAATAAAAGATAACTTGTGATCTAATATTAGACCAAGATATTTAAGACGATTTGTATGGTTAATTGGCTGACTTGAAATTAACTTTAAATTTTTAACAGAATGTACAATTCTCTGATCACCAAAAACAATAAAATTGCACTTGGGTACAGAAAAAGACAAACCTAAATCACTAACTATATTTTCTAAGAATTTGCAAACGATTTCAATTAAATTAACATCATAATGCTTGTCAACCTTAGCTATCAAACAGAGATCATCTGCATAGGAAACAGTTCAAATTCCTTACAAGTAAAGGACAAAAATTGCTCCAATTTAAGATGAACTCTGGAATACAAAATGTTCCACAGTGTTGGTCCCAAGACAGAACACTGAGGCACCCCACACACCAGTCTTCTGCAACCAACAGAGCTAGCAACTGCTAATGAATCATATCTATTAGAAAAATAATTAATAATAGTATTTACAATGAAGGGATTAAAATTAAATTCTTTTAAAACGTCAATAATTGAGGACCATCTGCAGCTATCAAAAGCTCCCATAATATCGAAGGAAATGAGAACTGCAGACGAGCCAGACTCCAATGAGTGCTTTACTAGAAACCAGCTTGTAGAGAGCATTCTCTGTGGAGAGACCTCTCCGGAACCCAAACTGATGACAGTGAAAAACACACTTATTGCCAGTGTTGTGAGACTAACATATAATGTTGTGAGACTTTTATCCTCGAGATTCCGACGATAAAGAAATAAAATAAAAAATAGACCGAAATTAAATTCGATAATATTTTATTCTAAATCGACGAACGATTTGTACGCACGTGTACATCGAATTTTCCCGAATCTAAAATCTTCTTTCAGACATAGAATACATCAGTATATATACGCAATGCATACATGACTAAACGTTAATAATCGAAAGATAAGTGAATTTCGTAAATATTTAACTTATAATAATATAATAATTCCGACATCGATAATAATAGTCGTCAGAATAAAAACAATAATCATAATAATTTAATTATTACAATGAATCTCTTTATATGATAATAATAATATTAATAATAATTATAAGCAAATACAAAAGTTGAAGAGATAATAGAAAGATATTACTTATTAACAAGTACAGAGTTCGAAGAGATAATAAGAGAGTAATCGCAACGGTGATTAGGAATTGTACTTTGGACTAACCTTAGTCTGGAAGATAATCGTAAAGAATTATAAATAAGGAGATTATTATTTTTATCTATCAAGAAATAATAATAATGATAGTAGTGTAATAATAATGATAGTAATGTAATAATAATGATAGTAGCGATGATATAGTTATACAACATCTCCCTCCTTAAATAAAAATTTTACTATTTTTAAGAAAAGTAAAATTTTAACATATATATACATATGTAACTATATACGAATATAAAATCGATAAATTACTCCATGTTCACTTTGAGTGACGAATCATTCCTTGATCGGAGATTATAACGCGGTATATTATCGTCATCATTCAGCGTAGTCAGATGTAGGTCTTCATTGGGCGTGACTTTATTTTTACGACAGCAATTATTTATTATCTTCACGAAACAGCCGTCATCATCGTTACGGTTAGGTCTTCCTTTATTTCCTAAACAATATCTTATTAATTTATAAAATTTGTATATATAATACGTTCCAATTAGGAAGATCAAAAGTGACAATGTTGTCTGCATGGTTGATGGTGATAAGTAGTACTGATAATCTTTCTTATCAATTTCCTTATCCAATTTATCCAGTATTTTGTAATCTCATATCGGAAATTGTACCTTCAGAACATAGTAGTGATAAAATGATTGGTTCCTTTAATACGTAGAGCCATTTGTTATTACGTAACTTCTGCCACATATCAGTAGTTAAGGAAATAATTCGTGTTTCGCAAGTATTTGGAAGCCTCCTGGTTGTTTTAAGAAACAACGTTATCTCACAACAGATATCACGATTCACTTGTTTAATCAATGCCTCGGTACAGATAAACTGATCCGATGAAATAGATAAACAATTAAACAATTATCGAGCTCTCACGTAGTTCGTCAAAATCATACTCATTAGGAGATGATTAAAGGAAGGTTTTAAAAAAAAAAAACGATAAATATGAGAATTATTTGATAAGGATGGAAAAGGAATTAAGCGATATAAATTTATAATCTAGACTATTTACGAGGGGTATTTCTATTGAAAATATTAATAATTGACCAATTAAAAATACTTTTAATTTACAAATGTCGTAATATCGGTAAATACTTTTAAACGGTATTGGGAAATCTTGGTCACTAGGTAGCCCTTGTAAGTTCATTAATTATTTTCTTCGGTGTAATGACCGATGAATGAAGGTTATTCCTCTTAGAAAATAAAAAAGCATTTATTACATTTATATTTTCCAATAGGTTGGTTTTGTTTTTATTCATTTTTGTCTGTAAAACAAGGTTTAATCATACTTGTATTATATATTATCTTTTTCTTACCTATCATTAATTCAACAGTATTATTGTTGTTTACAGTAGAGATTTTGTATGGTCCCTTGAAATTAGGTTGCAGTTTTCTTGATAAGCCTGGTTTTATATTTATTATATAAACCAAATCGTTTACCTTAAATTTCCACGGATTAATTTTTTTGTCGTATTGTTGTTTCGACCTTAGCTTTGAATTAATTATGTTATCTCGCGCTATTTTATGCACCGTATTTAATCGTAATTTTAATCGATCGTAATAATTGTCGTAAGTATACTTGAATTCTGGTTCTCTAGTTAATGTGCTTGGTATAATTGCCTTATGTCCAAATAATAGTTCGAACGGGGTTTTTCCTGTAGTTTTATGAATACTTGTATTGTAACAAAACATACTGTGTGAAATTAATTCGTCCCAATTGTTATTTTTATCATTAACGAAATGTTTTAAATAATCTTTTAGAGTGAGATGAGATCATTCTAAACTACCATTCGTTTGTGGATGATAGGGTGACGAAAAAATATGTCGAACCTTATATAATTTAGTTATTTGTTTTATTAATTCAGAGGTAAATTCTGTTCCTTGATCCGATAATATCGTTTCAGGGATTCCGAATAAACTAAAGAATTTCATTAATTCTTCAGCTACGGTTATAGCTTCGTGATTTACGATAGGTATAGCGTACGAATATTTGGTAAGATCATCTTGCATGGTCAATAGGTACTTATTTCCCTTCTCGGTAGTTGTTAACGGTCCTACAATGTCAATAGATAATCTCTGAAATGGATGACGACTTGTCGTTGTTATTTCCATTGCGTTTTTTACAGGTTTGAAATTGGTTTAATTGATCTGACAAGGTCTACAATTTTTTATAAATATTTTTATATCTTTTTTCATTTTCGGCCAGAAGTAATTTTGATTAATTCTATTATACGTTTTATAGAAGCCGGTGTGTCCAGAAATTAATGTTGAATGATTTTCTTCTAACACCTTTTGTATTTCTTCCCTTGAAGTTAATGTGATTCTTTTATTTAAACATATAGTAACATTTGCGATGTGCTGCGAAAAACATATGCAATTAGTTCTTTGAATTTTTCGTAATTTATACTGGACTTAAAATCGTCTTGACAAGTTATGAAAATTTGTTTTTCTTGATTTTTGATCAACAACTCTTTAAGAGTTTTTATCGTGTCGAAAAGATAACGATAATTTGTTTGGTCGAAACGCGTATTTTTATAGATGCTTAAATATAATGTATTTTTATTATTTTTTATTATCTGCACGGTTTTTATATCAGAAACATCGAAATTTATATTAAAATTATCTTTCAATTGATTTATTAATGTATTATCGTTAACATTTATTTTACTAAAAAATATAGCTATCGGATTTTTCGTAAATATATTATTTGTAGTTTCGTTTACTAGAATAGGTTCATCGGTAATATAATGATATTTAATAAAGTCTTCGTAAGTTTCAGTCACGTGTATGTTCATAATATTAATATTAGGTACCTTTTTATCTATCGGATAACGAGATAACGCATCCACGTTATTATTTTTTTCTACCTGGTTTGTAAGATATTTCGTAATCGAATTCCGATAATTTTAATCGCCATCTAAGTAGCTTCGAACCTGGTTCCTTACAATTAAACAACCAAGTAAGCGCCTTATGATCGGTTACGATTTTAAATTTCTTGCCATATAAATAAGGACGGAAATACTTAACAGCCCAAACGATAGCAGTTAATTCTTTTTCTGTCGTACTATAATTTCTTTCACTTTTATTTAACGTTCGACTGGCATATGCGATGGGAAGTTCATTACCCTTTTTCTTTTGTGAGAGAATAGCGCCAATTGCATAGCCACTAGCATCAGTAGTGAGTATAAATTCTTCAGAAAAATCTGGATATTGTAACACAGAATTTGTAGCCAAGGCATTTTTTAATTCTGTAAAGGATTTTATTTGGCTTTCTCCCCAATTAAAAGTTACGTCTTTTTTTCAATAATAGGATGAGCGGTTTGGCTATTTTCGCAAAACCTTTAATAAATCTCCTATAATATCCTGCTAATCCAAGAAATGATTTAATATCTTTTTCGTTTTTCGGCGTTGGGAATTTTTCTATTGCTTCTATTTTTTCTGGATTAGGTTTTAGTCCATCTTCCGATATAATGTGTCCTAAATATGCAACTTCTTTCCTCAAAAATTCGCATTTATCTGGTTGCAATTTTAAGTTATTTTCTCTCAATTTCTGAAAGATATTTTGGATTCTTCCTTTGTGTTCTTCTAAGGAACTTGAGTATATTATTATATCGTCCATATAGACAAAACGCTCAAGACCTTGTAATTCTGTTAATGCGGTATTCATAAGTCGTTGAAATGTTGCAGGGGCATTTTTTAAACCAAATGGCGTTCTCGTATACTCGAAATGACCTAATGGCGTACTGAATACGGTTTCTTCAATGTCAAACTGTTTCATTTTTATTTGATGAAACCCGGAAACTAAATCTAAGGTAGTAAAATATTTTGATCGACCTAATCGGTCTAATATTTCTTCGATATTTGGAAGAGGGAAAACTTCTCCAACAGTTACGTCGTTCAATTTTCGATAGTCGATAACAATTCGCCATCATTTTTGAACGCCTGAGCTATCTATTTTTTTTGGTACAATCCATAACGGTGATGACCATGGACTTACGGAGGGTCTAATAATTTTTTGGTCTAGCATCTTATTAATTTGTTTATTAGTAGAATTATTAAGTTGTGATTTTTGCGAATTTTTGTAGACTAGCTTCCTGCATTCTTTAATATCGTGTCCAGGTTTTTTGCAATAATTACATGTTTTAGGCAATTTATCTGGTAAATTTCCCTTAACAGAAAAATTTTTTGTTTTGTTGCGACATTCATCAGTGTTATGGTTATTCTTTTTACAATTGGTACAAAATTTTTTCTTTTGAATTTGTAAATTTTTATCAAAGGAAAATTTATTTTTATTCATATTTAAGGCCTTTTCTTCTCCTAAAGCGGCGGTGAAACATTCGTTAATATTGGAAAATTCTTTCCATCGAAGGAATTGCGAAATTCGAGGTTCTGTGTGGTAAATAAATCTATTCATGGCGGTATCCATTATCGATTTGATTTGTCCTGGAAGAAGAACGGGGTCATTGTGTTGGATTTTAATTGCCTGCAATGTTCTAGCTGTAAGGTTATCTAGCCGAGTATAAAATTGAGTAATATTTTCGTTATAACCCTGTCTTATATTTGCGAGTTCTTCAGAGTACATAATGTTTTTTATCATAGTATAATAGTTTAAGACGTCCCTTTAATTCGTCCCAAGAATTGTAAGAAAAATTTGTTAGGTGTAGCATTACCACTAATTTTGCTAGAGACAATATATAATAAAGGTAATTTTTGATTTTCGCTAGCTAATTCGAAAGCGTTATTAACATTAGCGATAAAATCTGGCAACGCTTCTCGATTACCATCAAATTCTCTCGGGATTAATTTAATTAAAAAGTCTAGTGAGTATTGTAAATTATCGTTAGTAGAATTAACCGACATGATAATTTAATAAAAAAAAAAATAGCTAGACTAAATGATAAAGTAATTATTTTTTAAACGGAAAAAGAAAAGGATAGAAAGAAAGAATAAATAAAAATTGAAAGAGAATAAAATTTTTAATGAGCGACTTTGACTTACGTACGTCGTATTCAGGTTCGTCGTATGAAGGATGAAAATCCACCGTAATCACTTTTGCTGGATTGACGTTACGATTCAGGAATTTCTTCCGCGATGAGAACGATTGGAAATCAGTTTAAAAATCTGAAATATCGTTACGAAGAATTTCGCTATGAATAATCCTATCGAGACTGCGCCAAATAAAAAATAGACCGAAATTAAATTCGATAATATTTTATTCTAAATCGACGAACGATTTGTACGTACGTGTACATCGAATTATCCCGAATCTAAAATCTTCCGTCAGACATAGAATACATCAGTATATATACGCAATGCGTACATGACTAAACGTTAATAATCGAATGAATTTCGTAAATATTTAACTTATAATAATATAATAATTCCGACGTCGATAATAATAGTCGTCAGAATAAAAACAATAATCATAATAATTTAATTATTACAATGAATCTCTTTATATGATAATAATAATATTAATAATAATTATAAGCAAATACAAAGGTTGAAGAGATAATAGAAAGATATTACTTATTAACAAGTACAAAGTTCGAAGAGATAATAAGAGAGTAATCGCAACGGTGATTAGGAATTGTACTTTGGACTAACCTTAGTCTGGAAGATAATCGTAAAGAATTATAAATAAGGAGATTATTATTTTTATCTATCAAGAAATAATAATAGTGATAGTAGTGTAATAATAATGATAGTAATGTAATAATAATGATAGTAGCGATGATATAGTTATACAACACCAGCTTCCTTTAACATGTACTAATTGATTACCTTTTCAAAAACCTTGCCAATAGAATTTAATAAAGATATGATATCCACTAAGAGTACAAGGGTCTTTACCAGCCTTAGATAAAATTTTTATATTGGCTAGTTTCCAACAATCTGGGAAAAGTTGAAAACTTAAACATTTATTGAAAATAGAACTAAAGAAACCAGGAAATTCATCATCAATATATTTAAAAACTTTATTATTAATTCTGTCCAAAGAAGCAGCTTTATTATTGGCAAGGCCCTTAATAATATTTGTAACCTGATCACAAGTAACTGAGGGAACAACTGAACCTAGAGTTGAAAGAGTAATGAGTTGTTCATCCTGTAATCGTGGAAAGAAATGATCAAGGAAAGCGCTACACTTATCCTTATCATTAGAAAAAGTTGAATTTCCTACAATGATATCTGGAATCACAATAGGCTTATTTTTATTAAAAATATATTTCTAGGGGTGACCCCATGCAGTGCTCTCCTGCACAAAATTCCTCCAAGAATCTAATTTAGATTTAGTAATTCGTTTTTTATACTCCAACGTTAATGCTCTAAGAGTGGAGTTATAAATAAATAAGCATACATTGTTTTTACATTTACTTTTTCTTTTCCTAACAGAATTAATCCTTTCCTTCAGTAATTGAAGTTTAGGATTCCACCAATCAACTCTAGGAGCAGTAAATTCAGACTGTGACAGGCTAACAATTCTAGATAGATAAACATTAAACTTAGAAACTGAGGTATTTTAAGCTATGAAGATCAACAGACCTATAAATCTCATCATGTGTGGAGGCAATAAATTTTTTATTAATATTATCAATAAATTTTTTCCAGTCTAAAGCCTTGAAAGTGCTTTTCAAAGGAGCAGGTAAATCGAGAGATAGGGTAGAGCAGATATTTTTGTGAGGGGTAAGTTCAAAATCATTCAGTGAGAAAGTAACCAAAGATTGTATTCTGCAATGAGCAATGAGGTAGTCAATGATGCTCTCTCCATTATAATTAGAAAAAGTTGGTCTTTTGCTGTTCATGATTACCGAATCATTGCAATGCAAAAATTCAGTAAACATTAAAGAATTTGGTGTAGAAGTCTGCTTATACTCCATGAAAGGCGACCTTATATTAAAGTCGCCAATCAAAATGGGGAGAAGTAGACAATTAGCCTTAATGAAAGAATCCATTAAATCGATATGACGAAATTTAGGTTTATTTGGTGACAAATAACAAGAAATGAACAAATATTTTCCTATAATGATGATAATTATGTTATTTACGTTTAACAGTAACTTATGCTGAATGTTATCTTTAACAATAAAGGCTATCCTATTGTTAAAGTAAGAAATATATGGACGTTGAACAGAGAGAGCATCATGATAAACATAGGGTTAATAACACCTATGTCAGCACAACTGTCCCAAAGAGACCTGAAAAAAATAAGCTGACAAGCATAGGAGTTATCAACATTCAAGTATGTAAGTTTAACCTCCAAAGTCAATTTTTGACCTTAGGTGTTCAATTGACTTAAGATAGATAGGACAATTTTTACTTAGAGTAACATGATGAATGCCCCCTAAACACTTTTGAATCATATCATTATTAGAAAGATTAACACTAATATTCTTAAAATTACACTCTTTTGAGATGTTAAAGTATAAATAATTAGTACATGAAGTATCCTTGAATTTAGTGTGAAAGTTTAGAAAATCTGCTTCTGCTTTACAAAACTTTTCGATGTGGCCAAAACGACAACATTTTTTTGCATATCCTCGGCATGATGGATTCTGCAAAAACAAGTGATTCCCAGTTAATCCTGAGACGCTTGTCCTCAGGCAGCTTCTTGTATTGCGAAGGAGTAAGACGAACATAAATCCGACTACCACGCTGATTGGTGACCTTGGTAACTGATGAAGGTGTTTCACCAAACTTGAAAATGCTGTTTAACATCATCTTCAGAGATATTGTTTGTACGAAAGATACAAATAGTAGGATCAAGTAATTTCTCCTGGTGAACCTTAACGTTAGAAATTCTGTCACTAATAATTGTTGCCAATTTATCAGAGTCCGTCTTGGAGGCCATATTAATAATGGCAGTATTTTTATTAATTTTTTAAATAAAAAGACACATTAATAGCCTCCTTTACAGGACAAATGTTTTTTTTTAAGTCACGATCAAAAACATCAACATCGTCACATTTAATAATTATTTTATGTTTATTTATAGTCTTTTTCTTGGTTACAACATCCCTGTACAAAGGTCTGATAACCGACACTGTAGTAGGAGGGGTGTGCAGAACATCCTGCACCACCTTCTCAATGGCTGTTTTTTTTTGCGCTTAAAATCTTTTTGATCGACTCCAAAAATCCAGCTGACTTAGCGATCACAGAATCAATTTTTAGTGAAGTGGAAATAATTTCCTCTTTTTCTTGCTTTGTTACGCATTTCCCTTTAAACTGCGAACGAATGTTATTAGAAAGCTGGGCAACCTCTTTAAAGAGATTACCCAACTCATTAACCGGGTCCATAACTACCGATGTGGAAGGCCCCACATGCAGAACTTATATAAAAAAAAAAAAATCAAAAAGTTTTAAAATAACTGAAGAACCGACAACTCGAAAAATGGAATACGTCGTCTACATACACACACAGAAAAAATACTCTTAATTTAACTATAAATACCAATAATAAATGGGAACGTGTTAGATAACAACCTACAATTTAAAAATAAGATAATGGAACGTACTAACCGTAACAGCTGTCGAGATAGACGTATTTATGTAAGTAGGTATAACGATAATACGAAAACGAAAACCGAACAACGATACGAGATAACACGGATACAACACGAGTTCAACGAACGCCATGTTACACGCACAAAACTGACACAGATTGAATTACCTCCAGCTTCAACATCGATCTGATTACTCAGAAATAATATAATTGTAAATTATTTAACGTAATCGTCAATAAGTGCGATCAGTATCCATTTGGAGGCTATCCCCCATCCGATCTTTGATAAAATCATGTCTTCACCGCTGCTTATTGTTAAATAAAGATTGCATGCATTAAAAAAAAAAAATGAAAATTACGCTTCTGTTACATAATAAACTAAAACGAGGGAAGAAGAAGTGTTTTATTAAATAATTAAAATCCAGTCACTAAACATAATTTATAATCGCAACTCGTTTTACCGCGATAGCTTACAAAATTAATTGATTAAGGTAAGTGTAACAAACACAAAATGTACAACTATTACAACGCGGGAGATAAAGAAAATAAAACGCAAACAAACAAAGCAAGCGTAATATTAGATAACGTTGAAACTAACGATTAAATTATGAAAATAATTAATAATAACATTACACTAATAGTTAGAGCAATATTAATAAGCGAATTTAAAATGAATGATGATTAATACGTTTATGCTTATATTTTGTATACATAAACATTAGCTGTCTGGAAATCACCTATTAACGAGATAAATTCATTATCATGTATACGACAATCATCGAAAAATTTATATAATCTATTCCAGTATAACGGGGGAGCATTTAGTATGCACCTAACTGTTCTGGATGAGGAGCAATTTATTATAACTAGCGTTCGATATCGAGAACACCATACAAGGACAAGCGTATGTAAATACCGGGCGCGTATTAGTGTTTTATAAATAATTAGTTTATCGTTTTGTATTAAGAAATGAATTTTTATCAAACACGGGATATATGTAATAAATGGATTTTTAATATAGTTAATATGTTCATAAGTTTGTCGTCAAAAACAACACTTAATACCGAATCTGACCTGTTAATGCTGTTTCCCGACATCATCAGATTATTTGGAAATTTTGGAAGAAAATTGGTTCGGTTTTCGATGGATTGATACTGATTTTCCACTTATTATTATATCCGAGAATATATGCCGCTTTGAAGTCTGTTCTGGATAGTAGCTGGTCTAAATTCACTAGAAAAAATAGCCGCATCGTCTGCATAGAGTGCCATTTGTGCAAAATCATATAAATATAATGTGAAAAAAAGAGGTCCCAACACATTTGCTAAAGGAACACCATCTAAACACGTTTTAATTGAATGAATCACCGAAAGTTACATAAAATATTCTATCGCGTAAATAATTACTAATTAATCGAATTAAATAAGGAGAAAATTTATATTTAATCATTTTGTATAAAATGACCGCGTGCCATGTAGCATCAAATGCTTTAGCAACGTCGAAGAGCACCATACCAGTGTGAACGATTAAAATTCAGCTGGATATTTGATGAAACGTACAACAATTTTGACGAAAACCAAACTGTACATTGAGAATAATATTGTTAGCATCTAGCATGAGAGTCTTTCGATTAAAATAATTTTTTGCGACCTCACTTAAGTTGCTACGTAAACTAATTGGCCGAATGTTGCAAATCTGATATCCTTCCCCGGTTTAGGAAGAGCACAATAACTTTTGCGCTTTTTCAGCTGTGGGCAAAAATAACTGAATTTAAACGTTTAATATATTGGTAAATTCTACGATAACCTTTAACGGGAGCTTCTTAATTACTATAGATGAAATTTTATCATGTCCTACGGAATGTTTAACATTAATTGATTTAATAGTAACATAAATATCTTTCGGAGCGACAAAAATTGTTTTACCGACAGATGCGACCGATTTAATATATTTATTGACCGTAGATCGAACTTTCTTTGTCTGATAATTGGAACCAATTATAATAGCTCGAACAATCCGGAACAATACAAACGCGTTAATTATTACATAAATTAATAAAAGACTTAGGCTAAACAAAATTTGACCATGTTAACTGGTGTCCGACTACTTTCCTTATAGCGTTATTAGTCGTATTGTTCTGACCATACAATTGTACACATACATATACTCTAGTAAACATGATTTCCTACATACTTAAAATCACGTGTAATCTACATCTTAAAATTAAGGAAATATAGAAGTATATATTTTAAAATACATTTTCTTCATTTCAGAATAAAATAATATCTTAAATAGAAATAACTATTAAAATGAATAATCGCTTTACATTAGAATACGATATGTAAGCGTTTTAGTACATCCGGTAATATTTTTGAACTGTCACGGTCCTTTTAGAACATTTTTAACGATAAAAAATAGAATAATAACAATTATTATTATAAAATAATAATAATTATTAATATAATATCGACGTTACGCGATGATAGAGTTAATTAGTATGTTGTATTACATGAAAGTACTTCCTCGGGGGTTCTATATTTCTTCCCTTATCAATGAATTCATTACATACAGTTTCTTTATAATTCCTATCGATATTTTATTTTTGTATACTATTGTTAAAATCCAACCAATAAAATAATAATTTTTAAAATCTAAATCTGTTGGAATTAGGTACAGGTCAAGTTCTTCTGTTTTTCGTTTTGTTTTTTTTTTTTGTTTTTTAAACTAGAACAAAAAGAAATTAAAATTGCGATGCATTAGTTCGAGGAGATAAAAAAATAGTATTTTAAAATATTAAAGTTTATACTTGGAATTTTTTTTTGACATATCATTTCCCTGAGTTAACTTTAGAACTAGAAATAAACAACCCAACTCCTACATAACTTTAGAACTAGAAATAAATAACACCGCTCTTACGATTGATAACTTTAGAAATAAATAATGCAACCCCTACATAATTGTAGAACTAGAAATAAACAACGCCACTTCTACGATTGATAACTTTGGAATTAGAAATATTTATTTATGCATTTTATTTAATGACGCAACTCGGGTCATTTGCGTCTGTGGTACAGTATGAAATTAAAGTTTTATATCTATAAAAACAATGAAAAGTAATATTTAGTTGTATTAATTTGAATAAGTTTAAAAAATTTATAAATTTCTATGACATGTCTTCTTTGTTTTGTAGGCACTTGGTTTATACCGAGTCCGGCAATTGACGCCTCCCTTATTTGATTTTCGAATTTTTGCCATTCAGAGTGAAAAAAACAGATTATAAATTTCTACTTTACAATTTGAAAGTAATTCGCACGTGGCTTCGGATTTTTCTCTCGTTCGCGAAATATTTATTTATTACATACTTAATTATCCACTTCAACGAGAGAATATCTCAATTGCTGTTATTGGAAACTCGATAAGATATGCCCGACGATAATCATTTATTATTTAACTAGCGGACGCAATCGTGGTGCGCCATTTTTATTTTCAACCAGAAATTACACGTTCAAGTTTCTCTTATTTCTTTTGTCATTTATCTATTTACATCGTATTACGAACTATGTAAATATATAATAGAAAAATCAATGACGGCACGATATTATGAAACAATCGTGGAGACTAAAAATAATATATAACCGAGTAAAAAAAAAAAAGAGAAAAAATGAAAAAATTCTTTCGAACATATTATATACATGAATAAGAAATCAGATTTTTGAAAATTTCTTACACAAAATTCATTCCGACTAACTTTTTCACGAATATCGCCGACTTGTCCCGCATCGTCAAAATTAATATTTATACGTAAACTGATGGCTTTGTTGAAATAACGACTCTTCCTTTTCTAATTAAAAATATTTCCTTTTGTATACCTATTACTAAAAGTTCTACCAACGGTGTTGCATATTCTATTGGTAAGTTCTTAAATTACATATCTCCATCATTTCCATCGAATCGTTAACATTTCTGTTAAAATTCCGAGTAGATGAAATATAATTTAACGGAAATTCAGCGATGTTGAACTCGTCAACAACCCGCATTTTATTCTTAGTGCATATTCAGGTACTTTATCATAAATCTCAGAATATACTATGCCGCTAGTAATTAGCGGAAAATAAAGTATTCCGATTAATAAAGGTGCTATATAATACACTTTAGTCCACACATGATCACATGGCGTGTTCGTTACGACTAAGCCATTCACAGAAACACCCACCACCTCCAACCCGCTTGCTATAGTTAATTTGTAATCTCTCTCTCTCTCTTGCCTATAAATAGCATACATACTATCGAGTAATTCGAAATCATTAAAATCTGCGTTCAACCGTGTCTCGGTTAACCGGATAACATCGTAATAATTACTGGTCAGTTCATTAATTCTAGTTCTAAGCCTCCGTACATTCTTATTTTTTGTAAATTAGTTCATTACTTATTAATTATGAAGTGAAAAATAAATCAGTAGAATATTGTAAACTACGAAGAATAAAAAATAAGAAACAAAATAACGTGATAAGTTGGAGATGCCCCGTGAGAGATAGGAACAAATTAATATTATACATACACACTCGCATAAATAAACATAACTTAATATATATATATACACATATACATCCTATAAATAACATAAAATACATTTCATACAAGACGATATAATGCGTATCCCGAGAGTGGGAAATTTCAAATCGTCTTCTCTTCCGCAGTTCTAAATAACAATTTATCGTAATCGGCCAGCGTTCTTATCACAATCCTTTGATTAGACGCACTGTCAACGACACGATTTATTTTACCATATCTCCAGACATTTCTACCGCTGTATTTATTAGATCGTTCCGGTATTATGTTCATCCTTTTCTTCGTTAAATCATATGTATATGTAATATAAATATAGTTATCGCAACGTGTATAAACAACGGACATATCTGAAATTATCGGGGAATCGACTAAATAATACAGAACGCGGGGCACGGAATTTTTGCTGGGTATTTTTCTTTCTTTTTGCAAAATCGTTTCTTCTTTTTTTGGGAGGGAAGACATAACGTAACTATTTTAATCGCCTAGAAATTCGTTTTATAAATTTCCAGAGTTATAACCAAACATTTAAATTATGACAGATATCGGAATGAGACCACGGTTAATGTTTTTTTGGATTTTGGATTTTTTCCTAAAAATAATTCTTCCGTCTATTAAAAAATATTTTCGGAAGTTCCGATACATTAAATCGAAACGGTACTCGATATAAAAAAAATTTAATTACATATACTAACGCCTACGCGGAAAAAGCAAATTTCAAAACTCGTAATATTTACACCATTTACTAATCTGCAGGCGATACTAAAAGATTGTAAATTAAAAATGGACACGAAAATGAGAATTAATCGATGCTATGTAATATCGTTAAGTCGTCGGGTTGGCCTACTGGCTTGAGCATGGTCTTCTATACGGGAGGTATCGAGTTTGAATACGATCGACCAAGCAGAAATTATCATCAGAAAATATAAATAATCCTAATAAAAGAAGAAGAAATATATATTTACAAAACATATAAACAAAATCATGAATACATGAATAATTGAATAATGAAGAATGTTAAGTACCTTATATATATACCTTAACAGTTAACTTACTAATGTATAACTACATCTAATGTATACGTGATAAAATTAAAATTTAAAATTTAAAGTTTTAAAACTTTTGAGTATGAGAAAAAATTAAAAAAAAAAAACCACAATATTATCGCGTGAAAGGCAATAGCAAACTACCATACACAACACCATATGCTATGCGCGCTAGTAACAATATAGTACACTACAAAAACACGCGGGGCTACATTGTGACGTGACAACAAAGCGATTACAATCAATTCATTTGGGTGTGTGTGACTATATACGCCAGCGCCGTATTGTGATTGCCTTGTACGTTCCTTACACTGTACTATAAATTATGTATAGATAAGTAGTCGCCTACCTCCGACACGGAGACGGCACTTAATGATGATGATGTAATGTCAGTAGAGAAATATGCCTCAAAGACGTGGACTTGAAACGTGGAATGTATAAAACGATTAAACGCATTTGAAATGTGAACGCTCAGACGCATGTGGCGAATCTCACGGAAAGAGAAGAGAACAAATAAAAAAGTGCTCCGAAAGATGATCCTAGTAGATGACATCGTGAAGAGGAAAAAGAAAATATGTTGCACACGAAATCAGAAAGGAAGAATTAATAAAGCTGACTATACAGGGGAGAAACTGGAAGGGATGCCGCCACGGGAGAGAAAAGAATGGCGATGATAACATCAGGATGGGGTCAAAAACCGTTAAGGACGTAGTTGATGCAGCAATGAGCAAACGATTATAGGGGGTAGATATTCTATTTAACTGCATATAGATGTTGGTGTATGCAACCTTTGTAAATCAAAGACGCAACGCGATGATAATGATAAACATTCGACCAGGTAATGCGATCGAGTTGAAATTTTTAACGTACATTTGGATAAGAAAAAGACGACGGGTAAAAATCGAAATTTCCAAAATGTCATAGGGTGGTGACTAAGTAGTCAAGACCCAAAATTTTGAAATTCCTAATTTTCGTGCAGTCTATTTTTAACTACTTCATAAATTACAGGTGTGCACAAAATTTCATCCAAATCATTAGAGCCGTTCCGAGATAGCCGAAAAATATATATATATATATATACACAAGAACTGCTTGTTTAATAATATTTCAAATTTCAAATTAAAATTTATTTCAAATTAAAATACGAGATTACAAAGAAAATATATATAACGTGTAAATCCCGACTATGCGCATATTGCGCGAACGCCGGATTATACAAATAAATAAAGATAAATTTAACATCCGTTCCATCGCACTAAAAAAACGTAACGTTATATAATTCAATGAAATAATACAGTTTCTTAAAACATTCTTTAAGAAACAACGAAATCGATTTAGACGTATAAGTAAACGCACACAAACACCCAGACACCGCCAATCAAATAAACTAAGTATTAAACTATAATTACAAAATAAATATACCTAACAAAAGTAAATATACAACATAGAAATATATACATAAATAAATACTAAAAACCGTGTATACAAAAAGGCGTAACAGGAAATAACTCATAATCACATAATAATTAATAATAATAAAAAGTTGAAGTAGAACTTAATTTACAAATAAAAAAATTTAATTTACAAAATAAAATCATCAATCTAACAATTCCAACCGAATACTTTTAAACCAGTTAGCAACTTCAATTATTATATGAAAAGCTCGTTACCTATTTACACATTACAAATGCAATTAACGACTTACGCCGTCGTTTATAATTTTTAAGATCAATTTTTATTTGACGCGGCAAAGAGTTAAACAAAGTGGCACCCATATAAACAGCTTGGATTCCGGTATGAAATTTATTAAATTTAGGCAACATTGCGAACTCGTGTGAGGATAACCTTGTTTTACCACCATGCAACTCAATCGAAAAAAGTTTAAAATTTTTAAACACGAAAACAAGTAATTGTACTTCATATAATTCACGAACGGTGAGAGGACGAATTTTCCAACAGGGTTGCTTATCATTACCAATGGTGTTAAATAACATGTTTTGAAGTGATTGTATGACATTAATATATACCTTTCCAGCTCCACCCCAATGCATAAGTCCATAGCACAAAACTGGTTGGTACAAAGAAGTATACAGACGAAATAACTGTGTAGATGAAAAAAATTGCTTCAGATAATAAAAAAGATAATTTAATTTTCTTAATTTTTTAGAAAGGAACTCGGTATGTTTATGCCAAGTTAATTTGCAATCAAGAACCACCCCGAGATACTTAATTTCATAAACACGTTCAAGTACCACACTATTGATATTTATATTAAAAGTGTTTTCAATGTAATAAGGCTGGTACGTATAAATCATGTATTTAGTTTTATTCAAATTCAAGATTAACTTGTTTTTCTTTAACCATGTACAAATAGAATACACATCACTTTGAACCAAAGACTCTAATACAGAGGGAAACCGAGAATTATGCATATCATCTGCATAACTAAATATTCTCCCTCCAATATTTATATTACACAAGTCATTTATGTATATCAAAAACAAAATAGGGCCTAATATACTTCCCTGTGGAACCCCAAAATACAGAACTGTACTGTGGCTATATACACCATTTATCTTAATAACGTACTTTCTATTAGTTAGGAACCCATTATGAATAAAGCCCCTAATGCCACATGTATATAACTTACGTAAAAAAATATTATGATCTACCACATCAAACGCTTTACGTAAATCAAAATAGACCGCTGCTATAAATTACTCCTTTCATAAAATTTACATATTTTACTATAATATTTTATAAAATCAGTTTCCCATCAAAGGTGATCTGAAAGTGAGCGATAAACAGATTGGAATGTCGGAAAAAATCATCATAAATTAATAGAAAGTAAAAAATTACCTAATAGTCTATTTACTGGTAGTTTGCAAACATCAATAGTACGTAGAAAATAATAAATAATTATAGGGATATTTTGTTGATTCCACGTTCGAAGATGAGATTTCAATACTAAAAAAATATCCGCTGGAATTTCTATATGTGCAAATAAATCAAATATCGATCTCCAAAAAACAAAAATAACAATTTTCGGAAGGACCGATATACTTAAAGATCTATAATCTATGTGTAACTATTCGCACTATTAATTAAATTATTATAGTCAAATTCGGCTGATTTAAAAACGTGTTTAAACCTACGTAGGTATCATAAATTATTTCAGATAGATCCAAGTTAAATTTAATTATAATCGTGTGTAATATTCGCTAGATAACGGAGAATATTTGTCAGCATCAATTATACCTGATGTTTTTTAAAATCCTACATTTTCGTTAGAAGTTATATACAGTATAGGAGTCAAATAATTGGGAGAAGTGCAGAATGGGAATCAATTAACAAGGCTGGAAATAACATTTGTCCAGCAGTAAGCTGATCGTTATATACATACATACATACAAACATGCATACATATATATATATATATACATATTCCACTACATTAAATATTTTACTTATACCCCTTTACCTGTTTGAATGAACTTAAACGCGGGTATCTTTGTATGAATTACACATACCTTAGGTGACCGAATTTTTTAACTACCTCTATTGGATCGAAACCTCTTTGATTCTTCTAATTTTCCAATTCGCTCGAGGAACAATTACCAGTGTAATATAGAGTAACATTTTTTTTAACAACTTAATTTTATAAAATTGTCGCCATGTGCATCGGTTATAAAAACTTGTACCTTTTCGCAACGTTCAAGAAATACGTTCACGCTTTAACTTTTTTTTACATTCTATAAATACATATTCATCTCTTCTTCTTCAACATATAAGTTAGCTAGAATAGAAGATTCGAATATACTACATAACTATCGATAGTGTAGTGGGACCAACCTACATCCTCGTTATGATGATCAGATTTATGAGCAGTTAAGAATATGCGAATTGCAAATCTATGTTTAGCTATTATCGAGGCTAGTATCAGACATAGCGCGATAAGGTTTCGAAAACATATTCTAAAATTATTTAAGTTCGAAACTAGCTGCATTCATGATACTAATCAAACGCACTGGAAACAAATTGATTAGCTGTTTATTATAAATACAAAATCGAAGTTACGTTAATCGCCTTATCAAATACGAATTGAGAGGATATAAAATAATTTCGATATATACGCGAGGAAGTATTACACAACCACCGTACAAATTAAGAAATATTATTCTATATTTGGATTTTTCATTATATATATATATATATATATATATACATTTGATTTGGTTCGATACGATTTAAACTATTACCAAATTACCATTCTGAACTAATTGCGACATAAAACGTTTTCGTTAATGTACGTATAAAAAATTTTTAAATGTTATTATCGAATTTCAGACGACGTCAAATATACTAAAAACAAATAATTGATTTTTAGTTTATAATGTGTATTTTTCAGTGCAAATCGCGTTAAATGAGATAAAAAAATTACGAAATATATATACATACATACATATATATATATATATAAATATATAAAATAGATACATAGGTAGATATATTGAGCAGATAAATTGATAGTTGGATCTAGATCACATACATCTTCGAAGATATAACAAGAATGTGATTAAACAAATGAAAATATTTACGCGGAAGTGTATTGTTTCAACTACAAAACAAATACACATGCTGTTTATATTCTCATCGAAAATAATGTTTAATAAGTAGTTAATAGAAAAAATTTCGAAACCGCAAAAAATTTTAAATAAATTTGATTTAATTTAATAAAATAGAAAGATTAAGTAAATTTAAATAAAATTTCGAATTAGGAAATTCAGTTATATAACAACTAAACGTTTTAATTCCTTTTTATCGCCTTTAATATTTTTGTTATTTTTCTAAATCATAAATTTGTCTGAAATTTTTTTCGAATTAATTTTTTCAATATCAGTTTTTTTCCAGCAAATGAGATTAATTACTTAATTTTCGTCGACATATATCAATCTATTACTGGGCAAAAAGGTTGACAATTTTTCCATCGGTTTCTGTTCTGCGCTTTCCTGAATCAGCTGACTACTGTTGTTTTCGAAAATTTTCCGCTGGACTAGTGGTGTTTATTTCTTCCTCTTGCAATTCTTTGCTACCACCGTAGAATTTTCTTCAACCGTCTGTGTCGTTTCTTCGGACATGCCAACCGAACTTCATTTGCGTTTGGCGACATGTTCTCTTATATCCATTAGTTTTAGTTCCAAGTAAAACTTCTTTTGACTTTAAATATCATCGTCGTATTTGTTCGTTTCCGAACGTCGTGACTAGCCGTAGTACGTTTATTTTTACGTACAAAATTAGCTGGCATTCAATGCATTATTTATATGCGTTGCAAATGCGCATGTATATATACGGAGTGGAGTGCCACTGTCTTCTCCATGATAATTAAGAATTAAATAATGATGAAAACTTGTGTTGGTTTCGAACCCCCGACCATCGAGTTGACAGTCAAGCACTCAAACAACTACGCCACTGCGACAATTTTTTAAATATAATATTTAACATTACTTTATCTTGCAATGTTCGCATTTTTCTAATTTTCGTTATAATTCACTTCAGATACGCATAAACTTCTGCACCGTGTAACAAAACCGACAGAATGCTCATTGATGGCACACTTTCTTCTTTAAGCTGATTGGTATGTTGTAAATGATATGTATGCGAGATTTATTCTCCTGGATATTTCTGCATGTAATATTTTCCTCTCGTCACACTATATATATATATATATATATATATATATATATATATATATATATATATATATATATATATATACACGGAACAAATCACACGGAGTGTGATACGCATCGCAGAATTCACCAGCGAACTTCAAAGCCTCCTCACTTTTACTCCAGCATCTACCTACAAGTGGCGCCTCTGTTAAGTTCAAAAATTTTGTGACAATCTGAAATGAAAATCACAGTCGGCGAACCAAACGATGTGTGTAAGTTTTAAGAAGGGCAAATATTAAGTGCAACTTGAAAAAAGCTACTAAAACCGGATAGGGATAGAACAGGTTGTTTATTGAGTTCACAGCCTTTCTTAAATAAGGCCACTGCTCGATAAACCAACGACAGACCCTGGTGGACAGATGGGTTGATTTGTTTTATTTTGTAGCAATCATTAGAATATAAGGGCCACAAGAAATTTCCGTGTAACGAAGAAGAGGATGAAAATTATATATATATATATATATATATATTACAATTACAGTTACAGTAGCCTATATTTCCCATTTTAAATTACAATTTACAAATATTATTTTCTTAATGCTCAACTAGTATTAATATGTATAACTTTCTTAATGCTAAACTAATACTAATATGTATAACTTTTCTTAATACTATACTAATATAATTATGTATACCTTTTTTTAATGTTAAACGAAATTAAGCCCGTAATCGAGCATTGGCCTCTTCCAATTTATTGAACGTTTACATATTTTTCTCTTAGCTGTTTCCAGTTCATCCGATTAAGTGCTTTACGCATCCACACTGCACTTGCGTATTTGACGATATCGTACATCAATTTCATTTTTCGTCTTCGCCTCAATCTTTTCCTATTGATTGGTAACCATTCAGTACATTTCCTAGCCCATCTGCTTGTGTCCATTGGAACTAATGTCCAGCCTAATTCCACTTCATTTCCAGTATTTTACGGAGAGCATCTTCTGTTTTTGACTATCCCGTAATACTTTATTACTGATTTTGTCCATCCTTGTTATCCCGATCATTTTCCTTTCAATAGCTCTTCGAGCTATTAATATTTTCCTATCTTGTCTAAATGTCAGTGACCATGTTTGCGCACCGTGTCATGGCAGGAAGGACGGGTGTATTGTAAAACTGTGCTTTTCTTATGCGATTAATATTTCGTTTAAGTAATGCCCAGAATTTTTTCTACCCTATCGCTATTCGATGATTTACTTATTTTTCTATTGGATCTTTGAAGGATATTGTTTGTCCTAAATATGTAACATCTTCCACGCTGTGTATCGTTTTCCGTTCATTTCTATTTTTATTTTTTCTCCGTTTGTTAGTAAATTTGTTTTTTCATAATTTATTTTGTTTTTCACTGTTTCGGTGTATATATATATATATATATATTTCAAAACGAAAATTGACGAAACATCGTTACAATTATTAAAAATTGTGAAATATTTCGCGGGTATTTTTTGTTCTTTTTTGTTTTATTTATTTATTTCAAAATAATAAAAACGAGTAACAATTAACTATCATTACCGATTTCATTGACAACGTGAATTATTACGCTATTTCCATTATTTATATTCGTTTACAGAACACGCATAAAAAAAACACGTAAGCAGAATATATATATATATATAACTATTCACGAATATTGGTAGTAACGTGACAAATTTATCTGACTGTTTTAAAATATATGGGGAAATTCGTAATACAGGTAATTATCATGTTATACCGGTGATTGAAATAGAATTTTACGTCACGAACGTTTCCAACCAAAATAAAAAAACTTAACAGAGAAAATTGAATATCATTTTTTTCTCTAATATTTTAACGCATTTTAATATTACTTTTTAACCGACTTGAAATAATAATTAAACGATATTAAATCACTCCGCCCTATAGAGCGAGTGAATAATATTTATATTCATACTATATATATATATATATATATATATATATATATATATATATATATATATATATATATATATATATATATATATATATATATATATATATATATATATATATATATATATATATATATTATTTAAGAGATATTCCTAATTACATACATTCGCGTCGGAATATTTCCAAAAAATTTTCCGGTCTCGATATTTTCCTTGGATTGTTTTTAACCGAATTATTAACAGTATAGCCCTACCGTATAATTTATTATCGCATATTTTTCCTTAATAATCAAATAAAAAGTAAAAAAAAAATGAAATAAAATTTTTTTAACCGAATCAATTTTTTCGATTTAAATATTATTACTATTATTACTTTAAGTTGTACGCTTATATAATCAAGGATACAATATGTCGATATATATATATGTGTGTGTGAGTGATAATATATTAAATACGTCAAAATTTACCTGTCTCGATGATAGTATACGTAATTTTTATGTTTCGCGGAACATTACGTTTATCCGTGTGTATTAATTTCGTGTATAATTATAATTAAAATAACTACATCCCTGCATTTAAATTTCTTTTATAACATTTACTGAAAATTTTCGACCATTACCGTTACTGTTGTGCAAATCTCCGCTCTCGGTGACACCGCGACGGAATCAACTGATTTTCTATTTTAGCTCCCTTTTACGAATTACCTTAATAAAGTATGGTTAAAGTTTTTCATTTTATACTCTGGCCGTTATTATTAATATTTTAAAAAATATATACCTATATATTACTACTGATATAAAAATAAGTCCAATACTGAGAGGAAATATTTCGCTGGTCACACTATGCGACACGTTCGTAATAATCGGACGATATTTTCGCGTGAAATCGCGAAAATTATTTACGATAACTGTTTCAAAATGTGCGGCGTATATTTTCGTGCGGAAGATTTAGAAAACAATAATAATAATATGAATATGAATATGAATAATAATTCGAAATTGTATGTAACACTTTTAGCGATGTTGATAACGTTAGCGATAGGTACGCTAATACCGACTATTCAAAATTCCGGTCACTTCCTATCGATGGTACAGCCGATATGTTTCAGTTTGTCGACCTGTTTAATGATAATCGACCTGTGTTCGATACATTATAATCGAGAAAAATTACGATCATTTCTTTTCTCGTTAGATGGTCATTTCTATCGTTATAACGACGACCGAGATGATAATTACAATTTCGTCGCTAGCGATACTTTACGACTAATTCGAAATATATTAATCGTTCGTATTTACGTAGTTTTCTATTCGATAATAATCGCGCCGACGATCGCTTTATTAAAAGGCAAACCGACTACGCTCATCTATCCGTGTTGGATACCGTGGTCGTTAGATACGACTTTAAGTTACGTCTTTACTTACGTCTTACAGACCATACTGATGTCGTCCATCGCTACCGTCTACTACGCTAATCACGTATTGACGATTATGACGGCCTTAGAATATCGCGATCAATATCGTAAATTAAACGGTAAAGTTAAAAATCTGCCGTGGAAAAAAACGCCGAACGAACTAGTAACCGACGATGGTAGACGATATGAAAAGATATTCGCCGATAATCTGATCGAATGTATCTTGCATCAACGAAAATTAACCGAGTAAGTAAGCAGATTTCTGTTCGCCTATATACTTAAAATGAGAGACCGTTTTATTAAAGACAGATATAAAAAAGTATCTCGATCGGATAGTTTACGCGATTATATTCGGTCGAGACTTTCTCGCATCGAATTGTATTTTTGTTTTTTTATTAACGAGTATTTAATGCCTCGTGGCTATTACTCGGTGTATATGATTATTAATTAAAATACGTATAATTAAATAATAATATTTGTCTTCATTATGAAGGCTGTAAGAATTTCTGGGTTCTAGACGTCCGGTATAGCTGAGCTCATCGCCTTAGTACGATGTTGAGCGTATTTCCGGGGCAGGTCTTCAGTATATGATGGACGGTTAACGGTGCTTTACATTTATCGCATACAGGTGGTGGCTGGATACCAAGCAGGTACGAGTGGGTGATTTGTGTATGTCCAAGATACACTCTATTTACCGCTGTTTCCAATCTAGGTCGACAAATTTTTCCAACGAGTTTTGGCCATGCCGTCAGATCCTTCTTGATGCAACCCAAAATACTAGGCTGACTGTGGAAGGATCGACTCCATGATCGCAGTATGCTCTGGACTGAGTCTAGAATATAGTCCGCACCCGTATGTATTGAAAGGCGAATTTGCGACGGCCAACGGGGCCGCCCGGTATACGGCATCGTGTGATGAAATATTACGATGGCTAGGAATCCAAGCAAAGGTGATCTTAGTGTTCCGTTTATACAGCTCCACTAACGAGAAAAGAATACCATCAACGGATGATACTTCAGAGTTTGTGGCTTCTACGTATTTTAGTGCAGACGTAGAGTCTGGGCAAATTACATAATCGTTCCGTGGGAGATCAGCGATTTGGAGTATACATTGAAGAATCGCAACTAGCTCAGTCGAAAGGACTGACAGCATTATCGGAAGATTGAAGGACACTGAATTTTGTTTTGGATGGAATATGCTCCACCTACATGAAACGGAGTTTTTGATGCATCTGTGTAGCATGTAATGGCTCGAGGTACCCGGAGCAACATCCGTTGTAAGGTTGCGAGTATTACACGGTTTGGGTTTGCATTTATTATCGGCTGTAGCAAGATTCCAGCTAATCTCTGGCTTGAATTTACTCCATGGCGAACGAACTGTTGGTATTCTTTTTAGAATATTACGCTGAATCTTTAATGAAAACTGAAGTTCCACTGGTTTTAGCAGTTCACTGATATCAGCTTGATTTGGGTGAAGTTGATGGCTAGCAACAGTTACTGCGTACTTTAATGCAAGTTGCTTTAAGTAGTGGAGGCTAGCTGTAGGCGTTGTTGGAAATGCTTTCAGCGCAATACGAAGTGCGGTGTTTTGTATTATATCTAGTTTATTGAGCGGCCGTTGTTTTTCAGAGGCATATATGATGGAACCATAGTCCAGCTTAGAACGAATAAGGGTATAGTAGATCCGGAGTAGCGTTGAACTTCTCAGTCTAAATGACTTATTACTCATAATTTTGAGGATATTGAGTAATATGAATGCTTCATTGCCAGAATATGACTTTTCCAGGTAAGTCTCGAGTCAAAATGTAATCCAAGGAACCTATGTTCTTTCGCTTGCTGTATCTTTGATTTGTTTATTGTTAGATTTAGGTGTATCGAGTCAGATCGTTTTCTGGTAAAGATAATATATTTTGTTTTTCGCGGGGACAGCTGTAGACCAGTAGATAAGCTCCATTCGTGTAAATTGTCTTGACACTTTTGTAAGAATATCTAAGCATATTGTATGTCACCCGATTGTAAAGTGATGTTTAAATCGTCCGCAAAGAGTCTGACAGAAATTGGAGGGATGACTTCCGTAATACTATTCATCAGGATAAGAAAACAATATTAAAACGCTACCTTGCAGTACACCATTTTCAATATTGAAGTCTCGCGAGTAACTGACCCCTAGTCGAACCTTGAAAGAACGGCTGGAAAGGAAGTTTTTAATGAACCATATTAATCGGCCTTTTATGCCCATCTCTGTTAGCAACTGAATAATTTTGTATCTCTAGGCAGTGTCATATGCCTTATGGATGTCAAAAAATATAGAGAATAGATATTGATTTTTATTGAATGTGTTTAATATTTCTTGATAGAGTGTTTCTGTATTTACGGAAACCAGATTGGCTTTCAGGGATGAAATTCAAGTTTTCCATTAATTTACAAGCACTGCAGGTAAGTGATATAGGCCTGTATGATGAAGGATTTACACGCTCCTTACCTGGCTTCAGAACAGATATGACAATCGCCTTTCTTCATGAACTCGAAAAGCAAGTTCCAGTCCATATTCTATTAAAAATATTCAGTAAGAGTATTTTCATGTCTGAAGGAAGATATTTCAGAAACAAAGGGGAGATTTGGTCTTGTCCAGGTGCTTTATTGGTTAGTTTATTAATGCTGTTATTCATTTCTTGCTGTGTGAATGGTTGGTTGAAATTTTCGTGGTTATCTGACTCCATATTTAGCTGCCTTTGTTCTTCTTTAGCTTTATAGATTTGGAATTCTTCACTGTAGTTGGCGTTAGCAGAGATACCAGCAAAAAATCCACCAAAGGTATTTGCAACTTCAGTCGGATCCTGGATTAGACCTGATGAGTTTTGTAGTGTAATAACCCGAAAAGGTCTTTTAGCTCTATTTAGGATATTGATTTTTCGCCAGATTTCAGATGGATCGGAATCAGTGTTAGTTTCTGATATAAACTTTTCCCAGCTATCTCTTTTGCTTTGTCTAATAACTTGTCGAGCTTGAGAACGATAAAAAATCGCTGTCTAGTTTTGAAGCGCGGAATTTATTTAACGCTCTGTTCCTTTTCTGGATCGCTATTTTTATATTATGATTCCACCAAGGTACGTTGCGCATTTTTACCACTGGAGATGACCTTGGCATAGCCTGGTCGGCGGCATGAATAATATGACTATTGAATGAATCGATTGATGAGTCAATGTTATCCAGATTTAAATTTAGAGATAACCTGCACAGCTGTTGGAATTTGTTCCAATCCGCTTTGTCCGTTACCCAACGCTGAGGCGTTTTGAAAGTGGCTAGTGTAATTAAGTTCGAATGAAAATAGGAAAGTGGTCAATATGACATAGACTTGAGTGGGTCGACCATAAGAATTTGGAAACTATATCATTAGATGCGATAGATCAACGGCTGATAGTTTCCCATTAGAAGAATTCAGCGTAAAGGGGCACTTTAGTGTTCAACAGTGAAATTGATGGCCTTTGAGTTAGTAATTTTTCAAATGTAACTCCTTTCTTATTGGATTTGTACGATCCCCACAATGGGTTATGCGCATTCATATCACCCACTAATATAAATGGTTTTGGCAGTTGCGATAGTAATGAATTTAATTCTGTAAGTGATGGTGGTGAATCAGGAGGTATGTAAATGTTGCATATGGTAAGGCGGAGGAAGGGAGTTGATTTTCTGAACTGCACACTAACTGTGACATTTTGGATTGAAGTGATTAATCTGAGTTATTTTTTGATGGGTACTTTTTCATGAATAAAAGTTGCCACTCCACCCGATGCGTGTAATCCGCTGGTGTGGTCAAAACTATTGATAAGTTTAATTTAATTCAATTCTTCCAGTTACGCTGTCTTAATAAAATCAGATCGGAATAAAATTGCTAATAGGCGTCAAATACATTGTTTAAAGTTAGATACGATTAGATGGGAAATAGAATAATTTTTCGGTTAAAAGATAAAAATAATTATGTATATACACACATACACACACACATATATTATATATATATATATATATATATATATATATATCAGGTAATTAGGTTGCATCTTCATTCCTCAATCTTTCGATTGGTGGTCAATATATAGAGCATTCTACTTTCAGGTTTCTGTTTTTCGCCGTTTCTTTTAATTCCTGGTATGTATGTACTTTTGCGCCTTCCATTTACTTGGTCTTCAATTATTGTTGTTATATATTTGTTATTTCTTATAGTATGTCCTATCCAGATGCATCTTCTTTCTCTTATATACTTCATTAAGCATCGCTTTTCGTTAATGGTATTAAGCACATCTATATTCTTTGCTTTATCTGTCCATTTAACTTTTTGCATTTTTCGCCAACACAACATTTCGAACGCTTCTAATTGCTTTTGTCTATGATTGTTTATAACCCATGTTTCGGAACCATACAGCAGCACGCTCCACAGGTACACCTTTATTAATATTTTCCGTATTTCTGCATTTAAATTTGTTGATGTTAACGGTGATTTTTTTTTATAAATGCGGCTTTTGCCTGTGATTTTCTTGACCTTATTTCTTAATCACTTCTCCCATCTTCTATTATTATTGAACCGAGGTATTTGTATTTTTTTACCTGTTGTACTTCTTCTTTTTCTAAATTTATGTTTATTTTTTTATTTTTTTCCATTTTACTGCATCTCATTACCACCGTTTTCTTCTTATTAATTGTTATGTCATAGCGTTTAAGAATCAAATTTAGCTTTATCAATGCATCCGACAGGTTTTTTTCGCTTTCTGCGATTATCGCTATGTCATCTGCAAATCTAAATAATCTTCATTCCACCCACGTTAATTCCTTCATTACTAATTTCTCCTCATTCTCTAAACGTCTGCTCTATATATATATATATATATATTAAAGAGCAGCGGTGATAAGTTTCATCCTTGTCTTACTCCTTTTCTGAGTTTTGCTTCAATTTCGGAGTTTTTGTTTGTTATTATTAGTTTTTGTGTTCGTACCTTCCAACAGTAATATAAAAAAGATTATAGTAATATGTACACCCGTTGATAACGACCAAGTAATTCGTAACTGTTAAACTCACGATAAAATTCGTAAATTTTACGTTCGTCATATTTTACCTTTAATTTGAAACAAAAATTCTCATTTCTTATATCTATATATATGAGCATATTTGTATATATACACGTGTAATTGTTATAAGAGAGAGAGCTTATATAATGTGTGTATTTACAATTATAAGAAAACAAATTTTAAAAAAGGTCTGTATTAGGAGCGTACTTGTGAAACATAGTTTTCTCCCAATTACATAACAATATAAACATTTTCACTTTTGTAGATCGCATAGCAATTGTAATTGCTGACAAGGATGAAGATGTACTAGGAAATAAACTTTATCCAGGTCTATACAATAGTTGTAAACTGGCTAAAAGAATATAATTTAAGTATTAATGAATCCAAGTCAACTTACATGTTGTTTAACAAAAAATTAAACGATAAAGGGTTAAACTTAATGCAGTATGGATTAGATATTTGTATGGTTATTCGAACTAAATACTTAGGTGTAATAATTCGTAACAACTTAAAATTTTACAATCAGTTTGACCACATCGCCGATAAAATAAATAAATTATATTTAACAAACTATATAACAATAATAACCGAATTAATTATAAGAAACGGAATAACATTATATAAAAGGGTAGTGTTGACCAACATACTTTACGCAAGTGTTATATACATATAGATATGTTAAAAATTAAAATATTCCAGAATATATTAAAAAGTTATCAGCGAACTATTGCGAGAAAAATGATTAAATCTTACCGAACTATTAGCTATATGGGCAGGTATATTGCAGGCATTAAACCGTTAAGTTGTGAAATATAAAAACACATTCACATTTTTTTAATTAAAAACAATATAAATCTGTATCACAAATTTAATGATGCACGGTATCAACAGGAATTTAAAATAATTACATATTCAGAAGAAAATAACAAAACGCTTAATTTAGATTCCAAGACTGAGCAACATTATAACGTTGATATAACAAATGATGAATTTAACACGGTTCTGGAACAAATGCGCCCACAGCTGCTGCGCCAGATGGAATTCATATAACCATGATCAAACATCTCAATCCAGAATCAAAAAATGCTATCCTGCATTTTTTCAATATATTGTGGCACAATCACACCTTCCCAGAAAAGTGGAGAAAGTCCTATTTAATACCAGTGCTCAAACCAAATAAAAATGCTTTAGATCCGGTTAGCTACAGACCCATCCCGCTCACAAATACTCTCTGTAAACTACTAGAAAAAATTATTAATAACAGACTAATTTGGCAGCTAGAAAACCAAAAATTGTTAGATCCCTTACAATTCGGTTTCAGGAAACAAAGAAGTACACAAGATCTACTGATTAAGCTAACCTCTGAAATACAAGAAACTTTAGTACATAATAAAATTACAACGGTAATCAGTTTTGATTTAAAAAAAGCTTTCGACAAATTATGGAAGAACCAAATACTACTAGCTCTAAATCAATGGGGATTTAAGGGAAATTTTCCTATATTTATAAAAAAATTTTTACATAACCGAAAATTTCGCATCAAACTAGGCAATTACATATCAGATATAAAAATTCAAGAAAATAGTACCCTCCAAGGTTCTATAATTAGCCCTACATTATTTATAATAGCCATGACAAATATCCAACAATATATACCATCTCCAGTTAATTATTGTATCTATGCCGACGATCTTTCAATATATTATTCACATCGCGAAATAAAATTTATAGAATCTTTACTTCAAACCACTATAAATGATCTCAATCAATGGGCCACATCGCAGGGTTTCTTATTCTCTTCATCCAAAACAAAACATATTTCATTCAGTACAAAACGTAATCACAATACACCTCGCTTACAAATAGGCCCCCAGGGAAATAATAAACACAGACACCTTACACAGATACTAGGATTAACTATAGATAGAAAGTTAAATTGGAAAGAACATATACGTAAATTAAAAATAAATTGCAATCAAAAACTAAATATGTTGAAGTTGCTAAATCATTCATCTTGGGAATCGGATAAACTCTAATAAAATTATATAAATCGTACATATTAAGCAGATTAGATTATGGTAGCATACTATATGATAGCGCTCCTCATACCACATTAAAAAACCTAAACACAATTCAAAATACAGCCCTTAAAATAGCCCTAAAAGTCTTTCATACGAGCTCTAGTACAGTTTTGCATGTGGAAATAAACATACTATCTCTTAAGCACAGAAGGCAAATATTGATGCTCAAATATCACACCAGATTACTTTCTCGTCCGCTTAACCCGGTCTATAACATTGTAACAGCAAATCGATCTCACGATCTGTTTAAATATAAACCAAAATCATCCAAACCCCTAGCAGAACGTACAAATAATTTACTGGAAATACCTCAATATTCATTACCAAAACTTAAAACAAACAATCTTCCTAAACTGCCACCTTGAACAAAAGTTTCAGTTACCATAAACACCGAATTAATTAGGTACAAAAAAAAAATTAACCTCTCCTGAACTTTTAAAATATAAATTCTGCGATATTCTTAAAGAAAAATATCCTGAATATATACAAATATACACCGATACATCGAAATTTACAAATAAAACTACTTCCGCTTACTTGGTAAATAACGAACCTTATATTTTTGATCTTCCTACAGAAACTTCCGTTTACACAGCCGAAATTATAGCAATATACAAAGCCTTAAAATACATTACAAAACATTCACATCCAAATAAATATCTAATATGTACCGACTCATTTAGCGCATTACAACATATACAACACCAAATTCAAATTACAAACACCGACGCTATTAATCTAAAATATATTATCCATAAACTAACACTTCAGCAAACAATCAGCTGACGTTTATATGGACTCCGGCACACTTGAGAATTACAGAAAACGAAGCCATAAATATAGCAGCTGAAACGTATAAATCTAAATACAGTTAAATCCAAATCCATACACACGTTCTACTTGCACACATTCATATCACAAAAAAATATCAACAACATTACTGCACTCACACACACCTTTATCAGATTAAACCAAAATTAGGACACTCGGCACAAAAAATTAGACGAGAAGTAGCATTAGCCAGATTGCGTATAGGACACACAAGGCTTACATCACAGCACTTGCTGTATGGTGATCCTCCACCAAACTGCTCCACATGTAATACTCAATTAACAATAAAACATGCGCTATTAGAATGTAAACAATATGATAATCCAAGAAATATTTACAAACTCGCAAATAAAACAATACAAACAATATTACAGGATAATCCCCAAATAATTGAAAAACTCCTAAAATTCCTCACAGTTACAGGCCTAATTCATAACATATAAAGTATACACAGACGCAAATGATCTCAGCAATCGAGCGTCTTTAAATAAAATAAAAAAAAAAAAAAAATTATTTTATACATGAAGGAAAACTATTAAAGAGTAAACGGTTTGTTCTTGTCTTAGATAAGTATTAATAATAATAAATTTCAAACACAGTGTTATGAATATAACGGTATTATAAAAATTATTTTCCAAATATAGAAAACAGACTAAGGAACACATCTTTCGTACCAAATTTTTTTAACGTACAATTCATTACCGGACATGGCCTATTTAAAGATTACTTGTACAAATATAAAATTGCATACTCTGAAAATTCCGTAACGTATAACAGTAATGACACTATTAAGCATATACTCGGCGGCTATAATCGTAGTAACTACTGATTTCAGCGATATTAGTACTGATCAACTGGTAACCAAACTATTTATAATTTTTAACACTTTCGCGATTGTTGAACTAAATCACCGCAAAAACACATGTACATTTAGCTTAAACTTATTTATGCAATTAAACAGACAGACAAACAACCATTTTAGATGTTCTGTTTATGTTTGGTAAAAATAGCCCAATGGTAGCGATTATAAAATCGCAGAAACTACAATTTTATATATTAGTATAGATAGTATAGTATAACATATATGTACATATATAATAATGACTTTCATCTAATCCTATTTATTTAACAAAAAAAAGTTCAATGAAGTCGATAAATAAAAACTTACATTCGTTTAATTAATAATTGGTGCCGTTTTGAAATATTTGCATTTGTATTGCCGACGGCCATGATTATTCTTGATTTTTATCCTTGCGAGTTTACCCGGAAGAACTTATACAACAACGAAACGTTATATTGGAACGAAATAATAAATTCTTATTAACATTTCAACCGTAATTATTAAAAATTAGAAAATTCGCATCGATACGACAAATTTAAACATATTTATTTATTTGTTTCTGTCACTGCGAAAAGTAAATACAATCACTAGTCGAATAAAACGCGAATCTAAACTAGACGAATTATAAGTTAACCTTGTCAAATCGTTCAACGCGTTGGAGCTACTTCGCGCCATTTCCAAATGGCGGGAAAATGCTTTGGGATAATAATAGTAGCAAAAATAAGAGAAGAAAATAATAATCGGTAAATATAATTATGATTTATTCCATTTTAAAATTAAATATAGATAAACAACGTCAGAATATTATTTTTATTTATTTTTTAAAGTAATTTTTTATTTAAAATAATTAGCGAGAACGAGCATTGATAAGTTTGTACAAATGTATTAATAATGGAATACAATGTGCATTTTTAATAACAGATATATATATATATATATAATATATATATATGTTACTTCCATTTTATATTAATTGGACGCATGAAGTTAATAATTTTACAAGCGCGTTATAATGGGAATGCGTTTTTTAACGAACCGTAGCGTAAAATAAAACCAATCCGTCATCGAGTCCAGTTTCACCTGAACTCCTACGTCATAAGGCAACATCGTGACGTCATTACGTATTTATATAATCGATGGAAATGGTACAGTTTTTTTATTTCGAAGAAAATTTGATTGAAAAATATTGTTCGTATTAATTTTTTAAAACTTATTTGAAAACAACGCAATAAAGAGAAAATTTATTCGGTACAGTTTCTTAGTACTAAATATGCAACTTCTAAATTTTACATTATATTTTGATCGTGTGCAAAGGGGTGATATCGTCAATCAATTACGCGATTTAAGTTATTACTACGACTAATTTAAAGTTAATTATAGCGTTTCGTTCTTTTGTTTTAATTTTTCTTAAGTAATATATTTAATATATTTATTATAAAAATTGAATTTTAACTTAAAGTTGTTTTATACTCTTAATGGGCTAAGGTTATTACTAAGGTACTTAGCTTAATGAATTTACTTGTAGTTGTAACACTGTACAAATGAAATTGTTTTTGTAAAGTAATTATCAGCGTTTGTATAATATCGACATAAAGCAGACTAGCGTATACTTTAAAGTCTAATTTTTACATCGAAAATATATTATCGCAAATGATTATTAAAAATTACTTATAAAATGAAAATTATAATACACTTAAACAGAACAGAATTATGTAATACTAAATGAAGAACAGTACGGATATATCAGAAATAAATCAACAGAAAAAACGATATTGATAAGTTACGAATGTCACTATTAGTATTATTAGTCAGTTTCGATAGCGGTGCTTTTGATAATATAAAATGGTAAACATTTTTAAATATAACTAAGTTTGATTCAAATTTAATCGGGATAATAAAACGTTTCTTGACAAAGAAATTATTTTTTCGGAATAAAAATAATGAAATACACTCACCGCAGGTGTTCAATAAGGATCTGTTCTGGCACATACGCTATTTAGCTTTTTCAGTCATACACGGAACTTTGACACAAAATTATTTTGTACACGGTGTTTATTATACGACATAACTGTAGACGATGTTCAACGCGTTAATAGAAATTATTATTAGAATTGAGACGTTGCATGGTCAACCAGATAATATAATTTTGTTAGTATTAAAATTTCGTTTATCATACAGGGGGAGGGAACATGTCTGAAAGTTTATAAAAAAATATAAAAGGAAAACAAATCAAATTAAACGTAAGAAATAGTTAATTTAGATGTACGATATTATAAAAAACATCAAAATTAAAAAAAATAGTCATTTGTAAAATTTCCAGGATGAAATTGATCAAACTCATAAACAACATAATGATAATTTTATATATTATATTTTTATATATACATATTTTTTTATGTCCACATGTTAATGTCTTATATAGCCGAAAAGCTTTATGGTATTTTTATATATAATAAAAATGTAGCGATTTTAACTACCTTTTTGTTGTTTACTTTCAACTTTGGCTTAGATTTTAAAACTTTTATCGCAGGAATCGTTTTGAATGTTTCAGAGCATTCAACAACTTGAAGCCGTGGTTCGATATCAATTTCTCGTTAAATTTAACAACGTGCACATTCACCATTTGTCTTATTATGTTCTGCGTATTGGAGGTATTATTTACTTAATATTTTATTCGAACGTCCAGAATTGAACGCGAATTAAAGAATGGTATAACTTACAAATCGTATCACGACGGTATAGATTATTTAGATATTAAATGATTCAGTGCTATATTTCTCGAACTATAATCTTAGAATGAAAAAAAGATTTTCAAATTTTGACTATATTTCTTAATGAGGAAAACGTTTTTTTTTTCAAAACATCATTCACTAAAATAAATTACCTCGTAACGTTATCGATAATTGACGTACGAATAGAAGTAATACTTATTTTATTTTTGTGCGGTTTTAAAGGACACTTTTCGCGATAGTCCTAAAACAAAGAGTATGCGGATTTTAAAATGTTGATTAACCCACCATTTACGTGGAGAAATCGACCTTAAACGATGGTATCTATAAATTATCGATAATCCGTATTATGAAAGGGAGCAAATTTTTAACCATTCGTAAACATTCGTTTGAAAATAAACATTTCAGTCGACTACCGAGATTAATATTTTTATTTTTTTTTACAGGAGAAAAATCTTTCTTTGTTGATAACTTATGTGGAAACTATCGGGCATTTTTCTAGCACATTGTTCGTTCAGTGCTATATCGGTGAATTATTTTACGAATTTGTAAGTACATATTTATTGTATTCGCTAATCGAGTATAATTTTAAAAGTCGCGAATAAAGTAAAATATTCTTCGAAGTCGTTTATAGAAATTACTAACTTAAAGGGGCTAAATGATATTATCTCAAATTGATCTTTACATCCGCCGAAACGCGTATATATATATATATATATATATATATATATATATATATATATATATATATATATATATATATATATAATCTTTGTATATTAACCGGTCGTCTCGTAAATTTAGTATAATGCCGTTCTATACAATTTGTTTATACGTTATTTACGTAGAAACTTAACGTTCAAAATTTATCGTCAGCATTATGAAAATAGCATTTTGGTTGAGGAATTTTATGGTACGGTCTTCATCGGGTGCGCTATTTTCTACGGTTTATTATTTAAATATTAGCGAAATATTTCTTCTGCCGAGATTAAATTTCTTGCAGTAATTTACAATTCGCGCGAAAATTTATTATAGTAATTATTTCGTTTTAAAAAAAACTTAAAAAGTTTTTAAATTGAAGAAGAAGAAAGAAGGTTTAATGAGACACGAATAAAAAGGTTCATAAAGTTAGTTATAACTTTTTTTTTTTTTTTTTTGAAAGCGTATATTTGTTTAAATTTATAAATAGAGTACATGCACATTTATATAGTACACAACCACGCATTATAATTAACATTTCTCAATTGTTCCGTCAAGCATTTGCTTGTCGACAGATTTACTTATACATAATTTACATCCTCTTAATATAATTATGTAATAATTTTTATAACTTAGAGATATTGAATTACACTTAACACTTGTTCCCAATTACACATCATTTGCTCACATTCATTTCCACATTTTCACTCACACTTATTATTTTTAATTTTCTTATTATGTAATTATTCTAATTCCTTATATATATATATATATATATATATATATATATATATATATATATATATATATATATATATATATATATATATATATATATATACATATACATATACATACATTTTTTTTGCACTAGTATTTGTAGCAGCACTTTCGTAGCGTCGCTATGCTCAATCCCCCCTGAGTTTTGTTTTTTACAATGCCCTTTTTCCAGTTTTTCTTTATTTCGATTTATTATTTATTATTTTACTTACCACCGTATCAACCAACTTTTAATTGTTGTTTTTTTTTATTTTATTTTAATGTTTGTCTCTTTTAATATGTCATCCGGGATTTCATTTAACATTCTTGTCATAATATATTTGTCTATTTGTGCGCCATATTTGTCTTCGGTATCGGTACTCTGTATTTTAATTGTTTCCTCAGTATTTTGTCTGTATACTTTTCTCATATTTTAAATCGCATTTTTCATTTATGACATAATTCCATATTTCCACTAACAAATATAGACCATTTACATCTGATACATTTAATTTTTTTTTAATTCACTCATTGATTTATCTTCACGTCGAGTTATTAACCTCGAGCATTTTTTCTGTAATCTTTCAATTTTTTCTGTGTATGTTTTCTTAGTTAATCCCCATGCTTGGGTACCATACCTCAGTCTTGATTCTACTAAACCATAATATACCATCTTGAATGTATCATTTCCTACATAGTTCCTTAGTGTATATATTGCTGGTATCTCTGTTTTTATTTTGTTTTCTATATATTATACATGCTCCATCTTAAATGCCTGTCTATTATTATTCCTAAATATTTGTGCGGATATACGAATTTTATTTTTTCACATTTTTCATATGTACATTCATTATCTTCGTTCATATCATGTACACATTCATTTGTATGTATTATATAATCTCTGGTTTATGTGGTTCAAATTTTGCCACTGGTTTTAACATCGTACACTTAATTTATGACTCATTTATTGTCAAATTATTATCATGTGCCCATTTATTCACTATTAGTATATCATTTTGCATATTTATCTCTACAGTTTTTATATCTCTATGAGAGATCATTATTGCTAAATCATCAGCAAGTGCAAATATTTTATTATATTTTAATAGTTTTTGTAGTCCATTTACATATGTATAATGAACAATATTGGAGCTAAGTTGCTTCCCTATGGTATTCTAATATTCGTATTTTGTACTTCTTCCACAATTCCCTGCACACCAACTGTCATTTTTCTGCTATGTAAATAACTTTCAAATCACTTTTTAATTTTTCATCTTGCTCCTATTTCTTCTAATTTATTTAATAACTTTTCATGGTTTACTGTATCAAAAGCTTTTGTAAAATCGATATAGGTTACAATTGTTTTATTTCCTATTTCGAAGTTTTCTTTGATTTTCTGTGTGAAATCTCCTAGAGCTCTAGATGTTGACTTACTCTTTTAATAACCATATGGTTCTTTATCTATTATGTTATTTTTCTTCGATATATTTAATTAAGTGTCTCGCCACATACTTTTCTACAATTTTTGTAATGACCGAGCTCACTGCTATTGTTCTATAGTTTTTATAATCACTATGGCTACCGCACTTATATATAGGTCTGATTAATGATATTTTCATCTCATCAGGTACCTCACTATCGACTAGTGTTTGTTTTATTAATTTAGTTATTGTACTTGCAATGTTATTTTTTATCATACTTATATCTCTTATTCTAATTTTTAAATAGTATTATTAAATCTAGGAAAATTAATGAAACAAATGCTAGGCTACAGGAAAAAGTAAACAAGAAACTTGCGAGAAAATAAATAAAATATATTAAAAAGTAAAACAAAAATATACGAGGTACATATTAACTACGCGAAATAAATAATTGACATAAACGAGAAATTAAATTAGTAACCTATGCTTAATTCTACGATATTTATATGTAACGCACGACGAAGCTTAATCGTAATCACCTATGAAATTAATTAATCTATTTCGATTTATTCTACATCTATCGTAAAACTTTTTCGATAATTTACTTAGATAAGAAGATGTTTCATTCCGAGTTCATATCAGCAATTTTTGTATACCTGTGACGATTTAGTATAATTCTGCAACAGTGATTTTGAATCAGTTGTAATTTTTCAAGAGTACTGTTTGAAACCGACAGCCAAACAGGATACGCGTAGGTTAATCTGAGCCGAATAATATGCGTATTAAGAGCCGCCCGATGTACGACATCGTGTGGTGAAATATTTCGATGGCTAGGGATCCAAACCAAAGGTGATCTTTGTGTTCAGTTTATAATACAGTTCCAGTATCGAGAACAGTATACGAACAAAAACTGCTACTAGTTAGCCTATCCGAGCAAATTACATAATTGTTCCGCGGGAGATCAGCGATTTATACATCGTCATTAGCTCAGTCAAAAGGACTGACAGCATTATCGTTTTTTTTTTTTTTTTTTTTTTATGGATGTATGTGTAACATGTCGGTTATCTCGTATGTGTGCGTTCATATCAAATAGGTTGTTTAACAATTATATTCGTTCGTTCATAGTTCTTATCTATAAATACAGGATAAACTTGTTTACCATTAACAGCTCATCAATCAAGAAGACTAAGAAGAATTTTCCATTTATTAAACATACGATGTTGGTGTTCGTCCTATTACGGTAGTTAAATTCTTGCGCGTGTAAATATATATATAGATATATAATTGCGTTACACTTTCGTATAAAAATCGCCACGTATAGTACGTGTAGGTTCTGTCTAAATGTGTACTTCACCCACAATCTAACAAGTTAGCCGATGTAGAAGGCTTAATGTTAACTAACCGATTACCTCCGTGTGTGCGTCGTAGCGATAAAACGATTACGGATAAGACCACTCAAAATTACGATGCACTTTCATCCAACAGTACCCCAGCCCGTCCAAACACACTAAACACAGATACTATAGAAAACATGGTTACTGATGTCGTTGCTAATACAGTGTCTACTTGTTCTTGTAATATTACGGATAACGATGGAGACAGTATAAACTCGAAACATTCAGGTAACCCATTGTCAGTTCAAGAAAATATCACGTCTCTAAAAATTCCTTCGATTAAAATAATAAAAGATGAGGATCATCCACAGTGGCAGATAGTAAATCATAACGGTGCAAATAGAAAACGACACAGAGAAAATAATCCGTTATCACCTGAACCGGATAACAAAATAAAAATCAATACAAACGATAGATTTGCAGCATTAAGTAAATTGGTTGATGACGAAAACACTCGTCAACCAGAAGAAACTCAAACTAAATCATCAAAAAGTAAACCGCCGCCTATATTTATCCCTACAGTTGGTGATTTTTCGATGCTCAAACAAAAAAATTGAGAAAAATCCCTTTAAATTATAGGTACAAAGCTATTAATGGAGTTAGGAACAATACAAATGCAAACGAAAGAGGTTGCTCACTGTAGAGAAATAATTAAAACGCTACATGCGATGTATCTCACACATACCAACTAAAGCCGTGCCTTTAGAGTGGTTCTACGAAATATACATCCTTCAGTTCCTACAGATGATATCGTTAAAGCATTAAGAGAAAAGGGACATCGGACAAGAAATATATTTAATGTTAAACGTATAGTTGATAAGCATCCGCTCTTCCTCTATTTTTCTCGGACATCGAACCCAGTGAAAATAACAGTGATGTGTACAATATTCAATACTTGCTGAATGCTAAAGTAAAATTTAAATAACCAAGAAAAAAAAAGACACAGTTGTTCAGTGCATGAGGTGTCAAATTTACGGCCACACCAAGTCATACTCGCCCATATAGATGTGTAAAATGTGGACAAGGACACGAATCATATAAGTGTGATAAGCATAAAAAATTGCCAGCTACTTGTTGCTCTATGCAAAATCACACGGCAAACGTTAAAGGCTGTGTCGTATAACAGAAAATATTAAAAAGAAGGAATAAATCAGCTGTTCAAAAAATGAAAACGATGACACTAATAAAAAATTAAAAAATCTGCAAAACAATAGTATAACCTATAATATAACGAAACTGAATTCCCATCTTTAGCGATAAATACCCAGAACAAAAAAAAGCCATCATATGCATCAGCTACGTCCACCCAAAATGTAGCATATATTGCAATAACATGAATAAGTCAGATCAAAACAACAATAATATAGAATCAATTTTGGCTAATTTTATGAAAAAAATTAAGGATTCGTTTTATCAAATAATGAATGAACAAACACAAATGATAATTTATTACAGACTATAATGTCATAAATAGTTAAGAACTACTTAAAGATTGCAACCTGGAATGCAAATGGCATTCTAAATCATAAGCGAGAAATCGAATCGTTCTTATCGCAAGATAAAACAGACGCATTTTTAATCTCCGAATCTCATTTAACTAATAAAAGCTACTTCCACAGGATACACTGCGTATAACACTCCACATCCAGATGGTAGAGCACATGGTGGATCAGTGATCCTAATTAAAAATAATATCAAACACCACGAAATATCAAAATATCAGAAAGATCACATACAGGCGGCCAGTATACAAGTAACATCCAGAAATAAAAACATAGTTATCTCGGCGGGATATTGTCTTTCGAGACATAAAGTACTCCAACATCAATTTAATATATATCTGCAGACATTAGGTAACACATACATCATAGGAGGAGATTATAATGCTAAAAACACTTACGGGGGATCACGGCTTATCATGCCGAAAGGTAGAAAACTACAAAAAGCTATAGATCAAAATAAATGTGATATAATAGCAACTGGCTCGCCAAACGCAAACTGATAGAAATAAAAAGCAGGACCTGATTTTTTTTTATAACTCGAGGATTATCTACATCCTGTATCAAAATTGAATCAGATTATGACATTAAATAACAACATTATAGTTAAAAAAAGCAACTCCAAAAATATACACTATTAACACTGATTGGGAGTCATTCAGAGAAGTAATAGATAAAAATACAAATTTGCGTATACCTCTTAAGACTGAAGTAGATATCGAGAATGCACTGCAAAAATTCATTTATCTAATTCAGGAAGCAGCGTGGTCGGTTACATCACAAAAGCAGAAAACTGTTCCTATAATTTGTTATCCGAAAGAAATAATTAATGAAGTTTCAGAAAAAAAAAAAAAAGCTATACGCAAACAATGGCAATTATTCCGGAATCCATTACTCAGACGTGAATTAAATAAAAAACAAAAAAGTAAAAGGTCTACTACAAAAACTAAAAAACGATACCTTTAAACAGCACATATCTTCACTATCATCTTTAGCACCGGATTACTCGTTGTGGAAAGCAACTCGGAATTTAAAAAGGCCAAAGCTATTCATCCCATTCGCAAAGATAATGGAGTATGGGCACATAGTAATGAAGATAAAGCGAATGAATTTGCCAAATATCTGGCTAAAGTCTTTCATCCTCACACAGGCAAAGAACATTCATTAACGGAAGCTTATAATATGAACATGTATCCCTTGCATCTCCCGGAGAAATAAAAGCTATAATAAAAAAACTGAGCCCAAGAAAATCTCCCGGCTACGACCTCATAACAGCCAGAGTACTAAGCTTCCAAGCAAAGGAATAGTAATGTTAACATATATATTTAACGCAATGATTATATTGAGCTACTACCCAGCACAAATAAAATTATCACAGATAATAATGATTAATAAAACTGGTAAATCACCCTACAGAAGCAACATCATATAGACCGATCTCCTTATTGCCTGTGCTGCCCAAGCTATATAAGAAACTAATTCATAGACGCATTAATAGAGGACAGTAAAATTATTTCGGATCACCAATACGGATTTAGATCAAAGCACTTCACCATACAGCAGGTAGAATAACACACAAAATAGAAAATGACCTCGACGAAAGAAGAATATGTGACTCGGTGTTCCTGGACATAAGTCAAGCATTCGATAAAGTTTGGCACACGGGATTATTACATAAAATTTATTCCTTTACCATTATTGCAGATTGTTCAAATCCTACCTGAGCGAAAGGTACTTCCAAGTAAAGTACGACGATGAAGTATCTGAAATATATCCTGCTAATGCTGGAGTGCATCAAGATAGTGTTTTGGGCCGTATACTGTACCTGATTTATACTGCTGATTTACCGAAACCGCAAAATACACTAATTACTACATTTGCTGACGATACAGCCGTCTTATAATGTACCATGTTCATAGATGATTTTACATAGTGTAGTTTCTGCAGAATAAAGATTGTGGTTAGTACACTTAATACAATGAAAAAAGTTGGGGCAGTGTACGATTGCCAATTATCATTTCACGTAGATGACAAATAATTTAATAAGTAAATGTCAGTGAAGAGGAGCGGATTTTTATGTTTGAGTTAGGAACAAGGACTAGCAGACTCCTTGTTCGCTAACTCATTGCCCGTAATCCCTATAACATAAGTGATCTACCGGTAAAATTTAATAAGATACTGCTAATGGGTATACCAAAATTTTAAATAAAAGTTTAGGTATTTACGATGTTTTACAGTTGATCTACTTGAAGTATGTTTGTATTCAAACAAATTTTTAAATTATCAATTCTGTCCCGCACGAAAGGTAAAATTATCTAATGTATAAAAAAATAGAAATCGAAACAATTTTTTCGGGTTAAAATGTGCGCCAAAATCGATTACGTTACTTTATAAAAAATAATTAATATTGATGATAATAATGACGTAACTTATAATATTTTTTTTTTTAGAATAATTCAGTAAAAGAAAGTCTATATGACACGGAGTGGTATCGACAACCACTACACATACAAAAACTAATCCATATATTCCAGTTGCAATTGGACAGACCGCTTCAACTACGTGCATTCTTCATTTACAACGCGTCCTACTACATTTTCTCTCAGTTTGCTAAAACTTCTTATTCATTTTTCAATTTAATGAGAAAAGTGAACAGTAAATAAATATTTTATCAATTCATAACGTTATATATAAATATATATATTTTTTTTAAGATTTAAAATTACTACGTTCCTTTTATATATATATATATATATATATATATATATATATATATATATATATATATATATATATATATATACATATATATATATATATATATATATATATATATACACATATATTATATATAATGGGGGATGCCTACAAAGTTAATTATTATTATTACCCGATTGATTCTACAAGTAGTTGAAAAAAGTGGTAAATATCAAAAACGAAAATCTCCAAATTATAACTAAGTTGTTTGCATACCTATTCTTTAATGTTAAAATATCATTATTGCTATTTTTTCATTTATTAAACCTTTCATTCAAATTTAGAAAACAAAATACGGTAAAAATAATGAAGCATTTGGACTGTTGTAAACATTTCATACGGTACCTTAATTTGACAACGGTTGATTGTACCACACAAGCCTCGTCGTACCCACCATGGCAGAAGCCAACTCCACGAACTAGAAATACCGGCTCACGGATAAGCAAACAATTAAAATTCGCGATAAATCTTGTTCGACAAGAGTCGTAGTCGATATTAACGCAGGACAAATTACAGAAAACCCTTGACAGTGAACGACGTCGTACCGAGCAAATAGACACGAAGAGATGAGCCCGATTACGAATCGGCCATATTAGGTTAACGCACGGGCCACTAATCGAGTAGATTGCATCGTCGGTAACATGCAAGTTTAAGGTTCAACGCTTAGGACGTGTACAGAATGTCCGAACAACAACGTAATCAATAACTGGATTAGATTGAAGTGAAGCACTACAATGAAGATGTAATATAGCGAGTAATGTACTTTCTAAAAATAACCGATTAAAAAAAATTATTATAAACTAAACAAATATAAGTAGTAATAATTTTTCTGTAATTTATTGTATTTAATTTCCTTGAACGCGAATGACCTTTGTAGTCGAGCGCCCTAAAATAAAAATATATATATGTTTTGCCATTCACGCATTATATAGGCGTTTTATTTGATGTATCTAAATTACTAATTACTATTACTATTATTTCGTTGCATGTAACATTAGAAATGTCTTATAATGTGAAATAAAAATTTTAATTTGAATTACATAATTTTCACTGTGGTTTGATTTGCAAGGTATTTTCTCTATTGAAGTATTACATAATCACATGAACTTATTTTTTTAACCTTTCCCATAAATACGTTAGATTCATTAAAAAATGATCATATTTTGTATTTCACCAATTCAATAGTAAAAACATTCGTCGGCATTAGGATGAAGATATTTTTAAGGAATCAACTAAATCAAATGATAATAATAATCGAAGTTTTGCTAGAATATTTTTATTTTGCAAGGCGTTAACCTTTTCAGTCACCATGACCTATATGATGTGTGAAATTTCATTGTTCACAAGATTATATATTTCCTAGTCTTAATTTGAAAAATATTTATATAAACACGTTGAAAATTAGTGTTGTAGGATCCAATAGTAAAAACATTCGTCGACATTAGGATGAAGATATTTTTAAGGAATCAACTAAATCAAATGATAATAATAATCGAAGTTTTGCTAGAATATTTTTATTTTGCAAGGCGTTAACCTTTTCAGTCACCATGACCTATATGGTGTGTGAAATTTCATTGTTCACAAAATTATATATTTCCTAGTCTTAATTTGAAAAATATTTATATAAACACGTTGAAAATTAGTGTTGTAGGACCCACATTCGGATTTTCCTTTGACCGCTGAAGTGGAAGTTGCAATAGATTATACTGCTATTTTAACATTACATCATGATGAGACCATAGTATCAGACTGCAGCGTGCGCTAAATATTGTCGAAAAGTGGTGTAACAAGTGGCGTATAAAAATAGAAAAAGATAAAACTGTTCATATGATCTTTACGACTAGATTTATAAGGTTTATGCCTCAACAGTGGATAAGTCAAAAGAAGAAATTGAAATATAAGCAGCGTTAGATGTAACTAAAAACGGAAAATTACAATAGTCCCGGAAGATGTTAATGTCAAAATTGATGAAGGAAATTGGTTCATTAAAAAATATGGTTTTGGTAACAAAAATGATAAAAATGAACAGTTATCATAATTCTGTAGGGAATTAAGCACCCTCCTCGACGACTGTACACATAAAAATTTCCAGTCGATAATGAGGGTAATATTGTCCAAATGAAATAGTATATTCCATTACACTGATCAATTTGGAGATGCGTGCATTCAGTTAAAACAGATTCAGGAGCTAATATCAATTCTGACCACATTTCAGTGTCATGAAAGTAAAAATGAAGCGAAAATTCGCCAATATTAAGAAGTAATGACAAATAATAATTAACGTGAAGAGATTGAAGAATAAAACTTTCGTATCTGAAATAAGGAACGTAATGGATATCAAACTCCAAAAGGAAAGCAGCATGAGGACCTGGGAAGACATCAACAAAGTGATACTGGATGTCTAGAAGTAAAATATTGTATATGCTAAGTAAATGAAAATAGATGACAAATAAAATTTTAGAACTGATAAAGAAACAAATAAGTTTCAAGAATAATCCAGATGAATATGGGAGTCTGAACAAGGTAATCAGGAGATCTCGTCGACAAGCAAAAGCCGATCATACAATTTTACATATTATTGATGAAATTAAAAGTAGAAGTACAGTAACTGGTACGTTGGATATTCTTATCAGTTACAAAGTATCAATGTTAATAGAGAAAATTGTTTCCTAAATACATGCCCATTTGACACCATCGTGCAGATATTGTTGGTAGCATAGTCTAATAGCAACAAAATATTCATCCACGAACACACACACACAGTTAATCCTTTTCGAGCTGATTAAAAATTATGTATGGGAATTTAAACATATAAGGAAAAAGGCCAATATATCGAAAAGTATTTTTTCTGACCGCCATTTAATATCAATGGGTGGTTGCTAAACTATAGATTGCATTTGTATGGCTGATCACATTTTAAAAAAATTATTTAATCTATTTCCATCATCTAAGGGAAAATAGAAATATAAAATTTGCAATGAAGAATTCGCTCATGCATGTCATACTCTTATTGCGAACCTTCCGACACGTGATTTACGTTTTCTGCAGGATGTACTCGCGACAAGTATCAGCAGTCATGCTAATTGCAAACAATGCGGTAGGCGCAAGCCTAACTGAAAACGGTAAAATTCGATACGAATGGTCTCTATAATTGACACAAAAAATTTAATCTCGACGTTTAAAAATGGACGTAACTAACGCAGTTTAGTTTCTATATATCTGAAGACAAACACTAATGATATAAAATTAAGAACAGCGCAAATTAATAAAACCATAGCAAATATTTAGAGTACAAGTTGCAAAAGGGAGGATCTTTGCTTTTTCTCAAATTTATTTTTTAAATATGTCGGTAACGGAAATAGCTCAAACGAAACTGACAACGTCACAAACCACTACAAACGACATACAATTCAAAATGGACTTGTCTGAGGGTCTAACTTTGACCCATAATATTTTGAAAACGAAAGTAATAACGGCACAAACCATTTTCAAATAAAAATTTGAAATGGGGTCTAGTATTTCTCTAGCCCTCCCCAACTTTTTGTTTAAATATCTCGCTAACGAGAAAGGCACAAACGAAACTAACAATGGCACAAACAACACGCATACTTTAAGGCCGAAATTAAGAGTGGAGGGTGCTGGTGAAATGGACCTTGAGTATGGATGGTATGTCGGGTCTTGATACAAGTTTCGTCTTGCATCGAGGCGAGTTTTCTTTTGCGTGCATACTTGCGGAGCTACTCGTAATTGACTGCGTATGGTTAAAACATAAACTAGGTGGTTTTTTTACACACAAGCCAGTATCTCAAATTTATTTTATTCATGAGCGCAGATTTTTTAACGACTGCACGAATGTTTTAGGAGAGAACGCAAGACGTTTTTGGTAGTGGCGAACTGTAATCGTGTACGAATTACTATTTCGAAAATACTGCAAACGCTCACTGATCAACCGTCCAATGTCTTATAGTATGATTCATTATAAAACTAAAACAAAACCTTCTTCCTTCCTTTTTCTGGTATAACTGAAATCGTTTCTCTAACTAGATTGATCCTTTCAGTCAATTTTTACTCAAAATTATAAACTTTATACAAGGTATTCATTATAATAATTTTCAATACATCTGTATAAATATTTTTATAATTGAGACATTTTATGCCAATCAGGAAAGGCACAATTTTGTTAGCATTAAAATTTCATGTGCTATATCGTGAAAATCGTAAGTGATAGAGTTGAAAAGCGCATTATAATTTTTTAAGTACGGCATATATTTCTGAGATAATTTATATTTTATTTTTAGAATAATCAGTAATTTTCAGTGACACCGACAAGATGAAATAAAGGACAATAAATTTCCACGATACGAAATATTATTAAAAAGTATACTACGATTTAATAAATATCACAACAGTAGCAAGATGAACACAGATGTTTAATACAATCCTCAAAAACTAACTCGTTAAAATTCATTCTTTCGGATTTATGGTTCCAATGAATTATATTATAAATGAAACCATTTAACTAAAAATTAAATGTGTAGCGTCCTTCAACTTTTAAGTGAATAAATAAAAAGACTGACACAGGTAAGTAAAAAATATCCAAAAATAAATAAAGACTATAGACATTAGTTCGTATCACTATCACTGCAACTGAAAACTAGAATAATAATACCGAATGTTCTTACAGAATTCAAGTCGAAATTGAAATATTACCATCTTTACTCAAATTAAATGAGACGAAATTGTCTTAAAGGTTAATTTTTTATATATTCAATTTAAAAATTTTCCGAACTGACGAAAAATTGTAACACTATTATTACGTATAAATTTGTCGTCAAACTAGTGTGAGTCTTTCAATGTATCTTAGAAACCTCTGCAGCTACGATCGGAAACAATCACTAATATTTATTTTAAAATCTAATTTAAAATAGAACTAAAATATTTCTACAAATGCGAATAAATGCAGATTACGTATGGCCATAAATAAATATTGTTTTTCCGAGAAGTCATTGTTTATATATATATATATATTGAAAGAGAACTTACGAACACACGCACATATGTAACAAAACAAATTTGATATAATATTTTATTAATGCACGCGGCAAGTCATATACCAGGATATAAGCAAACATTGCGATAAGATTAAATTATCAAAGAACCTATTTTTCGCGCACATTTCCTCCTATTCAATAGGTTGTTTTTCTTTTTTATCACGCTGAATTATGTCAAACCTCGTAACATAAGCGTATTTATTAATTACAAACTAAACAATCTGTACTGATAATAAACATACTCTACATATTGGTTCATCGTTCTAAACTCCATTGTTAACAGATATCTTACGTAAATACAATAGAGATGTAACAAATACTCTAAAAAACAAACTTTAAATATATTTTGCTATTTGAACTTTTTAATTTAGTACACAAGTCGTTATCATCTTTCGTTATCAAAGTTTTAAGTCCTGATGATCAATTGAAATACGAGATTAAGGGTAATTTAGAAATTTAGTGAGGCGACAGAACATGCATTTTTTTTTTTTAATACAAGTATACATACGTAATATATAAGTACTCAAATTTTGTAACTAAACATTTGAACGACACCATCATTTGACAAGAATAGAAAAATTTAAGAAATTTAATTTGAATATTATTTAAAGTTACAGACTATTAGCATGTAAAGGATGACAAAATGATTATGCCCTCTTACGAGTAAGCTTCATCTGCTACTGTCTTATTTCATGGGATAAGTACAAAACAAAAAATGCAATAATACAGTGTTTTAAACTGTCATAAGACCCCCCCCAAGGTGTTTAAAATGTGGTAAAACACATTTTACAAGCGATTGTGCTGATCTCGATATTTTCTGTGCAAAGTGTAATGGACACCATACGCCTCATTCTAAACAATGCCCTCTTCTCTTAAAACTTTAGCAATCTCGTCACACTCCGTTCCAAGCCCGATAACACGCGCTTTAATCCAGCAACGATATATGCTCAAATCTCAGCTCGTAATGTTAATATTAGTAATAATGATAATAATAATAGTAATAGAAATTACATTAACAATAGTTGTAAACCTAATGGTAACGGTCGTATACCATTACCTCCTTCCGATAATATTACATTAACAGATCTATTAAATACGTTTAGGTCTATCAATATAAGTAAAATTATATCCTGTTTTAAAGATATACTATTTATACTTAAGGATCCTCCAAATCCAGATATTTTTAATAAGATAACGTCTATCGTAGATATTATTATAAACGTTTTTGCTTAATGATTACTAAGAAGATTAAAATCGACATTATCTGTCTGAGTGAAGCTAAAATTCATTATAACCTAACTTGTCCTGGATATACATGAGAGTGGTATAGCTCTACTGATAAATGACAATCTTATACATCATGCTCTGCCTACATTAGCCACACGTGATACTGAGTTAATTAGTGTCGCCTTGCAATCTGAGAATGAAGCTGTTCATCTGTTCTCAGTATATTCCCCACCAAACTGTCTCTATTTTGAGTGTGATATTTTTACTCTTGGGTTCTGCTAACAAAGTTGTCATAGCTGGTGATTTCAATGCCAGGACCACAGCTTGGAACTGTTTTACAAATAACAAATCAGGTAGAATTCAACTTGTCCTCTCATTTAAAAAACATTTACCACACTTTCCCCCCCAGTATCCTACTTATATCCCAACATCAAGCCGTATGGGACCTAACATCATCGATCTCATTGTGTGTAAAAATTTTCCCTACATCACTACACCTTTATCTTTACAATCTTTAAGCTCGAATCATAACTCTATTTATTCCGAAATAAACAAAAATTTTCATTCAATTCAACAGAAGTTAATTTATGACTTCTAAAACGCTGACTGGTCTCAATACAGGAGCTATATAAGTGACATAATAAAAATTTAAAGACCTCACTAGTGATCGAATAAACGGATTTATCATTCTTACAGATACCATCCTGACATCACCTCGGTTGAGCATCCCAAAAAGAAAAGTAACCCCTCACTGTGTTCTTCCCATTCCATATCATTTAAAAGTTTTAATTAAATCAAAAAATCACTATCGTAAACAATATCAGAAAAACATAACTAAATCGGTTCAAAAAACTGTGTAACTTTTTCACACATGTAGTCACAAATCCAAGCTTCTTGAACACCATAACGATGACTGGAATAACATAAGTCAATATCTGTCAAGGACAATAATCTTTGGAACATCACTAAAAAGTTTACACATACTCAAACCAACATTCCACCCTTCAAACATAATAATGACACTGCATATTCCGATAAAAATAAAGTTGAACTACTTTCCAACTATTACTTGCTAGTACACTCTCAAAGTTCAACATTATCTACAGAACATCACAACAAAACATGTCGACACTATTGTTCAGAAATACTGTACAACTGTGGCGATACTCGTTTCAAAAATTCCGAATGAAATACCTACCCATATAAAACACCTAAAATATAAAACTTCCACTGGAAAATACCTAATTCACACCACTGATAAAAAAAAAAAAAACTTGCCCCAAAAAGCTATAATATACTTAACAAACATAATAAATGCAATATTACTCACTATTACTCACTGGTTATTACCAATCATTGTAGAAAAAATCGATTATAATCTTTATTCCAAAAGTAGGGAAAAACTCTTCCTCTGCGCAATCAGTAAAGTAAGTAAAATAGCGGAAAAAGTTATTCTACTACGCCTAAAAGCGTATTCCAATAAACATAATATCCTAAAAGAAACACAGTTCGGATTTAGATCACAATTATGTATTACGTAAAAAAAAAAGTGGTCACTGCTCCTGCAGAATAATCATCGATTGCTTAAAATCAACACCACGTGAGAAACTAAATGAACGATATAGTATAGCACCATCTGACCTCGAAAGAGTAATATCCTCAAAAAAGGAAAAACATAAATCTATTAATAATAACCATTTTTTTTTAACGGATACGAAGAACTATACATTTAAATATACATAAACATTACCGACCATACGTGTTTTTCTGTTCATCATAAAAAGCTGTTTTACCGTGGAAATCAGTTCTCATATATCCTGGGAGCTGAGTCCAGCTACTCAGATATCTGAAAGCTGAAATATGTTCCCGACTTGCTCCATCAATAATAATATTTATATCTTGCGGCTTTATTTCGGGGTTTTCTTACAATACATGATCAATTTTACGAACTTTGTAACTCACATACGCGTTAACGGATGTTTTAAAGAAAAAACCCAAGTCCCAAATTTGAAATAGTATATATGTTTAAAATTAATTTTAAATATAAAACAATCTATTTCGATAATTCAACTTTAGTTGATATTATGAAGACAATAGTAATCGATCTAATTCGTCTATCAAATTTTATACGGTCAATTTTAGTTGGTATTGGGGGAAATTATAGAACCAGTTGTAGAGCAGTATTTCAGTTTTAATAATGATAACGAACTACGGACACAGATTATTTATTCATTTCAACGAATAGAATTGATCCCATTAATACTTTTATTCGATAAAACAAAAACCGTAACATCACGCGACGTAAACTATAAATTATACAACACCTATTATTCGAAAATATACATTTCTATATAAGACTAAAATATGATATTATGATATGCAATACCGATATAATTTTTCGATACAACAAAACATTACACATGGCATTTTAAAAACTTATAACAACATTGTTTACAACGTAAACCAAAGAAAACATAATAATATAAATAATAAATATAGCAATTATTTAAAAAATACTATGCGTAAATTAAGTACTCCGTTAACGCAGAAAAATTAATGTTTAGGAAAGTAGTCTACATAAAAACATTGAGCGGATCGTTCTAGATTTTTTTTTTTTTTTTTTCTAAATTCAAGTTGCACGATTTTAATCAAGCATGATAAATAGAAAAACTTTTTGTT
>CM065052.1:152848141-153138141 GCA_032883995.1 Coronaproctus castanopsis
TATCGTCGTAATAACACGTGTTCATGTCTTCTGGAACAGATATAGTAACCGAGTCTTTCAATCTCCTCATTGATGGTAACTTTCGCGAAGTTATCGCCGAACGATTATCCACCGCTAAAATTGCGAGATAAATAATTATTAACGTTGGATGTCTACACTTCTATCGGAAGACATGCATACTTATACACACACACACACACGTATTCCCACTCTCTTATGCGACGCATACACATAGATCAAAAGTAAACTATAACGATGCAACTAATATTGCGCATTGTTTATATATAAACGAGACGATCGGATGATTAAATACGGGTAGAGAGCAAACTAGAAAATTTTCGAATAATATATAATGCGCAAGATTAATTATGTTAAATTTTATTGAACCCATATTTTTACGACATCACTTTTATATACTCAGAAAGTATAATGAGACGCGTTCTCACAGCAGGGAAAGGAATCATCTATCATTTTGCGATTGGTGGCGTCAATACTAATAATTTAAGATATGCCGGTCTCACAGTAATTTCCACGTCTTTGAGACTGAACAAAGACAAATTTTAAATAAATTGATGAGGGTAAACCACGAATTCTGATTATATATAAATATAAATAAAAACAATATCATGAAAATGAAAATATACCCCGTACCTCACAAAAACTGAATGGATATGTGAGATAATCTAAATATCTAGGTATACGGATTAAAAATAAAACAAAAATAAACGAACGACCTGAAACCGGTTTATTATGAAAAAACTTCGTTGAAGATATTACAAAGTAAACAAAAAATTCGTTCCCTAATGTCCACGTAATAAATTTCGCGGATCGGCAACATATTTATGCTCTTGAAATAAAACGCAGATGTCTGCGAATAGAGTGTTTTAAAATACAAACGAACGATTAAATCATTAAGCGGACCGACATAAATAAACGGTTTTTACACGACATGCGAAAAATTATGCAAATTTTTTTCATATAACGGGTGTATGGGATTGGGGACAGAGCACTTGTGCTAGATGAACAAATGCAGAAGTCAACGTTGAACGAAGCAAATATGCTGTCAATATCAGACTTGGTACAGCCGGTAGAAGAAGAACGGCAACTGTAGAAAGTTTGATTGCAAACGACGATCAATCATGATCAATACACGACTTCGTAATATATTTTTAAATATAATTTAAATAAGAATATATTTATATATAAAATAACGTTTCACTCGCCAATTTCAAATTAACACCATCATCGAGACAACGGGTCGTTTTAATATTAGAAAAATTACCGTGTACAGTATCAATAAATAATTCGGTATGTATCAACATTATCAACAGAATGAATTATTATCGCGACATAAGAAACTAAGACTGTTCGTTATTATTATTTCCCATTATTTAACGAATGTCTTAAATCAATTTATTTGGCGATTAAAGCTTTATTGTACCAAATCAACGCGAGTTTATCAATAATACAATCGCTACAAAAATTATAGCACGGTCAGAATTTAACTTTATAAATTACTAAAGGCGTATTCGTCAAAAAATGACACTAAAAAACCCGTATTGATTACGATTTATGATCATAATTTTAAAACGGCAACGTATCAAAAAATAAATATACGTATATTTAAATCGTTCAGTTGGTCTTCTAGCAACCTTCCGATCAGTGAATCGATACCATCTTTCAAGTTAATAAGACTTTCAAACCGACCGACTTACGAACTATTCATTTTAAAATATAATACTTCAAGACAGTTGGGTTTTTATTTAAATAAATACATGTAAAATAGAAACGAACTAAAAATTGCAAAAACCAAATAATGACAGTAAATAACACAAAACAGAATTAGTACGTCCAAAATTAAATTAAAATTCGAACGTTGTAGATACATGCACAACATATATACACACCATTTTAAAAATTTCAAGAAAATTCACTAGAGAACCCACTATTTGATAATGTAATAATAATAATAATAAAATATCAATATTTTTTCTTTTCCGCTTTATAATGCTAATGAGACAGTTAACTTACCAACAGAAAAAGTAGAACAATCTTTAGACGAACATAATTTTTGCGCATATTCCTTTTGCTGTAAAAAGTCCAATTCGCGAGTAATTTTCGGCCAATTATTCGATGTCAGCAAATCTCGCTCTATTCTAGCATATCGTTTGTCCCATTTCGATTTTGCTTTTCGTCTATAATACGCGAAATTTATTTTAATCATTGTAACGATAATACGAATTAATTTCTAAATTAAACAGCAATTTAAATTAATGTTAAAGTGAAATATAAACTCAGCTTTATCGTTTTCTTATATAATTAATTACGTAGAATATAAAGACGAAGTTTTACGGTCTTTATATAATTAAGTAGAGTATAAAAAAATATTTCTTTAATTAGCAACTCGCAAAATTGATAATCGTAACATTTTACAAATATATACAAATCATTATATTCAAACAGATTATTTAACTGACAAAAACACGAAAAACTGCAGAGCTGTTTTACATACATTTGAAAAAATGTGTATTTTTTAAAATCAGATTTACGTTTCTAAATTAATTTTAATTTATAAATAATTTCTTTATACTCGGTTTTTACGAGTTCGAAATATATTCGAAACAATTTATAAAATACAAAGTGAAAATAAAAACACGTACAAACCAGCTTGAATAACGAAAATATAATCGCATTTATTCACGTAATTAACACGTCTAAATACTGTTCATTATCGATGTAAAATTTATATAATATCAAGTTTTTTGCTTTTACGTTTTTAGAAAGATTTCTTAATAAAGTATATTATTACAGCTGTTTTAAATTTATATTATTTAACGAATTATGGATCCATTAAAAGAATTAACGATTTATATAAAAAATAACGGAATGATTCGCTGAATTTGTAAGATTAAAGCTTCAGCTCACAAAATTCGAAAGATATTCGGCTCTTAATATTGTGGGCCGATGTTGGGGTTAAAAACTTATAGCTTACGCGATATGAATGTAGGATATTTGAATATTACGTCAGGCTAAAGCTTATACGATCCGTATATAAAAATGATTCGAATCATACGTCTATATCAACGACAAAGATCATAACTTATCGGATAAGAATTTGAAAAAGAAAACAATAACTTTACCTTTTATTTTACGATTTCCAGATAATCAAAAATAAATGTAATTTTTTTTCGTACTACATAAATGGAAGACTATGTAAAAATTGAAAAAAAAACTGTATTCTTCTAAATAGGCTTACATAAATTCAGAAGCGAAACTAATAATAAATATTAAATCGAATATAATAGGGAAAAATATAATTTCACAGGGTATTCGAAAATTATATATTTAATAAGTTTGTATATATCTGAAGTTATTAATTACCAAACACGACGATGCTAGACAAATATTTTATAACTGTTAATTAAAAAGTTACGATAACTAGCTAAGAAAGTACGTTTGACGTAAATTTTAGTGGTCCTTATATAAGCTGCGGAGGAATGATGGACGTTAAAAACGGCGGGGATGAATTGATGCTTCCTGGACATTAAATAAAATCGATCCAGTCTTACGAGATATTGTAAAACGAGTAATCAGTTATTTAGGTCGCATAATAAGAAGAAATGCCGAGAAAATTCAAAATAAGATACGTCGAAAAATAAAACAATAAACAAAATCGGTGTCGCTTCAGCACTGAATAACGAACACGATTTCATAAAATCATCCATAAGCAGCCTTGAGAGCTCAAACGCGTGGTAGCCCATTTTAAATAAACTTAAAAAAAATGACCATGTATATAAACACATTTAGATCAACTTTTTCCTGTATACTGTAACAAAATAAGAAAAAAAAAAACTGTAAAACCTGTAATTGGTAAGTTATATTAAACGTCTGTTTAACCCTTTCAATTTTGGCTTATGAAATAATTGAATAAAAAATGTTCATAGAAAAATTAGTATCTGGCGTATAATACTGTTTTTTAAATAATTCTATATGATTTTTACAATGTTATATAAGCATTTTTAGAATTTAAATATTAAATCGTTTTATTATGAAAATTTAAAATTTATGTACGATATAGAGGACATTGTGACCAAAAAAGGTTAACGGACATTGATACTAGTAACACAATAATAGATTAGTCCGGCTGGCTTTTCTATATAAATTCTAATCTATAAAAATATCCAATTCGTAATATTTTGAATAATTAATGTATTACGGAGAAGATTATTCGCGCTTCTACTATTTTTGAGGTTGTTATAACGTGAATTAGAAATCTAGCCAAAAATTATTAATATAAAACTATATCTCGAGATAGATTAAAATTAAACATTTATAATTAGTTATATTTACTTTTGTTTGAGCACATTCGTAATCAAATAATCGCAGAGAACGTATTCCACTAAAAATGAGAGCACAAAATTGACGAATGAGAATGCGATCACCATCAATCTGAAATTCATATCGGGCGGTAATTTCAATTGCATGCGTTGTTGTATCCATTGCGCGGGCCACAAAATAATGTACAGAGTGACGCTGGTAACGGTTATTAAACAGGCGACCAAAAAGTAATTCGAACATATATAACCCACGTAAGGAGGACCTTTATGGAAGGATATCGCTAAAATAACGTATTGTAAGGCCGATAACGAGAATACCGCGTAATTCTCGTAAGATTCATTCGGCGAGCCGACAATTGTATTATTATTACTATTATCATCGCTATACGGTTCGAACCAAACGTACGTTTGCACGATGAAAAAACTGGTTAACTGCATCACGGCGATAATTAAAGTCTGCGTTAGTAAACTGACGATAGGAGCAAGCGAAACTAACGACGACGTAGGCGGATTTTTCGCTAATTCACCTGCGATAAATAATAAACACGTTAAATCGTTTTTTCGAGAATTTCTCAATATCTAGTAACGATAATTAAATCCGTCGTTACTAGTTTATTATTATCTTTTTTTTTTTAATGGGGCACCGTGTGAATCCCCGAAAATAATTATCGGGTGTTATAATGAGTTAAGATCATATTTATATTTCGGAGCACAGAAATTGAAGAACCGTTTGTACTGCAATTAGGTCATCGGTTAAAACTCCTTCTGGACGCAGCGAACTCACAATGGTGGATCTGTTTTATTTAGAATGTAAGTCGATGCAATGTGACCAACGCGGAGAGACGTGATAAAACTACTTGTTCTATTGTGTAAAAAACATTTCCAAGCAAAAAGGTAAAAGCAGATAGCTCTCAGATGATTAGTTGTAGCGATAGCACTCTATAGATCAGAAACGGTTTTTATTGTTTTCGTATTTAATTGAAAATCATTCGTCTTCGTTACTAATATTATTTATAATATATAACGCAATAATTCCGTTTTAAAACATGCTTAATCGCTCTTAAATAACTTTAATCATCATTTATCACAAATTTTCAGAAAAGTACACACGCGCTGTATTTAGATACATCGACGCATTATTTTTTATTAAATTCACTATTGCGACCAAATATAAATGTTGATAATTTTAACTCGATTTTAATTTCAAAATTACATATTTTCTACGTTTAAATTGTGTGACTATCGTTTTAAAATACTCTATAATAATATTATAAAACACTTTAATAGATTTTTCTTTTGCAATAAATAAAATCGGATACGCAGACAATCAATCATTCCGAAAATTAAATTTGTTAACAAATGCGATTTTTTTTTTTAAAAGTTATTTAGAAAACGATGTTATTACAATCTTAGTTAACATTACTGTACGTTACAAAAGTAGCCCACTGGTTAAACTTTCCTATTTATAATATCCTTATATTAATCAATAGTGTACGATATTACTATGTCATTGGGCTTAAGACGCTGCTTAAGACGTTTGGAACGTCTTAAAGTCCTGATCAATAGATAAGAATCTTCTTTTATATCGATAAACCAAGTCGGCGATGACTTCATTAACCCACCCGATGATCCTTAAGTCGTGTATAGTATATCGTTTCACGAAAGACTAAAACAATTTTAATTATTTGCAAGAAGTACAGCTTAATAATTATTTCTTCTGTAATTTTTCGAGGACGTAAGGCATTATAAATTATATGTTGTTTTGGTAAACTTGATAAATAAAGACTTAAATATATATATATATATATATATATATATATATATATATATATACACTCGTATATATGTATAGGTATATCGGGTTTATTATAATTTTTACATTTATTTCACTTAAATTCATTTTAATTACAAAGATACACCCAATTTACTTAACTACTAGTAAAATTAAATATTGTTCGTATAAACTTGCAAATTGACGTCAATTTTAAAAATAGCATCGTACAAATGTCTGATTATTGAAACAATTTTACGAATCGTAAATTATTAACTATTTTTTTAAGGGAAAAAGTGTGAATGTGTTTTTTTTTTTTTTTTTTTTTTTTGGGGGGGGGGTTAAAATTTAATTCCTTTCTAAACAGAACACGTTTTACTTTAAGCAACACTCACGCGGACATATATATATATATATTATATCAATTTGTTAAAAATTAATCGTCGCTCACCTTGATATGGCGGTGTATGACCCAGTGATAAAGCGCAAAATGCGATAATAAATAAATCGATATAAAGAAACTGAGCATCGGTGAGGTTGGTATCGATCGAATAAAGTATGATAATGGAAATAAATTGAGTTAAGGAATAGGAAGCCATAAATTTAAAAATAGTGAACGAAATAACTAAAGCGGCTCGACATTCGCGTATAACGTCGATTACGCAGCGAATATCTTGTCTTTGAGACGTAAATTGACTAGCACCGGACGATTCGTTATTGCTCAATGAAATTCCCGTGTGAGCAGCTTTTAAAGCACCGCAATCATTAGCCCCATCGCCGCACATAGCTAAAAAGAAGACATATACGATGAAATAATTATTCATGTATCTCGAAAGGTCGATGGTAGAAAGTTAAATATGCAAGAGACGATCGTAGTTCGTATAAATTATCAATTTTCCACGCATATCGATTCGTCATGAAATACATATACTTACCGACTACGTAACCCAACTCCTGTAATTCTTGAATTAAATTTTGCTTTTGATCCGGATTCATACGTGAAAATATAGCTCCTTTAACAGCTATAACCGGTAATAAATCTGGAAAGTATTGCCTCAAAAATGCCCAACATGTTCCCGTTATTGCAAACACATATTTATTCGGAATACTATTAAAAAAAAAAAATCCTCGCGTAACAAATAGAGTTATCGAAAGATATAGATATGTTAATTTTATGTATTAAAATTAATAATTTTATCTTCCCAGTCTTTATATTTTTAGTATTACCCTAGTTTTATTCTATCCGTTCTTTGTCTAATTCTAAATAAAAAGTGGGTACAATTAACATTTATGTTGACGATGAAAACATAACAACCGATAAAGAATTACGTTGAAATGCTCGAATTTCTCCAAGCTCGACGGATAATTAGACTATATAGGTAAGGGGAAAAGAGCCCTGCAAAAAACGTGAAAATGAATATTTCGACATTTCTGTTAATTAACCGGAATTCCGACAGGAGGATTTAATTGTTCCAAAATTGAACCAAGTGGCTATTGGAGTGAAATTTTTTGAGCTAACCAATTCGGGATGTTTTATCGTCGTCGGTTTACATTCTTTAGATTTACTGAAAAAAAAAACAATTGAATTATCCACTAATTTCGTCATCAAAGTCGCGTAAATCGTACTAATTTTTTTTTGTTTTGTTTGCATGTTTACCGAGCTTCATCCACAGTTTTATCATTAGTTATTGCGTACACATATTACTAATTATTACACGCGCGCCTTAATAAATGTTTATACATTACTGCGATATATCTTTATGTTCTAATAATAATTTTCCGTATTTTTTTCTTACCACGTAGCAATATTCAGTTGTTGTTTTTTCATATTTTTTTAAATTTCGGTTTATTTACATATTAATTAATTACCTATAAAACTCTAATTACAATAACAGGAATTGTTTTTTTACCCATTTTATTGCTCATACTTTTTTAAACAGTTTTCAAAGAGTTTTGCTTTTCTTCTTCTATTATTATATACATTTCTTATAATTATATACATTTCTTATACTAAAAACAATCATAGAAACAAAATAAACTGTGTAAGCACATCAGCGTTTACACGTTTTTCAATTATTATATTAACTTCAAATAATTCAACTAAATTTGTAAAGACAAAAGTATTAACAAGAACGATTAAGCGTTTATTTTTTTATTCCATAATTTACGGAGAAATTTATTCAAGCATATTTTTTATTTTTAATTAAAACTTAAATGTGACTATCAGTTTTAATACTTTATCAGGTTTTGCGCATTATAAAAAGATAATCATTAACATATGTTTATAAAGTTTGGTTATTATTGTAGATACATATTTTTAAATAATATTTTTAAATATGTATCTACCCCGTTGTTTAAGAGAAACTGTATTACATCCATACGGCTTACCTAACTTGTTTATCGGTTGGCATCAGAATAAAATTATTAGTAACATAACCATTATACTTATCGAACGAATTGTCTATCGTTTCTTCTTCACCATTATATGTTATGAATTCTACAGCTGTTTGATTGCAGCACTAAAAGCATAAATAAAGCATAGTTAATATTATTATTATTATTATTATTATTATTATTATATATATATATAAAGAGGGAGTAAAATTAAGTTCTTAAAGCGAAATCATATCATTATAGGAATGTACAAAAATTAATCAAAATTCCGAATGTATTTCATATTTCAATAATTGTGATAAATTTATGTTTGTTTTATCGGAAAACAATTAGTTACGATGGGGTGTTTGAAATTGAAAATATATTAAATTAAAATTATATGACCATCGTTGTTTTCCAGTTCGTTCATATACAATTTATTCAAAAACTGTAAATATTTTTAACAATTTCTATGAACAAATTCGATTAAATTCGTCACTTTATGTATATTACAAATTACGATGGGATCTAGCGGGGATAGCTACATATGCAAATTTCAATGTACTTAAAATTTTTACTATTTTAAATTATTTTAATTAGTATATTAGTTTTGTCGATTACTTTAGTAATACATATCTTAAGAAGAAATCCAGAAAACAATATTGTAAAAAATAAATAAAAAAACAAAATCAAGTAAGCAAATATATTGATGTTAATATATTCAATTTCAACATTTCAAAAAATAAATTAATAAAGAACAGACAAGAAGGATAAGATTTTATGGAATATAGTTCACCGTGACCATCAGATATTTTTTAAATTTATAACTGTTGTAATGTTTCTATAGCGATCGACTAAATGTGATCATTATTTAGTTTAAAACAAAAAGGTTATACTTTCGAACAAATATATTTAAATATACATAATGTACAACCATATTTATTGCAAATGTATTTTATATAAAATAAAATACTACTACTTCGCATAACAACGAGCTAGGTCAAGGTAATATGTTTTTAAACGAAAAAAAAAGAAAAACTCATTCACAATAAACCGAAAAACCTAATACAAATACAATGTTGCCAATAGCAATTATAAAAATATTATACGCGATCGAAATAAATTAAAATAATACATGTTTAAAATAATATAATAAATATGACATCAACTGTAAAATTAAGATTTTTTTAAATTTGGTTATCACTTGTTAACGAAAAGCTTTGTGTTTTTCGCAAGAAAATAAATGTTAGTGATTTAACTAATTTTTCAATTGAATTTTTTATTTAAAAAATCACGACATTCCACATTATAATTAACATAAAATTATTGTCGATTGTAATATCGTATAAAGGTTTTCAGTTTTTTTTTTTTTTAATATATAAAAAAAAATATATTAGCATATAATAATATTTTACAATATTTTTTGTTTTGAATACGTCAAAAATTGCGATCCAGATAATATAGCCAATAGTGTTCTGTCCCGATCAAACAGTGATCAAGCCACATCCCCAGACATCGAACTATGTCTTCCCGAGAAATTAGACCATTAAGTTCAACAGATGGATGTGTTATTCTGTCTAGTTGTAAATATGACACGCGCTGACTTCGATAAGTAAATCCTAACTGTCAGTATCGTGCAATTTCACTAGTTCATACAAACTGCGGTGAATTTTTTTACGTTGCTACCGAATTGCTATCCTTTGTAAACATTGCTGCATTATCAGCAAGTGGCAATGCCTCCACGCCTGACTCAACTGGAAGTTTAGTGTGTGCAGAAGAAAGACAATTAGCCTCAAAACAGAATCTTGCGGAGCACCAGCTTTAATGGAATAAAATTCTGATGCATCAGTCCCGAATTGGATCTAAAAAACCTATATTCTAGCACATTATATGAATGTAGCAGGGTGCGTTTTATAATAATACTCATGCCCCCCGGATGATATCTAATACTGTTTCGTTTCAATAAAGTCAATGATGTATCGCTACGCTCTGTGAACTTATGAAATCCAAATTGGTTTAAATATCGATCTAATTCTTTAGTAATTTTATTGAAAGCAGATGTGATGTCTGCACAGTTTTCTTTTCTTTTTAGATCACATTTTTCTCCACTAATATGTCAGTATTTCAATGTTTTTTGGAATGCTTAAAGATGATTATTTTTTAAACATCTGACGGTAGCATTCAATTACTTCGTCAATATTATCCTCCTGTTTTAGCGGAATAATGAGGACAAGGTTCTCTTCGATCCAGCATGTGAACTTTAGAATATAAATCTGGTTTTATTAGTTACTACAAACTGACTTATTTCTAGTATTGAACAGATGAAGAGTCAAAATATGTTTCGACATTTGTATATGAAGAACGAATACACCTCCTACTAAGGAATCGAGTAAGTCTGGTATTTAATTCATTCTGACGGACAGTATGTGGGTTGACCATTAAAAAACACTAAACAACTTTATATAGATATACATTGATATATATTTCGTCCTTTAAAAATTATTAATCGCGACACAAAAAATGTATGTTTGGAAATTATTTCAGAATGCTAAACTATTTTAGACTATCCACTTATATAGATAGAAAAATACAAGAGACCTAAAATTTGTTCTGTGCTATGCGCACAATACACGAATGATAGGTTATTTTTTGTTTTAAATCAATGTATAACATCCAAATAGTCTTAGAAAATTATGTATAAAACTAAATTTAATTTGTCACGTGATCAAGGTCATATACAAAAAACCAAAGGACCACCAAGCGAAAAATATCCCGCAAATTAAGCGAATATTTATTATATACGAATGAGTGTGTGGTATAAGAAAGTAACATTAAAAAAAAAAAAACATTTTTATTTTCATACTATAATTGGTTAATAAGTTTATAAACTAGAATTAGCACCTACTTTCATTTTTAGATATAAAAAATATTTATTACATTAATCAACATACCGTCGGAGATAATACTGCAGACGAAGCAGGTGATATATCAGCTAGCGTGTAAAACACGCGAGGAACCGGTGATTCGACATACTGTATAGTTATTACATCTTGATCCGGCATTATAATGCCACAATCTCTTGCTACACTTACGGCGGTTAACATGTTATCTCCTAGAAATTAATAGATTAATGTTCAAACGATTAGAATATGACGACGAGATTATAAAAAAGAACACAAGAAATGATGAATTAATTTCAAATTTTTAACAACAGAAAAAAAACTTTGAACTTTATAATTTACAAACATCTCCTTATACTTTGATCCAAATTTTTTTAGTAAGTTGTCGGGGTAGTTTAGTGGCTAAAGTACTGACTTCTATACGGAAAGTACCTAGTTCGAATACCATCGGCAACACAAAAATTTTCATCACAAAAATATAAATAATCCAAATATTATCGCGTGGAAGGCAATGGCAAACCACCACGCACAACACCAATAGTACAATACAAAAAATACGCGCGGGCCTGCATTTGTCGGGACAACAAAACGACGAGTGTGTACACACATCGGAAATATTATATTTAGTCGCATACATTTGAAATTTACAACATTAAATAAACACGAAAAAATCTGTGCACAGAGAAAGACAGTATCCTGACAATAGTTATTTTGAAGGGTACAGATATTTACTTTTGACAATCTGCCATTATTTCATACATAAACATAATATTTCTATCTTTGTTGCACGCACATTATATGTGTAGACGTAGTTTTAGATTCAGGGTTGCATAAGGAAATGTGAAAACACACACATCTTATATATATATATATATATATATATATATATGTGTATATAAAATGATGAGTAAGTTGTAAGTCTTATTTTTAAACGATTTAAACATCTTAAGATTGACTGGCCCCTTCCATTACGAGTGGGTACACATATACAACAGTGCAGTATATAGATAAACTTTGGGGACATCTGAACAATTAGTTTAATCTACCACACTAGGAAATAACAAAAAAAAATTATTTCAACCATTTTTGTATTTTTCGAAACCATTAAAATATTTTTAATATTCACCCACCGTAAAACGTATTTTATAATTATATATATACATATACACATACAGAGACTAATATACGGGAGAGGCCAAAGAACAGGGGCACCTCCGAAATCGAGAAATAAAGAAATAATAAAGTACCGTAATCTGAATTGCAGTAGATTCTCAAATTCAGCGACCTAAGCTTGAAAAAGTGTTCTAAAATTTTTTAAAGACTAAATGAATGTATTGTTGCAAATGGCGGTCATCTGAACGATATCGTGTTCCACAAATGATTGTAAACTAATCTCTGGTTTTCCTATTTTTAAATAAAATTTCATTCAAAAATTTGGGTCGAGTAGTTTTTAAGTTATTTAAAAAGCATTAAAAACGTCGGCAACATAAAAATTATCATAATAAAATAAAAAGATAAATAATTCTAATATCGCTGGAAGGCAATGGCAAACCACGACCACGCACACCATATGCGTGCTAGTAATAATATAGTACACTACAAAAACACAGGAGGCTGCATTATGTCGTGACAACAAAGGGATGTATAGATAAGTAGTCGTCTACCTCCGATACGGAGACGACACTTAATGATGATTAAAATACATATATAACGTGTCATCCGCGAAAAAATACACTGTAAATGACAACAGTTATCGACTAACAAGGATAAATATCGAAAAAGTAGATACGTACAAATACTTAGAAATAATGGTAGACCAACGTGTGAAATGAACACGTACTGTATGTATCGAAAATATTAATGTGTTATTTCAAAAATGTATAAATTGAGACAGTATTTAAGCGAATGAACTTTAAAAATGATGTATAACGCTATTATAGTACGAGACCGGCCAGAAATTGGTAAATTTAAAGTAATACATTATTTACAAAGAAGATATATGAAAATAATTTCTAATAAAAATAATAATAAATTAATATTCACAAAAAATCTTTTGGAGATTTCAGATGCATTGCAGCAGATGTGTGTGTGTGTAAAATTAATGAAATGTAATCAGAAAATGAGAAAAAATATACCAGGAAATGCAGATAACATAAAAAACAACACTAGATAAAAAGAAAAACTAATTTTATATACAGAACAAATAAATACTAATATTACAATAACAAAATACGGGATGAAATATTAATGGAAAAAGAATTGCAAGTATTTTGGAAAAAGCAATAAAAAAGTAATCGAGAAAGAACGAGAGATAACAATATAATAAAAGGAAAAGAAAAATAATTATATATAAAAATAATTACTCGTGTACAAAAGCAAAGGAATTCATGTAAAAAAAAATCAGAATAATAATATTGTATAAATTTACCCTTATGTATACTTCAAAACGCTGGAATAGTCGTTTTGCGTCGACGGATAAAATCAGCGAAAATCCACAATGGGAATGTTAATGTACAATACTTATAATGTTAAAAATACTGTACATACACATATATATATATATATATATATATATATATATATATATATATATGTGTATGTGCACGTTGGTATATATACACAGCTAACTGGTGTCCTACTATCCAAAAAGTTATATGCTAGATGTATTGCGAGAACGTCTTTAAAGCGTTAAAAACGAATTACAAATAACAATAATAAAATAAATTCCATCTATCCGTAAATAACGAAATCATTTATATATATATTTTTTATTTAAATAAAAAAAAAACCTGACTTATAAACTTGATTTCTAAATATAAATATGCTAATATACAATATGTACTACATAAAATCATAAAAGCACCGATGATTAAATTCAACATAAATATAAAACATATCATTATTATTTTGTTACCGGTAACAATAACGATCCTAATACGAGCATTTTTTAATGTTGAAATAACTGGTGCGGTTTCCGGTTTTAGTTTGTTCTCCAATATAATCAAACCTAACATGATGAGATCAATTTCAACTTCCTCGCGTGAGAGTCGTTGCATCTTGATATAGTTAATCGAACGCGGTAACGGACGGTAAGCGGAAGCGATTACTCGGTAACCTTTTCTTGTGTAAAATTTAAGAACTTTATTGAAATCTGAAGGAACTGTCATCGATAAACAAACAAATAAATATTGTTATAACGAAACAACATGAAAAATAAGTCACTAATAAGCTCAATAACTGGTCAAAAGAAAATTTAAAGTAATGCATTGTGCTCATCAGCTTAATATTATCTGGGATAACAAAATATTAAATTCCACGTCATCCACCAAGTATTTAGGTTTAATATTTGACGAAAAACTAAATTGAAGAATTCACATCAACCATATGAAAACTGCGTGTTCTCGACAATTAAACCTTCTCAGGAAGCCATCTCACACAACGCATGGTGTTGAAGAATATATCGTTCACTAATAAAAGCTAAATGTGATTATGGTTTCGCGGCTTATTCATCAGCTAAACAACCAGTACTAACACTATTAAACCCAATTCACCACAGTTTTAGGTGATCTTCGGTCGACACCCATAAACAATTTCTTTTATGAAGCAGAAGGATATCCTCCAGATCTACACCAATCCTACTTACTCCTAAAATTCTACATTCATATTGATCTGACCATGTTTTTAACTTATTTACCTTCTGATCTCACTCGACCATATTCAAAATCTATGCTCCAGTATAAAGTCAAATCCATCCTACATAATAAAATATGTATCGCATTATCTACCTTCTAGAGCAACAATACCGCCGGTCTCACCCCATCCTTTATTTTTTGATACCTCTCTTTCCTGGAACTATGTTGTTTACACTGCTTCCTTGAAGATTTAATAAATACAATCATTACGATATCCTATACACGGGCGATGCTAAACGAGATAACTAATGCGGTTACGCAATTGTATATTCAAACAATGTTATTCGTTTGCCGCTTCCACAAAATTTCAGCATCCTGTCTACGGAGCTGTACGCAATTTTAGTTGCTGTCCACTTAGCTATTGAAGAACTAGAAAAATTATGCTATTATCTGCACCGATTCTTTGAGCTCCGTTAGAACTCTTCAAAACAGATCACACCGCATCCTTTGGCGAAATCCATCTTTGTCAACGCATCAGAATTTTCCAGGAAAATTATTCTCCTCTGGATTCCGGGACATAATGATGTGGGATATAGCGATAATGCAGATGCAGCCGCAAAAGAATCGTATCTAATATCACCTATTCCTTATACCAAAAATTCTAATAAAGGACTTCCTTCGCAACATACAATCTAATTTGTCCGACACAGCAAACGAAAGATTCTCGTATTTGCAACAATCCAACATCAATTGGATAAAGTCAACCGCTTGTCATAAATAGAAAAAAATGAAGTGATCCTGTGTACGCTCAGGCCACAACTAATAAAGACCAGCCCAAAATATGCTGTATACAATATTCCTTTAACTATCCCTCACTTGCTTCTCATCTGTCCACTCTATTCCTCCGAACGTACAATCGCAAACCTTCCAAATACTCTTTCAAATATTTCACAACATTCTCCTACATCTTAATCTAGACTGCTTACCTTCCTTCACTTACCCAAAATTTACCCCGTTAATATACATTCCTCCCGTGTCTCCCGCCTTAGTATCAGTACACGGCACGGTTAACAACGAAGAAGAAGAAGACATGAAAAATACATCATAATTCGATTATCCTATTTTTCAATTTATGGAGACTGTAAGGTACTGTTAATAATTAAATATACGAGATCGATAAGTTATACGTCCAAGCAACAAATAGTAATGACATTAATGAAAACAGAGAGGATGACAAATTTTAATGATATATACGGGGGAATTCTGTTATTTTTTACTACATGAACAGTGGCAAATGTAAAATTTATAAATGTAAATATTACCTGATTCCGGAAGACATAGATTGCAGATACTTTCAGGAGCACCCTTGCAATATATATTATAATGAGACGCGCCCAACACTCTCGTAATTACTGTCATTCTTTGTAAACTAGAACTGAAAGTAAAATGGCGAACTATTCCTATCTCTTTACCGATCTGTTTAAGAAAATTCACAAGTTACATTAATACAAAAACAATGTAAGAAATAATGGTAACAATTTTAAATAATACGAAAGAATACTTTGGACGTAACGTTGTAATCTATATTTACATGTAATTATAAGAATAACAAATCAAAACCTATTAATTATATTTATACATTAAATATGTTATTTTTGAATGTAATCACACGACACGGTAAATTTCAAACCGCCGAACAAAATTCGAAAGTATTTAAATACTGAATAATTTCCTCTTTTTTCGATTTAAAATATACGTTTCTTTCAATATAACTTGTTATTAATATAAACCAAACAAATTAATCATAACACAGTTTAATCACTAAAAGATTAAGGTTTCTTCATGATGTATACAATGGTAGAGTTAATAGTGAGTATTTAACATCAACCGTCTCCTACGTTGTACCAAGACCAAATAGGCGATCGAATCGTTTTTTTAGTGAGCCGCGTGCACGAACAAACCTCGGTTTAAGTTCTCCGTTGCCGTCAGCTTTCCGATCGTATAATTCTCTTTTGAACATATTTCCCTGTATGGATATGCATACTTTGATAACAGATATTTCTTTAATAAGTTGCTTGCCGAACATATTTTGCGATGAGGAGTTTCGCCCTATTCCAATGGTTCTAGATTGTTATTATGTGGTGGGTGTTTGGTATATGTGTTCCTTTACTAATAAACATGTAGTATATACGTTAAGGTTAATATTGTATTTATTAATTTGTTTAAGATTATTCGTCCGTTTATTTCGAGTAATGTTTTAATGTGTGAGACTTGCGACTGCGTGTAGTTTTTCTGGTGTGTATTAAAATGGGTGTGAGGCTGGTGAAAGTGTTCAATGTATCTTTTTGTATTTTATTTTTTTTTTTTACTTTTAATTTTATAATTCAGAAAAAATTATTCATTGTATTATTTTATTTATAAGCCTACACTATAATTGGCCTTTAGCTGTGGTGTGGCTTCATTAAATAAATAAATAAATAAATGATTTTGTTTGGTTTATAATTTATAAAATCACTACTCTCCAACACATTCAACATTGTTATTAATAGCTTTAATTAATGGCACTTTTCTGGTTTCTACTAGAATGAATGTACTTACTAAAATATTTTCCTTAAAATCGTTAAATAAATTATTTATTAATAATTAAGGAAAGTGCGACAATCCGGTTTTAGTACAAAAACGAATTACAGCTTCATATAAATTTTAATTAAAATTAAAAGTAACCCGATATTTATAAACTTTGTGATATTTGTCCACTATTACCTCTAAAGTCAAGTCTGTATTTACTATAGTATCCGGCGGTTTTACTACAGTAGGAATTATCAAATCGTATTTGGTATCATCAATCGTCGGTTCTTCTAATATCCAACTGGTACTGTTAAATATCTGTAATTTTCATGTACGTTGAATGACACAAGTTGAACGGCCATCACGCGAAAAAAATAAAATACTTACAGAAAAAATACATACGTGGAATCGAAAACAGAAATATAATAGAATAATTATAAACTAAACTTGTCAATAGAAAAGAAACAACTGTTTGTTTCACACGTGCACATATGCTTTCAGTATCAAAATAAACGTTAAACAACTGGATTAATTGAAAAATAACTTTAAAACCTGAATATATATGCACGAGATAACTACATTTTTTATAAGTAATTTTTTCGGTTAAGTTTGTAATTTTTGAAAATATTAAGATAAAATAAAACTAATTACATACATCCAACACTAAAATGCATTATAATGAATTAAATTATCTGAATTTATAAGGATGAACTTAAATTTTATTAAATTAAAGTAAAAACTAAAATTCAGAATACGAGGTATCCATATTATTTGATAGCGTTTCATAATAATTACGAAAGTGTCTTAACGTTAATTATAATATATCGCAATAATGAAACTGTAATGAAATAATTCTTTTTACCGAAAGACAGAATATTACCACGCCATGAAAGTATTTAAGGATATCGTGGAAGCCGTTTGTTAAATATTTTAATCTCATCTTAGATGATCGTTTACCTAGATGTAAATAATGACAGAACCATGATTTTCAAGATTTGCCAGTCAGCACGATCTCGATTTTATTTATTAACTTCACGCTAGATCAACAACGTTTCTGCTTTCCAACGTCTTGCTACCTACTGGTTGTTGTAGAAGATTCAGTGCAAGATCGTTTTCGTGTCCTTCCAATCTCGACAAGTGATTGGCGGAAGCTAGTTTTATTTCTTCTCTAACGTACTTGACTTGTAAATCTTGATGTAGCATATGGTTTGACATACCATGGTGCTCCCATCAGCGACCTCAGTATCTTGTTTTGATAGCGTTGTATTCTATTAATATCACTTTTGGACGCATATCCCCATAGTTCGGCTGCGTACAACCGTATTAGTTTTAGCACCATGCGATATACCAACACAATCTGTAATTGAGAGCGCGGTCCAAGTAACCAATAAATTTGCTTTGTTTTTAAATCAAGTTCTGTTATTTTGATTTTAATATGCTGATGCCAAAATGTTTCATCTAGGTGTACTCCAAGATATTTTACGGATGACTATGTGTTTTGTTGTTTATAATTATATGATACTTATTACGTTCGATTTTCTTTTTTGTGAAGGTGATGTGACTGCTTTTTATTTTCATTTATTACAAACCATTTCATGATTTTATTTAAATTACTTTATAACTTTTCTGGGTTCGCATGCGTTGTCATAATTGCCATGTCATCAGCAAAAGTTGTTGTTAGTGCATTATCAGTATCTGGCATATCATATGTAAACAGCAGATACAATAGAGGACCGAGTAAACTTGCCTGCGGTACACCTGCCTCGATTTTTTGTGTGTGTAGATTCTGTTCCATTTATTTTTTTTGCCCAGCTTGCGCCATTTGGTCAGTTTAAACCTTTATCCAATTATGTATTTTAAATCTCAATGCCAGTACGCTTGATAAAATTACATATCACATGTATTAAGTGGAGAGTACACCCATTAATTGGTCTACGGATTTATCAATCCCTCATCTATATTTCATAAACCTATTGTCATTGCCAAGAACTGCTATCAATTAAGTAACCCTTTATCTTTAAGTGAACTATCATCGGATCATAATCCGATAATGTTTACTATATCTAGTAAGCTAAAGTATAATAAATTAACTAAATCTTTCAATTATTCCAGGGCAAACTGGAACATATTTAAAGAACACATTTAGAAAAATATTAATATACCAAAAACTTTACTTAATCCGCAATCTATAGATAAATACATTCTACATCTAAATTCTGTCATAATGCAAGCTGCGCGCAGTGACATTCCGCGGGTAGAAAGTGAATTCGATCTCAAAAGATATAAAAATTATTATTAAACTTAAAAACTACGTTCGTAAATGTTATCAAAGATCTAATGATCTAAATAAGTTCAAGTATAAGAAACTGTATAACAAATTAATAAGGTAGTCAAAACAAAGTTAATAAATGAAAGAAATTTACAGTATGATAAATTCCTCAAAAACCTCTCTCCAATTGATAATAGTTTATGGAGAGTCAATAAATACTTCTGTAGAGGCCAAACCGAATTACCGCCTATTAAAGACCCAATTAATTTGGGTAGGATAGCTTATTCCGTTGAAGATAAAGCAGAAATCTTAGTTGAGCATTTTAGTACTGTTCACAGTCAAAATGTGTTGATGTCAACCCGGTATCATGAACGTAAGGTGAAGCAGACGATAAACAATTACTCACTTAACACTCCTGCAGTGATTTCACTCGTAGATCTTACAACACCTAAAGAGGTTAAACGCCTTATCTCCACTGTCAGGCTGAAAAATTCAGTCGATCACGATCAAATTAGCATAAAAATGATTAAAAATCTACCAACAAAAGCAATAGTCGCCTTGGAGGTTCTATTTAACTCATGTTTACGCCTATGCTATTATCCTGTGTCGTGGAGAGTATCGGTAACGGTACCTTTGGCAAAAGCTGGGAAAGATTCATCTTCGGTTCAAAATGTTAGACCTGTGAGCTTACTCAGTAATATAAGTAAGGTTTTTGAAAAAATAATACTAATAAGATTGAGGGCATTTAGTGACAGAGAATCCATCATAGCTGATTCGCAATACGGTTTTAGACCAAAACTAAGTACGACAATCCAACTGGCCAGTGTTTGTGACAAAGTTACTGATAACTTTAACCAGAATAAACATTCGGGTGTTGTCTTGATGGACATAGAAAAAGCGTTTGACACAACATGGCATGATGGAATCATATATAAATTAATTAAATATAATTTCCCCCCATATCTTGTTTTTACTATTAAATCTTATCTGATGAATAGAAAATTCTATATGAAACTGAAAAACCATAACTCTGATATAAGGTACGTTAAAAGGCAGTATCTTAGGCCCATTCCTTTTTATTATATATATTAATGATTTACCGACAATCCCAGGAGTAGATATAAATCTCTATGCTGATGACACTTCTCTAATGGTATCTTCTTATAGAATAGACACTATAAGTAATAGATTAACTAAAGCAATTGATGTCATGTCTAAATTCTACCATAAATGGAAAATAAAAGTTAACGATGAGAAAACAGAGTCAATAATTTTTACCAGACGTGCCTTCATTAAATCATTTCGTTAAAATAAAAAACGTTGAACTGGACTGGAAGGAACATGTGAAGCATTTAACGTCATCATGGACAGAAGACTCACATTTACAAAACATATTAATGATTGTGTAAGTAGAACAATATGGAAAATGGGTTGTCTATTTCCTATATTTAATAAAAGATCTGCGCTTTCAACGCAAAACAAATTTTTATTATACAAAAAGGTAATTTTACCAAAGCTACTCTATGCCTGCCCAGTGTGGTCTTATACTAGTAGTAGTAATATAAACCACGTGCAAAGAGTGCAAAACCATTGCCTTCGAATAATTTTGAATAAACCTCGATTTACTTCAATAAAATCTCTCCATGATGCGTTAAAATTCCCTTACGTACAGGAAATGATTAAGGATAAAACGAAAATTTTTTTTGCCGATTTTAGATATTCCGACATTCCAATGGTAAATTCTATAGGGGATTACGATTACCAAGCTAGATATAAGCTTAGGCATATAAAACACATCCTTCTATAGTAAGCCAGCTACAAATTCTAGTTCTAGTATTAATAAATAAGCTAAGATATTTTTAAGTATATTGTTGATACGGGTTATTTTAAATGAGCAGGTTTTTTGTATTAAAAATTTTTCCTACAATCTTATAATAAGGCGTAATTTAAATAATAATTAAATAATATTTTATAAGATTATATTTCATATTAATTTTTTCTGGAAAGAATCGTTGATATATTCGGTACAGAAAATTCTATTGAATGGTAACTTTACTTTTTTTTTTGTAAACAGAAAATATTTAAATATGCAAATATATTGTTCTTGTTCTTCTTCATAAACCTCAACAGAACATAGATGAAAAAACTACAAGTTGTGCAAAACAAGGCCCTTCGAATACGCTTAGGAGCGGTATCATCCATACCCCTAGACTTTAAACGCTGAGATGGCTGAACCTCCGTTAAAACTTAGGCAGGAATATATATCGAACAAATTTTATGTCAAAGTGAAAGAGAGAAAAACCTATGTGATTAATAAACAAATTCGATGTTTATTAATACTGCGGCATAATAGATACTGGTCAAATAAAAGTCTGCCGCCTCTTCTCTCCAGCCATAATAAATTCGAAAAAATTGAAATTATCTAAAATGTTTCTTATCCGTTCTACCGATTCTATTTTCAGGATTTATTTTTCTTGTTACACATTGACTTAATTTTTTTTGATAGTAATATTGGTAAAACTCTTCCTTCTAGCGCTAACAATGCTGCATTTGTGCAAGGAATTAATGAAAAATTTAGCCACTATGAAATCATATTTACAGATGGGTTCGTCGATAAAATACGTGCAAATTATACTTCTGCTTTATATTACCCGAAAAAAGGCATATCGAAAGTATACATTATCCTTTGCAGGTTCTTTAGAATTATTTGCCATTTACAAAGCTTTACTCCTGTTCCATTTACTGTCACTCGGAAAAACCTGTCTGTTAGATAACATTTCAAGCTATGAAATACTGATTTAGTAGCAGTTTATTGCACTTGTAGAGAATTCCTGGATGTCATACTTTGTCAAATGCCTGATGTACATCAAGGAAGTCAGCCGAGGTTAGTGGTTTTTTTTTAACGTTTCTTCAATCCTGTTAACTAGTCGGGACACTTGAGTGCCTAGTTCGAAATCCAAATTGGTAATTTGGAATTATATCTTCCCTGTCTATGCACTTTTGTATTCTTTTTCAGTTTTTCAATCACTTTGGCTAATATTGGAGGAAGGAGTAAAATCGGCCGATAAGAGGAGACACTCTGTGAAGATTTACCTGATTTTATGATCATTGTTACATTAGCTAATTTCCACAATATTGGGACATATTAAATTCGTAAAACATTAAAAATATAGATTAGGCTTTTCTCGGCAATTATTTCAGAATAAGCCCAGTTATGAGATCATATCCGGGTGTCTTCTTGTTGCTCAACTTCTTTATTATCCCATTAATTTCGCGTGGAGAAGTTGAACTAATTTTGTTTGGTGAATTATTTGAAGGCTGTTTTAAACATTCATGAACATCGCCTTCGGCGGGCGATTTTATATTATGCGATTTAAAGATTCCTGATAGTTGTAGAAATCTACTTTAGCGATGTCATCCATAATCCAGTTCCCATTATCTGCTTTTATCGGTTCATTCCTAAATATCGGTTTATGACCATACTTAATTGCTCTCCATAGCGAGTAATTACTTTGCTTCATGGGTTACATACTTGTAACATATTCTCTAAATTAGTTATTTTTATAATTCTGAAGCAGAAACTTACGTTTTTTAACATTTTTATTTAAAGCTGTTTTATCAACTGGACATCTTGTTTGCATCCAACGTCTTCTCAGCTGTCTTTTAATTGTTACTTGTTCACGCACATAGTCCGGATAGGTCAAAGATTGTGAAGATACGTTTTTTTAATAACGGTGTACTTTTATAAGGCGCGTTTACTAATTGTATTGTGATCTCATTGACACCGTCATCTATATTTTCTGTGGCTTCTAGTGAAATTGAGATTTATAGAGTCGTCCACCAGCAGGTTTCTAAATACATCATAATTTGTGTATTTATTACATAGTACTAAACTATGTTCCTGAGACATATTCCTACATTCAGCATTATTATAACAAATGAGTGGTCAGATGACAAAGATAACTGATCATTTTTAACTGTAATATAATTATACGAAATACCTTTTGTAATAAAGAAATCAAGTAGGTCTGGAACTTTATTTATGTCTATGGTCAGTATGTTCGCTGGCCATCACATATTACATTGCATTTTTCTGAGTCAATAGCTGATTTTAAGCTTCTCCCTCTGGAGATAGTTAAGCGTGAAGTCCAGTAGGTGTTCTTTGCATTTAAATCACCTTCTATAAAATGAAGTCTATAAATGAGCGTCTTTGGATGTTGTGCTTTGGTGGACAATAAACGGTTCCTATTTTAATCGTTTTTTTTTGTTTTATTGTAATGCACGTTGCCTGCGAATAACCTTTGTTATATTTTTCTTCTACCCTATGGGGAATGTTTTCTCTAATAGTGATGGTAGATCCTGCATGAGCTGTCTTGTCTGGATATAGAGTCCAATAAGCTACTTGTCAGTGAACCGTGCTTCCGAGATAAGTATTACGTCGATATTATTTGCTTTCAAGTAATGCTCTAATTCATGTTTATGTTGTAGTAGCCCATTTGTATTCCATAATGCAATTTTGTAGGACATTTCCTGTGTATCGTCCATCAGTTTTACTGACAAGAGCAAACATGATAGTATTAATTATATTACAGAAGATTTCACTTTGTTGTTGAATCATTTCCTTAAATAGATATTTTATTTCAACAAAAAAAGAGTTTAAAATCTGCTCAATGCCACTGCTTGTAGTGTTGGTGGAGTCAGCTTTTTGATTGTTTGACATTACCTGAGCGTAGGTCGGTGTCCTTGGAATGCCTTCCGTTTGTTGCCCTATCGCAGTTACAGTTAACAACTTTCATTGATTTACTGTTGTTAGGTTGTGGGATTCGTTGTGTGCTCAATCATCTACTAAGTGATTTGATCGGATTTTCACGAGCTGTTGTAATCGTTTGTATAGTACACAACCTTTGTAGTTGGCAGGTGATTGTCCCTGCAATTTAAACATTTTGCGGGAGTCTTGTTGTCTTTCGTGCATTCATTGGTAAAATGTAGTTCCACACATTTGACGCAAGTGGCTTGTCTATTGCAATGTTTTTTTGTATGTCCATATAATTGACAGCGTGCACATTGGACAATTTCATTTTTTACATGGGGAGCTTCAACATTGATTTTCATATTTAGTAAGTATTACAGTTTGTAGATTTCTTTATTAGGATTTGGTTCGATATCAACAAAAAATATGGGTAAGGTTTGTTTAGTTACTGGATGTTTAATGTTAATAATATACATAACAAAATGTCCGAGAGTAAATCTTGCAGTTCTAGGCTATGATGGAAGTTCCTGATAACAACTCGGAAAGGTCTTTCGCTTTTAATATAATGTGTGTCGTATTCTAAATCGCTAGATTTCAGATACTATACTAACTTACGATATTCATAAATCTCATTTGTTTTAACTTCAACACGTTTATTAGATCTACATTTTATTTTATCTATTGGTAATGTTTTTTTAAAGTCGACTAACATTTTATTATAGTTGGTAACTCCATAAACAATGACAGGAGGTTTTATAATTTTAATGGTTTTCACGTTGTCACTGGTTTCGGCATTTTCACTTTCATCTTCGGGAGAAAAGTTTGAGAATCGATTTCTGGTTGTTATAAATACATTTCTCGTTCTTACATCAGTAGAGCCGCTCGGTGTGCTTGTTGCTCCTACAGACCTGTTTCTCTTGTTATTTTCTTTATTTCCTACCTTCTACCAATCGTGTTTTAAATCGGTTTCTGTGTAGTGACTATCATTTGTTTTGGAATAATCATTTGTGATGATTTCATTATTTTCGGTATGTTAAGAGGTCATATTTATATCAGTATTTTCGAACGACGTATTTAACGGAGACAAAAACGGTGCATAAACATGTGTGCGTTGTTGTGTATTTTCAGACACCATTGTTAACTGTTTAATGTTAGTGGTGTTAAAATTTTGATTATTTAGTTATCGTCATAAGTTAATGTCGGAACGAACTCACCGGCAGTGGAAGGGACGGCCTGATTATAAGAATACGTAACTGACTGGGTTATCGTTGTGTGCGATGAATCCGAACTACCTGACGCAATGATTGTCGTGGAGAAGCTGCTGTTATTGGAAGATTTCAAGGGCAGCGATTTGCGGTTAAGTTGCGGCGGGCGGGAAACCGGACATCTTAATATAATAGACAGATAAGATCGCGGTTGAAGATAACCAATAAAAACTGATTTCGATAGAAACGTGAATACGAACTTTATTTATCCGCGTAATAAAAGTATCTTCGACAAAAGAACACTAAACACACGACCCGAACAATTACTACTAGATTATTTAAGTTATTTATAATATTTAGCAAACGTTCTAAAATCAGCAGCCAGACCTGAAAATTAGCTAATAATTTTACCAATTATTTTATTATCTTTTCTTGTATAGTGTAGAATCAGTAGTTACATACTACAAAAGATTGTGTAATAGACAATGAGCTAAAGGTACACGCATTAATTTTCACGAATTCTTTAGCATCCATCAAATTTATAAAACACAGAACTGAGCAGCAACATTCTTTCTCCCAAAATATACTTATCAAAGCAAAACTCATGGTGGCCTACTTTAACGTGACTAATCCTAAAATCGCCTTATCACGGTGACACGATGTAGTTCTCTGTCGGGTTTGTTCCAACCACACACAAATGACACAAATTCCTTTTTACAAAAGAAGGCCAACATACCTGCTTTATGTGTAGTACTCCTCAAATTATTACACATATATTCCATTCCTGCCCTTCAAGTATACTTCCCAGTACCACAACATCCTTAAATCTAAACTCCTTTCAATCATAAAAACCGACGAATCTCTTAATTAGTATCTAAAACTGTTCATCCGCGTCCGTTTCATCAGTTACTCAACGCGGCATGTATTTAAAAAAAAATATATATTGTCGTCATAATAAGCAATATTTACCTTTAAGTCCATCGGATCCCCACATAATTTTTTACGAATAATAGTTAACGTGTGGCAAGTAACCATAGAGTATAATAATTGGCTCTCCGAGTCCAAATCGCTGAGATCTCTTATAGATGGCGTAAATTTACCGTTAGTTATAGGCATTACACCCCACATATCTAAACCTTCTTCAGTTAAGGTACCTGTCTGAAATTAAAAATGTAAAATTTACAACATTTATCCTGAATTAAATTAAAGTTATTTAATTTAATATAACCTGAAAATCAAATAACAAAGAAAAGAAAAGTAATAATAAGAATTTTTAATAAAAAGATTATTTTAGAACACGACTAAGAAAAAAAAGTTGGATTCATCATTTTGTGTGTCTACACCACATTATTTAAAATCTGTAATTTCAGTTAAAATAAAACGTAAATTTTCTTTTATTTCATCGTACAAATATTTCTCGTTGATAATAAAAAAGGACCATAGTTTATTTTCTAAGTGTATAAAAATCCAACCGCTTTAAAAGAACCAAGAAATTAAAAAAAAAAACAAGTTAAACATTGGACAAACACAAAGCTAAGGTGCCTGGTGGTGATCTTTGTTTCTTACATCAATAGAGAGAATTTTCAAATTGCCGTGTAAACTACCAACGCTGTATAATGAAAAGTACTTCTGACAGACAACTAATCGTATACACACTTTATCCGTTAGTTGAGAAACGAACCATAAGAAATTCATAATGAACATTTTTATAAAAAATTCCCTAGTAAAATCAGTATAATTTTGCAGTTTTCAAATCTCCGGACATATTACTTCTAGGAATCACAACACCAGTAATAAAGAGAGAAAAGTAAGTTTCATATATATAACTACTGTACCGACAAATTATGAGAACGATTTGGACAAACTGAATTATTCTATTATCTAGGTTTGTATCAAGAAATCCAAACAGTAAAGAAAATTTGATCACTTTAATGAATGAGGTATTTCCGAAATGGAAAAACCAATGCAGTTATAAAAAGTAACGCCGATATCAGTCTCCTTCACTCATAACAAAATTTGAGACCTTCAAATGTATCAATTCCTTCGACTTTACACAAACACAGATAATAACTGTAATAAGTGAGCTAACACAAGTTCAATGTTAAATATCGCACATAACTGACATGCTAATACTTAGGACTGTATTTTCTTATCGACTTTTTCAAAGAATTTAATATTATCAGTTAAATTTCTGTAAATATTTATGGAATTACTTTATCGAAACAGACACAATTGACTGATCCAGATACATTGATAGCTCTAGGGCTAATACAATAAACTTCTTTTCTTTTGAGTCGTAAAAGCGCGTGAACTGCTCCGATTGTCATGGCAGCTGGTAATGCGGGTGGCACAACGATCGTAATCAAATCTAACGCTTGAAGAGCGATCTCGGACAACGGTACTCCTCTAATTATCTACGAAAAATTAAAAACTCTTACCACGCATAATTTTTAATTATCATTATTTAAATTCTTTTATTTATGAGGAACACATCATTCGTTATTTAAATTTAGTAGAATCGGCGCAACTTACTTTGGTTATAATAGTATATATAAATCCGATTCCGGCGATTAAAGCTAAAACCTGCAGAAATTTATAGCTGTGTTTTTCGAACTTATAATCCGCGGGGGCCGGATACAATAACGAACGAATTACTGAACCTTTTACGGTAAAAAATCCGGTTCTAATTACAACAGCTAATACATGTTTGTCGCCGTAAAATCTTGTTTGTAGAATTTCAGTGCCACAATATAGTGTATGCCTAGAATGCTCCTTATCGTCGTAAATTCCATCCGTATTTGGTATCGGCGTTTTCATAATAGGGTCACTCTCCCCTAAAAATATGATTTATTATAAGATAGTTTATATAAATACAGAGAATCAACTTCTTACAATCCTGGGTTTTACATATATATAGTCTTCGAAAATATAAAAATTATCAATAATAAGGATTCAGGCTCTGGTTTTTTTGACCCAAATAAATTAGTAATTTTAACACAAACAATGGTAAAAATACACACTAGCAAACCGGATACGTACAATATTTTTGTATTTAGTAGCACACTTTCATTAGGCATGTCTGAGTGTAAGTAAACATTTATCAATTTTTAACGAGCATATTAATGCACATGAAAGAACCCTTGTATTCATTTTTACGAGATATACGTCATTTTTTATATTACAATTACACTACTTGCAACTCTTCATATGTTCCCCTTTCTCAGAGATTAAGTTCGAACAAATTTTGCCAATCTGCAAAATACATAGTGCTTGGGCAAGTCTACTCATGTAAATACGTGCTCTTTACAGTCTACTACGATACGATCAGACTTTGAATATTTATATCAATCTTTTACAAATACTATTAATTGTAATATTTACTTTATATTTTTATGCTACCATAACCTTTATTTTGACAACATATTCGAATATTTATTTATTTATTACTCCACTTTAATTACAACACTTAGTTTCGTTTCGAAAAAAACTTCTTATTGTCATACAAGACTGAAATTTTAATTTTCACGCACACGGTGATCAATATGAAATTTCTTTAAATTTCATTTCTATACCTTCATTAAATGTAACCTATGTTTTTAGATACCCAATTAATAATGTTTTCCAGTAAAATTATGTCGACCTTTATTATTTCCGATATTTACATCAGCTACGTCATTCGAAATACAATATTTGTGTAGTTTTTATACGATTTGTTCTAATTTTATTTTCTTTATTTTTCATAATGCTGTTTTTTTACGTTCACTTAATAATCAATGATAATAGTGATATATTTGTGTCTGTAGAAAATGTATATTATTCACCATTCTCTAATAACATCCGTACAGCTTTAATTATAATTAAATAATCTACCAAATGTAAATTTACTTGATTTACCGATTTCTTCCTTTTCTAAATAATTATTTGAAACATTATTAGTCGAAAGAAAATAGAAAATATATTTTCATTTATTTTATTATTATATTCGCTGTTGTTATCCGTAATAATTTGTACGATGACAAAGTGGCGTTTTTAAGTGTGTACTTAAAAACAAAGCGCGTCAATTTATCAGTAAAAAGAGGACAATACAATTACGTTATCGGGCAGGCTTAGTAACGTTCGTTCATTTCTTTACTCATCTCAATCGTCAGCAATATATTACGCTACGACAGAGATTAAGTATACACACTTTAACATTAATCATAAATTCGGGGTAAAATTATTGTACTCATTTTAATCTTCGCAACATTAATATAATAAGAAAAAAAAACACAATTCTCGAACCAGAACAACCATAAATATATGAACGCAAACATTTGAACGATATAACATGATCGAAGTTAAAATTCTGATTACTCGTAGAAAACGACCAATCAAATCGAGCTTATATAAAGACAAACGTATATTTTGAATGTAACAAAAAATAAATTAAAAATTATTAAAACTAATACATACCCGTCAGAGCACTTTCGTTAATGATACAACTTCCGTTCAAGAGAACAGCATCACAATACATAATACCACCCTGCGTTGGAAGTACTAATATATCACCCGGCACCAATTGTTCAGTTAAAACAGATACTTGCTCATTACCTTGTATTATCTGTACCTCATCTGAAGCGCATACTCGTTTATGTAGTGCCCGTTGATTCTGACAAACAAAGTATGAAATATATCGTACCAAAATTTTACCGATGCAAAATTAAAATTGTTGAAATCGTTTAACATGTTAATGAGACTAATTAAGCATTGTAAAAGACGTAAATATTTAGCTACATATTTTTAAATTTCTCAAATTCTCGTTAATTACGATTTACGATTGTATTTATATAAAATCCATATTTTATTTACATACGCGTGTATAGAATTATCGTTACTAACTACTTAGCTTCACTTACGAAGTATGTTGATACACAAGAGCTGATAATACCGATACACGTTATGATGAAAATGGTGGTAGCATAAAGTATGTAATCGTCGAAATACCATAAAATGAATGACATGAACTGGAAAACATAAAACGGGTTCAACACTTCCATAAATAACAATGTTGGCAAGCTTCTCAAAGGAACTGTCATTTCATTGCTTCCGTATACACTTTTTCTATAATATAACAATAGTACATGAGTGTACATGAAATAAGAATAATCTAAGTATTTTTATTGAATGTAATTTTTTTGTTAGAAACAATGGGAAGTTAAAGCACGGCTTAGACTTAAAATTTAGATAAAACCGAAAACTTTGGAAAATGCGTCAGGTAATAAAGTAATAAATCGGAGTATTACGCGTAATATGAAATTAAATATATACATACATACAAACGATTATATTTAACAAAAAATTTTATTTTCACAAAAGAAAAACGAAACATATTTTGTATAATTTGTATATTGAATCCAACTTTCGAAAGATTATTAAATAAGACAGTCGAAATAAGTACAAAAACGTTAATATAAAATTTAAATGTTTACATCTACATGTCTCATAAAATATTTATTTTTAAAACAAGTATAACCTATCGACACACACACACACACACACACACATATATATATATATATATATATATATATATATAGTTTTCAGTAAGCAATGAATCAATACTAATAATCAGAACAATACTCACCATTACGATGTATATTTAGCAATAAAACAAAATATTTCAGACAAAGAAAAACAGAAATATGTAAAGACGAACCTGATGAAAAATAAAATATAATTCATTAATTTAATATTTTAAATAATTAGTTGCGTACTTAATAAGAAAAATCGATTGGATAACACCACATAGAGTTGTGGTTAACAAATAAATTTTGTAGTATCCTTGTAATTACAAAAGTGTCGACTCAATTATCGAAAAACTATTTATAATTATTGTGATTTTATAAGTCATACATACCTTAAGTACTGTTCTAAAAATGATAAACCAGATTGTTGATGAAAATGAGAAAGTGGTATTTCTTTATCCAAACCGGTTAATTTACAAAATTGATTTTGATCGTAGTCCCATATAAAACGGATTTTTCTGCAGTTAAAAAATCGAATTGTTTCCATTTCTATAGACAAAAGAAACGACGAAATAAAATAATGTTTTCCAATATGTCTCCATTTAATAATAAGTCGTGAAAAATAGGAGTACATTTAAAAATTTGTAATCGAATAAAACTCACACACATAAAGATTACTAAAACTATTTTTCCACGTTTCACGTATAAATAAAAATTGTTTAAAACTAAAACAGTTAATATAATAAGAAGTAATAAAGCTATAGATTACTAAAACTATTTTTCCACGTTTCACGTATAAATAAAAATTGTTTAAAACTAAAACAGTTAATATCATAAGAAGTAATAAATTAAAGCTATAATATAGAACTTATATCCCAACGGACGTATCATAAACGCACGCACGCACACACACACACATATAAATATATATATGTATATAATATGTATATCGTGTGTGAAATTATGTAAAAAATAAAAAAAAAAATAAAAAATTGTGTTCACGCGATTCTAATTTAAATAACGTCTTATCATTAGTTAAAGAGAATACCCATTTGTGGTTGTAAAACTTCTAATTCCGATGTATCATAATAACAATTTTTTTTAGGAAAGTACATCAGTGAAATAATAAAATATGAACGACACAAGTTTTTATTAGACTTGGATGTTAACATAACAAAATAGGTGAAAATTTTTTATTAACATTAATAACGTACTTTTAAATACTCCGCCAGAAATATGAACACTAAAACTCAGTTTACCTACATTCTGAGATTGTGTCAAATGCTGATAATTCCATTCGTTTATTTCATCATCACTAAAATAACATTTAAAATATATAGATACACGCAACGAAATAAATTTTTTAGTAATAATAAAAATTCTGAATCTAAATAACTACGAATGAATGTTAAAAGATTATGATTTTCGACTAGCATCAACATTTTTTTTAAACGACAAAAAAACGTGTATGTTAAAAAAAATCATCATAATAAAATAAAAAGAGAAATAATCCTAATATCGCTGAAAGGCAATGGCAAACCACCACGCACAACATCATGTGCTATAGTACACTACAAAAACACGAGAGCCTGCATTGTGTCGTGATAACAAGACGATTAAAATCAGTTCTCTCGGGTGTGTCTAGCGACATATTATATGATTGCCTTATACGCTACTGTAGTCGCCTACCTCCGATACAGAGAAGGCACTTCATAATGATGATGATAAAATATATATGCTTTATTGGACCTTGCTCAATGAAATATTATTTTAAAAATTTATCCTTGTGCATGGTTTCAAAAAGGACTGCATGAAAAAGTGGAGTTTGACAACCAGCATTATTTTAATTCAAGACTTAAAACAACTATTAATATGTAATCGAAAATAAAGATAAGAATTTATGCAATCTGTTTACAACTGCCTTCGACAGTAACAAATGTCTGATATATAATTTTCAAATTAGCCTCAAAAATAGAATTTTTTATTTTTTTCACAAAAATTTACAATAATTAATGGTTCTAAAGATATGAAAACCGAAACTCCGTTTATAAAAACATTTCGCAAATTTGAAAAATGCGGTACACAAAGCAAAGTAATAACAGCAACAATCAAATAGTCTGTCACATTGCTGAAATTCGAATTAAATGTAAATTTAAAGTAGAAAGTTCAAAAAATGATATATACATACAGGTAATGAAAGATAAAAATTTTATAAGTGAAATAAATTCGATTACGTGATTTTGAATTCATTACAAAAGTATTTAAAAAGTTGCATAGTAGTATAAAAATCTGTGGTTGAGATGAAAATATTATTATGCGTAGTATAAGAAGAAAACTTAATTTAATGTAAAATATAAACAACTTGCGAACTGTCCGAAAATCAAGAATAATAGCAATAATAAAAGTAAAATTGTAATAACCAAGACAAATGAATAACAAATGCTTCATTTAATAGGATTAAAAAAAAAGTTAAAAATAATAAATTATATTTCCAATAACAACAGTAGATTATAGGAAATAAAATTATTAGTTAGCGATTAAATCAGTGAGATAAATTTAAAAGCAAAATAAAAATGAAAGAACTTTACGTTACAAAAATCATGTTCTAAAAATATAGGAAAATAAAAATATTTTTCCATCGCAGTTGATCATGTGACTCTCAAACTATAAATGTATAAGAAGCACTTCAAGTGCGCAGTAATATCATAATGCGGAAACAGTGTTTATATGGGTCAGCAGAATATTTCGTTTCACCTGTTTTATTTTATCAATTAGAACGTTCTCGAAATATAAAAATTTTAAATTTTATATGACGAGCAAATTATTAAAACGATAATGTCTAAAACATACCCATGTTCCAAAAATGACTTATAATTTAGCGTTGTGATTTTCTTAACATGGTATTTACTTCTGTGATCTTTATACCTTTCCTGCGACACACACATATATATAAAACATAATAATCATAAATAAAGCACAACAAAAGGATTGATATTTTTACCGAATAATATAATTATAATAATGAACAAAAATAAGATGTAATAAATTTTATTATAAACTCGAATATTTTTTTCTTTTAAATATATTCATTAATTTCTGTAATACAAAATGTACACGTAAATACTATAGATCAGGCGCAGATCAAACGCGTTAATTTTAAATTATATTTATAGTTCTGAGAATGGAGGTAAAAATAATACATTAACTATGTATAATCTATTTAATACATCAGCTAGTTATGTCTAGATAACAGATAATTCCATACGAACATTTTTACAAAATATATATGAAAATCGCTTTCGTTTGATAATACGAATAGTTGTGCTGATATTAGATACAATGTTTCAAATATTTTGAATTTTGCACCATGAACAAATTTCAACAATCATGATTAAAAATATAATTCTTATAACGTAACCCCTATGATCCGTTAAATGAGATTATTATAAATAATTATTTCACTTATAAATATAAATTTTATTAAATCTTACAAATTTCATTAACAATTGCATTAAATATTTCAGTCCCAAATAATCTCATAAATACTTGAATCCCAACTCAACGTAATATAGTGGTTTTTCATATGTTAAGCGTAGTTTAAAAAAAAAAAAAACATGTTTCTCTTTTCTTCAATTAGTAAGAATGAAACAATTATATAATTTTCACATCGCATAGACTGATACACTGCATTACAATATAAGTTCAAGTATTGGATTCATAGTAAATATGTTCGTAAATACATACATTTTATTACTTTTAACTGTACTCTTCTGTGTGTCGACAAATGACTATTTTTCTATTCATGTATAATTGTTGTCTTACTTCAATCAGTACTTTAGATGCGGACTCCAAAGCGCATCTGGAATGTGTGCCGTATAATAATAATCTCGGACACCAGTAACAAAATAATCCCAAGACACCACATGAGGCAACAATTAATGCCCAAGTGAAAAACGCGCTCACATTGTTTCTCCGGTAGCCAAAAATTTTCTATAGGCATGTTTTATTTCAAATTAACATTTTAAGAACAAAATATGCTGTACTTGATTTTAATTTCACTTTGCACGCTGTTTAATTCGGTTTTAATAACCGTCGTGCATTACAACTTTTCTATCAACTTTAGTGAAATGCATACTTAAAGAAGCTTACCAACTGATATTCTTCGCCGAGTTCAATAAATTCAATCGTAGGGTCTCCGTCTGGTATGATACAAATATTCTGGGAACCTTTATACAATATACAATATTATTATATATAAAACAATTATTAAAATACACGCGCACGCATATAATATATATTATAAATCAAAATAAATATTAAACTTTACGTGTAAAAGAGAGAACTTGTAGACTTATTCTAACTTGTTAACTTTATTAATTAGACATACATTATGAACACTTAAACTGACACTGTTTTAATTACGTTCATTTCATAATTTTTACATAAAGCGATGTTTTAATTTGATAATAATCCTTTTAACATAACCAATTATACATAAATGTTAAATAAACAGAGACGAATTCATGCAGTTTTGCAATAACACTGTCACAAAACTTTAATAATGCACAATTGGCAATAAACTTACCTTTTTCCTTGAATTTAATTTAAACATTAACTATAACACATATGTTAACGTAAATAAGCTATTGAAAAACATACAAAATATTTTTTAAGGATCTAATTCATTATGTGATGAATACGCCATATTAAGCTTTAAAGTCCATAATTATGGAAGAGTTGGTTCGGTTTATATGTGAACCCGGCTAAAATTCATAAAAATTTAATAAAAACCGATAAATTCACACATATTATATATACCAAATGAAACACTTACATTGCAGCGGTTGACTATCACAACAATCCTTTTCTTTTTCGTTATTCAAGAACTTCAAAGAAAATGTTCCGTTACTTTTATTCGTCATAATTTCGATTAGTACAGAATTATAAACGTATGAAAATCAATATAAAAATCACATAACAAAATTTATATAAAAATTATACACACGCGAAATCAACGTTCATGAATTTTTAGCGTTTTTAAATCTCGCTTCAAGATTTTTAAAACAATGCTATCTCTCTCCCGGGTCTGGATCTGGTTTACGCCACCCAATTTTCGCCCGTTTAAAATCACATTCTTCATGAGAATTAATCCGCCGAATGATTAACTCTGACATGTTTTCAAACATTTCTAGTCAGAAACCGATTAATTTTGAAAAATACACAAAAATAGAAAATGAAGTCATTAGAGAATTAATTACTAAAAATCGCAATTTCGAACACATTAGATAATATAACACAAAATAATTAAAAAAAACAAAAACGACGTAATGTAATTAACAATTAACAAATTAAGAGCTTTACTATTATTAGCAACGCACGTGATTACGATATGTGTTTTAAATTAAAATTATTATTACCAATTCCCATTAACCTGTGGGACCATGTGATTTATTGAAAATTTGAAAATCACAGACATTTATTTATAACCTGGATAAGCTGATTATCCACAGATATTGTTATACTAAACACTGGTACACAAGACTAAATTTGGATTGAAAAATTATTAAAAATATATATTGTTATAATATAAATAAAATTTACCTGTTAATTGTAAAAGAAAAATTTTATCAGTAGAAAAAATTTGAAATTCTAAACAGATGCAAAACATAAAATAGGTAAAATAACAGATTATAAAATTAAAATTAATAAAAAATACAAGAAATATACAAATAAACATAGACAAAAATTAACCATTACGTGTATGATATAATTTAAAACAGTTTCTATCTTTAGTTAAGCATAAATGAACTTTACATTTTTCACAATAATTGTGAGTTTTATATTTACAGGACTCGTATTTACAACGGGAATTAAAATATTTATCGTCTACCCCGGGAAAATGACAAATATCAGCATAACGATGTTCTGCAAAAGGTTTAATTTCTCTGTGAACGTGAGATGAACCAGGCACAGGCAAAGCTGAACTAGACGTTGAAGGCCGCCCCCTTTTTTTCGGTTCTTTACATAATATCAAACTTTCGGAAATTTCCCGACGAAAATGTAACAAATCATTTATTTTTGTTTTCGGTAAACCGAGTGTAGTCGCTTTAATTCGATATTCTCCCCAGCTATTAGCCACTGCCATATCCACAGCATGAAAAATCAATCGTATAGTCCACTTGCGTGAACGAATGAATGACCTATAGAGGCTTAATAAAAAATCGAGTTTGTCAACTCGTCCCATATTTTTATTATATAATCTAATTGCCTCAGGTCTTGGCACATGTATATATTTCTTCTGTTTTCGATCCAACGTCGACAGTAATCGTGTACTCGCTATCCGCAACAAAATTTGAACCAACGGTTACAAGTTTGTTGTCATACCACTGAGTCAATATAACTCGACCATATGAATTTATATTTACATCGGTAGATCCTCTAACCTTATTTTTCATTTTTTTAGCGGTTAATAATTTCGAACCAGCAAACCTATTCGTTCGGACTGTCCCGATGGCATAAATTTGTCGATTATGGAAGTATTGAAATAATCGATAACTACTAAAACAGCTATCAAAGCAAACTAAATGGTTCGGTTCACGTATTCGATCACACAGTCGCAATTACAACAGCTGTAGAGGATCCAAAATGGCTATAAATTTTCTTCAATTCCGTGGTCGAACCTTGATATAGTATGAAATCATAAAATAATCCATTAGCACCTGCGAGTATATATACTTTTATACCCCATTTTTTGGGTTTATTTCGAATGTATTGTCTTATATTCAGCGAACCCTTGAACGGTATAATCTGTTCGTCGACGCTCAGGTTTGTGTCCAACGGAAAAGTCAAACATCTTTTCCTTATGGCGTCGTACATTGGACGGACTTTCCAAATTCTATCCGTATTATTTACTTCCTTTGATGTTACATCAACAAGATGTAGCACATTTCTCAGTTTGCAGAAACGCTTCAGCGTCATATGGTCTTTTATTAATGGTATCCCATATTGTGATTACCAATACATTTCCATGCGTGGGAAGTTCATATTTCCCATAGCGACATGAACTCCCAGTAACGTGCTTATTTCGTTTATATTTGTCGGTGGAAATACAACATTTCGTTGGACAGCGTATAAATTTGTCATTTCAACCATTGTGGTCATTAGTTCCGTATTAATATATTCTTTAAAGAATTCAATCGGTTCTGGCAAACCAAGTGCCTGGAATAAATGATTTACAACACAAGTATTACAATATATGAAAATTTAGTCGACAATAATAATTTACATAAGTGAATATGCTGAAAAATTAAATAAAAGTAACATTTTCGTGCCTATAATAACAAAAAAACAAGTGAAAAACTAATAAAGTTAATATCCTTGCAAAACATAAATAAAATTTCCAAAAAATTATCTAAATACCTCATCAACTGGAGGTAAATACCAACTAATCGGTGTTGTCAGAAATGTTGTAGCTCGCTTCCATTTAGCATTACTTATGTCCGTTAATTGATGATGTTTTATAAAATCAGTTATTTCTGTATTCATTTCATCCACAGCATCTTTTTTATCCATCATTTCTGGTTCATCATTTCCTATAAAATAATAAAAGGGAAAACTGGTTATGATTATGAAAAACTACAGAAATAGGTTATCTTCCGAATTATGTAAATCATTCAATGAAACTTCAATTACTTCAATATTTTCATCATAAGCAATTGGATTGTTGGTATACTCGTAAATATCTGAAATAAAATATAAGATGATTATTAATCGAAAATAAATATAACTAACAAAGTACTTTCAAATTTATGGAAAAATAGTATGGATTACCTCCAAATATTTCCAAATCATCATATACATTTTCATCATCCGAATTACTATCAATAATTGATGTATCATCTCTCATGATCATATTATAAATTTCTTCATCATCTTTTACGTTCTTATCCATTTGAAAATGATCACATAACACCCATAGTTGAATAAAATACATGAACAAATGATATATCCACCAAGCGTCATTGTCGCTCATCAGCGACATCCATTTTCAAAAAAATATGTGGAAAAATGTAAGAGTGTTAAAGTAATTACAATTACTGATAATTATCATTTATAGTGTCTACTTACCGTTTCTGTAAAATTTAACACAAAGAACCACTTTATTTATACTGTAATATAATATTGAAAATCACACTAGTCACTGAAACACAAGACACAAACTGAATGTAAACAACTGTTTTTATTGGCTTTCCATTTACATTTTAAAACCGGCGAGTGGTTTAAATCGATTTTTAAGGTGTCCCTGTAGAGCGACAAAGAATGTTCGTGGTAAAATTAATAATGTACACTTAAATATCAGCCATTAAAGTAGTGTCGCTCCACAGCGACATATCCAATGAAAGGGTTAATGGTTACTAAGTACCAAGAGTAGCGCAGTAGTGCTAAATAAACTGTGTTGTAGGCAATGTTGTTGGTTATAGTGTTATTTAAAACAAAGAGGACATTGCTTTTTAAATTTAGGAATGTAGAAAAATTTGTCGCAGTATGAGTTTGGGAACAGTTATAAATTGTAAAATTGTTAATAGAATTTATAAAATTAAAATCGACTAATTCAAAGTTAAATAATAAATGAGTGTTCTTCAACAAAGGTCGCTACATCGACATGTGACGGTGTAGGGATATCTGATGTATAGATAAGATAGAGAAGTAGGCCAAGTACGCTACCCCGTGGAACGCCTGCTTGTATCGTATGTATCCCTTCGTCACAGTACTTGACATTAAAATATCTTTCATTTAAGTATGATCGTAATAACTCCGTTAATTGATATGGAAAATGCCATTTAAGTTTTTCCAGTAGGCCATCGTACCAAACTCGGTCGAATGCCTGGCTTAAGTCTAAAAATACGGTATCACAAACCATTTTTTTGTCTATGGTTTTTTCAATTTTTTTAACAACCCGATGCACTTGGTCTATTGTACCATGTTTTGCTCGAAAGCTAAACTGATGTAAAGGTATTATATGTTTGGACTCTACTATTGGCATTATTCTTTTTAAAAGCAATTTTTCATACAATTTAGAAAGTAACGGTAAGATTGAAATAGGTCGATACGATGAAGGCTCGGTTGGAGATTTTTGCGGTTTTTGGATGACGACAATTTGTCACAATTTTAGTTGTACTGGGAAGTACATTAATCGCAGTATTGCCTTAAATATATACGTTAACAGCACTAGTCCTTTCCGATACAATTATTTCAAAATTTTTGCTGTGATTAAATCATAACCAGCTGCTTTTTTTGGATTCATTGTGCGTATTATATTGTTAATTTCACCAGGTGATGTAAATTTTACGAGTTTTGTTATATTTGATAAGTTATTGTTTTTATTCTTATTTTTAGGTCTGTCATTTTCTGTTTTTGATAAATTTCACATCATTTGTAATTGGGTCGATGGTTTCCCTGGCAATTTACATGTTTAGGGTTATATGTTTTTATCACAGTTTGTTGAAGCATGACTCTCACCACACTTGACGCAAGTATATTCTCTATTATTACAACATGTCTTGGTATGACCATATCCTTGGCACCTAAACCATTGAGGTATGGTGTTCTTTTTGTGTGGAGTTTCAACTTTGATTTTCATGTTTAACAACATGTGTATTTTGTAAATTATTTTCCTGTGGTTCAAGATCTATGAAGAATAGTGGTAAAGGCTGCTTACTTACTCGATATCTCATATTGGTTATGGGTCTAACTATATGCCCATAATCTAGAACGGCCGCTTTTATATCCTCTAACTCCACAGAATGGTATAGGTGTCTCACTACTACACGAAAACTTCGTTCTGCTTCGATTTGATATGTGTGATGTTCAATTTTTTCAGTACATAAATATTGCACTAATTTACGATAGTTATCTATACAATTTGTTCTAACAGCTTTCAATGTCAGGTGATATTTGTCCTTATAATACTAACACAACTAATGATAATCTTAACATCGGTGCTAGAATCAATGATAATAATAATAATACAATTGGTAAACGAATAATACCGGTGAAGGAAAACACGCATGTTTATGCTCCTTTATTATTACCCTTAAATCGTTTGCAAGAAGGCACAATGCAAGGTTAGCCTCCTGTTAAAAATGTAAAAAATGTAAATATATATATTAACATGAATTAAATACGTGTATAACTGATTTATATATCAATACGTATATTATATAAACATATATACATATTCTACATATATATAAACACACACATAAATAGGTTATTGAGCTCCCATCAATTATAATAAATGCGCTACATTATCTTCTGGCCGTAATATGAATAAACTTACATTTAATTACAATTTTTATAATAGTATTGCGAATAGGTCATTCATGTTCGCTTAGAGTATACCTTCATAGGACCATGGGTTTCTCGTCACATATAAACGGTATTATTCGACACACTTGTTCAGTTCTTCGGTTCTTTATAAGAAACTCAAAATTATTCAATGATTCAAGGACATTAAACAGTTTATTATAAAGCTCTTGTTTGTTGTCAATTAGAGTATCGTTTAAAAATTTAATGCCGCGGTGGTGTAGTTGCTAGAGTGCTCGACTGTCAACTCGACGGTCGTGGGTTCGAAACCAACACGCCGCATAGAAAGTTTTCATCATTATTTAATTCTAAATTATCACGCAGAAGGCGGTAGCATCCCACTCCGTATAAAATTATATGGACGCGCATCTGCGTCGCATATAAATAGTGCCATGAATGCTAGCTAATTTTGTGCGTAAAAATAAAAAAAAAAATAAAAAACGTACAATAGCTAAACGACGTTTGATGGTGATTTTGATAATTTAGAACAAATTTTACAATAAGTTGTTTTCAATTTTCTATTTACTATAGTGAATATATGCATTATTTTTATGAATAAACTTCAAAAATAATGATTACTAAAACGAGCGCTGGCCTTCTCTTTTTAAAAATTGTTTGTAAATCAATTCGAATTATGTTTGTAGTAGTTTTCGATGTTATTTTATTTCATTCGATATTCGATAAGTCGACACCATACTGCTTTCACAGTTTTTGCCGGCAGATTTGCGGAACCAGGTGATATAGAGATGGTTTTTATTTCGTCTGAGTTTGTGTGCAACCATCAATCTCATTTCTACTACAATTGATAGGTAAATTAAAAATAACTTATCCGGTTTGTAATCAGTCGATTGTAGGCTATTCCGCTGACCGGATAGTCGACAACAAGGAATCGAACGAAGAACTCGATAGTCGGCATAAACGATAATCGACAACCAAACGAAAACTATACGCGATTACGTTTTGTCTGTTGCATAAAAAAAATAAACTCAGGAAACGCATTACCGAGATCTTGTATTTCGTACATGAAGAAATATCTTCAGCGGCTTCGATGAAAGTCCTGAAATCCACAACATTCTTCGTCTTCTTTTTTCGTCCAACCCGTTGAATAGAGTAGTTTGATCGAAAGTCACTAATTTTCTGTCATCTTACTAAAGACGCGCGTTGGTGAACAACTCTGTTTATACGTCTCAAATGTCTGAGTAATTAAAAGTCTCACCAAAATGTTTTTTTTTTTTATTACAAGTCACATTGCTTCCGCTTGACCAATATCGAATGAAATTAAAACAAAATAAGCACTTTAAAAAGTAATAAATTATGTACTATGTATTTTTACTTTTCTGAAACCAGAAATTTAAAACAGCGCATGGGCTATAACAATAAACAGTTAATTTAATTTACAAACAATGTTTTACAACATCACGAAAAAGCTAGACAATTTTTAATTATTTGCTGGATTGATACGGTTTTTTAATTATTAATTTGCATTAAAAAAATTAATTGCCGTTATTTCAAGAGAAATTGTAGATCAAAATAATATGTTGAACGTCTTTCTTTGAAACGTATGAATATATTGAGATTAATCTAATCGTAATTTTAAATAAAAATTATTACTAACTTTACAGGTAAATTTCTAGAACCAAACCCATGATATCACAAAAATCAATGATAAAATTCTTTTATTCATAGTTTGAAAATATCAAATACATGTATTTCAAATTAATTCTTCACAAAAATTAAAACAATTTGTATACATACATTAGATTATTTAGCTTAATCATTATCTTTTGACAAAACTTAAGAATAAATGCATTATACAGACAATCTGACGACAGTAAATTATTTTCTTCAGTTTCGAGATTGTAATGATATCCGCTCTTACATTACATAAATTTTTCAGTTTCTAAAATAAATTGAATAATAAAAGTTGATCAATGTTTACATGCAGTAATATGATGAACTACCTTTGTAAAAATATAATAAACAAATTTTGTGAAAAGAAGATGATAAAATATATAAGAAACAGTACATGGATAAAGGAAAATATAAAAAATTAGAATGTCTATATATTTAAATGTAAAATCAATGTGAACAAAATATGAAATCAAGTTTGTTACACCAAATTAGAATATTCTGTTTGTAAGAATTGGTAATTATAAAAAAGATAATAATTTTATACAAAATATTCGACTGAAATTTTTATAATTCACATATTTGACCAGCGGAAAAATTTAATTTTCATGTTCCTTAAGAACTTAGTTGTTATTTCAAAATAATATTTCTGAAATGATTATTATTATACATGATTTTTTTTTTCGCACACAACTGAAATAATGGACATATTTAAAAAACTAAAGCAACTTTCCAGAAGGCTTGATGTTAAGTTTTACTACTAGGAAAAGAAAAATGGAGACTTTCATATAGCATTAGATTTATTTGAACGGGGCTAGTAAATTATTTGAAAACATTTTCTATTTACTGAACAGGTTTTAGTTTGTAACCTCTTCAGACTGTCTAGAGTACATCACAAAGCAATTCACAAATTATAAATAACTGTTAACAATGAGTATTTTTCGGTGAAAACAATTGAAATATGTTTGGTATTGGTACATGCTAAAACGAAGATTTTCATTATAATCGCAGAAACTAATAGACAAAACAGGAGACTCGTATTTAATATTTTTTTTGAACGTTACATTTGGGTTGCACGGTGTTTTGCGGTTACTTTAATGTACAACACATTGAATATGGTTTTAAAAATAAGCTAATGACTGGTGCTGTTTTTATAGATCTCTCATCTGCGTATGATACTGTAAATCATGGGATATTATTAGAAAAATTATACAATATGACTAGAGATCTTAAATCTGAAAGCTTATAAAAACATTATTAGAGAACCGCAGTTTTTACGTTGACCTAGACGGTAAATCTAGCCGGTGGAGAAAGCAACGGAATGGTCTTCCGCAAGGAGCTGTCCTCTCGTCGATTCTTTTCAATGTACGTACAAATGATCAACCGATTTTCGCAGATATGAAACATTACATTTACCCAGATGATCTAGCAATTACATTTCAAGAAACAAGTTTCGGGATAATAGAGGACAGGCTAACAAAAATGTTAAATAAGCTTTCGGAGTATTAAGTACTTATTCAACTGAAACCAAATTAAAAAAAAAAACAAGTATCAATTTTCCATTTAAGAAACCATTTAGCACGAAAAAAATGAATGTTGTATGGCGAGGAAAAAAATTAGAATTTACTGATCAGCCGAAGTACCTTGGTGTAACATTAGATAGAACACTCACATACAAAAAGCACTGCGAAAATATGACGAATAAAATTGCTACTCGACTAAGAAAACTTGCTGGTTGCTAAACCTGAAACAGTTAGGATTACCACACTGTATGTAATTCTGTGGCTGAGTATGCGTGTCCAGTCTGGTATAAACAAGTGGATATCGCTCTGAATGAAAGCTGCCGTATTATCACAGGATGTTTGAAGCCCAGCTCTTATCGCAAAAATGATAACTCTTACAGGAATAGCACCACCACCAATAGACGTCGTATTGCAGCAGAAGTAGAAAAAAAATGAGTCGAGAAACCGATGACCGCCATATGCTATATGGTTATATACAACAGCGGAGAAGACTGAAGTCCCGTAAAAGTTTTATGGCCGCAACTAAGACAATGTTAAAGCCGAAATTGCACGACTTAACGCTTGGGAAACAGAATGCCAAGAGTGGAAAACGGAGCCATGGATTAAACCTACAGAGGAGTTTTCCGTAAACGCGGACCTAAACTATGCTCGATGAAGATCTCTCAACAGATTGCGGCCACAAGTTGGAAGAACCGGCGATAATTTGAAAAAATGGCGAATTTCAGAAATTTCATTATGTAGCGTCTATCGTTAACTTGTTTTCGTGTAAGGCATGTCCGGTAAAATGCAGTTTTGAAGACGTCATGAAACTGGAAGGCAATGCAATTGATTTCTTGGATTATTGGAAATCCGTACTGTAAGCTACTTCACCCGACACGAAGAAAAAAAAAAAGAGGTTACTTTAATAATATTTTAATAGTATTTGTAGAAAATAAAGTATAGAGCATCATAGAAATTTTGATATTATTTTAAGGGTAAATTGAAACACTCACACTTTTGTCAGATTCATATTTTATTCTTAGTTTTTATTATTTTTAAGCTAAAAATCATGGAAAGAAACCAATTTAGAATGTATATTTTGTGTACATGAATGATTACAACATAAGAAATTGAAACCGTAGATGTAGAATATAGAATTAAGTGAAAAAAACGTGATAAACAAAAGCATTTCATAAACAGTCTCAAGTGAGTGAATAAATTGAATCTTGTGTATATAAGTTTTAAATAAAAGGATGCCTTCAAATTATCTATTTATTATAGAATTTATTCTGATTATGTTCACAAGTAACGATGTACACGGATGAATAATGAGTCTAATGTCAATTTACAGAAAAAATTATATCTGCTTCCAATATATATATATAATATACATATATATATATTATATATATATATATATATATATATATATATATATATCATCGTCGTTGTCGTCGTATCGTTCGTTGCCGAACGTCATGACTAGCTATTGTACGTTTATTTTTACGTACAAAATGAGCTAGCATTCGAAGCACTATTTATATGCGACGCAGATGCGCGTCCATATGACTTTATACGGAGTGAGGTGCAACTGCCTTCTCCGTGATAATTAAGAATTAAATAATGATGAAAACTTTCTATGTCGCGTGTTGGTTTCGAACCCCCTGACCGTTGAATTGACAGTCGATCACTCTAGCAACTACTCCACCGCGACAGACATATATATATATCATCATTATAGTTGCTCCCCTGAGTCAGAAGATTGCATACATTCATATCATTCGCTTTCTCGAGAGAGCAATTGTCTCTTGTAAGTTCTATGTGTTTGTCGTCATTAGTTACAGCCGTATTGTTTCTCTTATTTATTTTCCAATAATTTTTCCTTATCCTCTTGAATTTTATGTGCCAGATATTTCAGTTTTCCATTTTTAATATCCTCCAGTACGCTTCTTTTTCTTCTGCTTTTGCCAATACAGCGGGATTTGTCATGTTCTGTCCACGATATCTTCATCAGGCTTCTATAGCTCCACATTTCAAAAGCGTTTATTTTCTTTTTGCAGTCTGCTCCCATTGTCCACGTTTTGAGGGCGTATTTTAGCACACTCCAGACGTAATATCTCATTATTCTTTTCCTTAGATTTAGGCTCATGCTTTGGTTTCCAAGCACCTTTTTCATGCTGTTTTCTTCATGGCAATTCTTGTTTTTATCTCTTTGAGATCTCTCCATCTCTATTTATTTTCACTCCCAAGTACTTAAATTCATCGACATTGTCTATTTCTTGATCACCGGTTTTTATCTTGACTTTTTTACACTTGCTTCTGGAAATTTCCATTACTTTTATTTTGTTGGCGTTAATTTTCATACCGTATTTTACGACTATTATTTAATCGATCTATCATTTTCTATACTGTTAAGATCTGATGGAACTTTATCATTTGCGTAGCTTATTTGCCCGATTCTGCGGCCGTTTATTTTAAAACCTATTTCTTCAATTCCGTCTTCTTTCTTAATTTCCTCCGTATATGCGTAAAACAATCCAGATGAGAAGGGACATCCTTGCCTTACTCCCCTGTTTATTTCGCTCTTTTTTTTGAGTGGTTTGTGATAATCTTTACGTTTGTGCATTGATTTCGATATAAATGTTTTATTATGCCCAAATCCTTATCATCTATGTTATATTTCTTTAGTTTTTCGAGCACTTTACTGTGATTAACACGATCGAATGCTTTTCCATAATCTGTGAACCATATTACACTATCCCTGTTCGCATTCAAAGTTCTCTGTATGACTACCTTTGATAGAGCAATTGCGTCTCTTGTTCTATTTCTGGCTACGAAACCATATCGCGTTCACTTAAATTCTCATCCAGTTTTCGTTCAATCCTGGCATTTATTGTCGCCAACAACGCATGACTCATCAGAGCTATAATTCTGTATTCGCGCATGTCTGCGAGTTTTTCTTTGGAATTGGTACGAAATTTATGACTTTAAAATTGTTTGGTAATACGCCTTCATTACATATTTTATTAATAATCTTTAGCAATTCCTTTTCGTATTTTGGCGTAATATGTTTTTATTATGTAAACAGCAATATTATCTTCTCTTAATGCTTTATTATTTCTAGACTTTTTAATGGCATTCCTTAATTCCCATATTTCGATCTTTGGTGTTGCTTGTTGTTAATTTTTGTAGGTCGAGAATCGTATCGATATTAATTATATGTAAAACCAGTAAAAAAATCGAATCTGATTAAATAATAAATCATTTTATTGAAACATACATCCTGATAAATAATTCTCAAAAAAAAAAAACAGTAAAGAATGTTTTACGTTTATTATTAAATTTTAAACATAAATATATTCACATGTTTCATCACATTTTCGAGTCAGATGTTTAAATGTATCCCGTCTTATCACATTTATAGCTTTCAGGAACTTCTATTTGAAAACGAACGTAAAAAAGAGTAAATTACTACAAAACTGTAAAAGTATCAAATTCAACTCGTAATATTGAACAGAAAGCAGATGAATAATTATCAAAAGATAACTCTGTGAAATTATTAAAAAAATGGAATACATATTAGAATGATTTTTCTAAAAGTAAATATAATTTAAATTTTGTTGAGAATTTCAGGCTAGTTGTTTGAAGCACAGAATTTCCAAAACTTTCACATCGAAATAATTACGGTCTAGATTTCACATTTTCTGAATATATTTGTAACACTTGCACATCAATTCTGTTTAGAAAACGCTTTTATTATTGATTTAAACTTTTATATAATAATATGCGAATTCTAAGAAAACGAAATTGCTAATTTAAAACCGATTACATTTATACTGCATATAAATATTTTAATCCGTTTCTTTTTAAATTTCACTCTATCAAACATTTACAAAATTATTATTGTAATTTTCATTGATCGTCATTGATTATATGTTCAATGTTTTCATAAATAACAAAATTAAATTTATTCGAACATTTTAAAATAATATGCCGGATTAATGGGCAATATTGTAATACAAATAATTCGTATTAATAATATACAATTTTAAGCTTTCGTAGTTAATTTCTATATATTTAGAATTTTCTACAAATAAAATTTAAGTTTTATATACAATAGGATATAGTTAACAAATTATATTATTATTTTAAAAATAAATCTAATGTAGAAAAAAGTAATTTTACCCAATCAATATATAAAAAATTATTTGTAATTTTTTCATTAACAAAAAAAGTATATTGTTTATTTTATTATAAAGAAATTATTATAGTTAATTTGCACTATATTTAAAGACTAAAAAATATCTAGACAAGTTGAGAGAGTTGCATTCAGTTTAAAAAGACAAAAAAAAAACATCCATGTCAAGATTACTAAATTATAATACAGTTATTTGAAGTAAATTTAGTTATAAAAGTATATATTTTAGCTGTAAAGTATAAAGCCATAGAAATTGCTATAGATACAAGTTGGGGAATTGCTCTTATGTGCGATAACAAAATAATTGGTGATTTCAATGGGATAGTTTTTTTCTAAATATTAACGTGAATAGTCACGAAATACGTTCATTAAAACGTGTATTTGTATCAATCAATAATCACAAAAGTTTAATCACCTTATACATGTATATTTTGAAAAGTTTGTTATCAGAACATTAGTTTTGGGCAGTTTTATATTCAGAAGAGAAAAACAAATATGTACCAAATGAAACTTGAAAGTTGAAACACATCGCCTCAACAAATTAAAAAAATGATTAAAGAATAAAAATGTCAGTTGCCTTAAAGTTAATAATTTAGGTAAAGTCATCAGGAAATTTTTAAATGCAGCTCCATTGAAATTAACACCGTCTAGCTGAATTGTTTTATTTTAATTTAAACAGTTATATTTTATTTATCGAATTTATTAGAGCGTCGTTAATTCATGGTTTTTGTGTTTTACGTTATTGTATAACGTTTCTCCAAATAAAGGTATACAATTTATATAAAAATAATTTCCACAAAATATCTTTATATCCTAAAAATAATTTGTAAAATTTGGACTTCAAAAAGCGGAAATAAGTAAAGTGTATGAAATTTTCTATTTACAAATTTTTCATTTAAAATCTTTTATGTCGTAATATGTAAATTAAAGTTTTATGACAATTATGATAGAAAGAAAGAAATATGTCAACGTAATTTACACAAAATAAAAACAATTTTAAATAGTAATTACGTAATTACAATCAATAGCCATTAACTACTATATTTTCAGTTACAGTTGAAAACAGTGAATATAAATATTTTATAATTTTAAAATTTTATAATTTTAAAATTTTATAATTTTAAAATTTTATAATTTATCCAACCCACCCACCATGTGATATCACGTCGCATCACAATCAGCATTTCTTGCATTAATGATCAGAACCTTATGATAGGATTATCTGCGTAAAATTATACTATCCAGTAGTATTATGTGCTTAATTAGTCTTAATTGGTAAATGTATTTCTCTATTTTTTAATTTAAAAAAATGCATTATTACTTTTTTTTTTATTCTTTCGATTTTATATTCTGGATTTCACTAAATGCATCTATATGGTGTTGAAACATTTCAGTTAGAGAATGCTATAGCAAAAATCTGAAATACAGGGAATTTAAGTTAATTACAGACATGAAGTCTCAAAAGACCATATGAAAAATGTAAAAGCAATCTAAATGAAAATATATTAATAAATTCGAGAATACCACGTTTATAATAAAAATAAGTACTGTACGAATTAGAAAGAAATTAATAAAAAAAAAGTGTTTATCAAGCTGATAGAATATTTGATATGATTAAAAGATGAAATTTATGTTTAAAAAAAAACATAAAAACATAAGGAATTCGAGAAAAATACGAGGAAGAATTTATACGAATCATGCACGTAAATATATTTTTTAAGGATGCAGTACTCAACCATTAACATTGTATATACATTCGAAAAACAGTTATCGAATTTTTTATTAATAGACGTTGAAATTTTTGGTACACTAGTACGTTATAAAACACTGAAATAGTTTTATAACCACATTTATATAACAACGTATAAGTATTTAGTGAACTTTCTTCGAAAAATTAGGTACGTGAATTGTTGAAAATATATGTTGAATTTGTTACATTATAATGCATTTGTATTTCTTTTATTATGTAAATCTATCTGATGAAAATTTTACAGTATCCTCTGCAACATGCTCTCACACATACATTTATTATCGACTAATGTATATATCCGGAACTACTTTAAATCGGAATATCATTTTGTTGTAATTGTATGAAAAGTAAGCTTCTTTTGTCAGTGTTTAAAATATGTGTTTTTAAATGTACCATCGACAGCAGCGGTACTAAATTGCGATGACGGATGTGCTCCTGAATATTGATTACATCCCCGTTTTTTATGTGTGCGCGCGCAGTATGTTTGCTCAACAGCGAAGCGGTAGCGATAGAATGGATAAACGAATACACTGTTTGTTCTACCCTATCCGACATTTTCAAAATCAAACTGTCCCGGGGAAAAGCTCGCAGTTAACTGAGCTTGCAAAAACTAGCAGCTTTTTCTCGTGAGTACATCTCGCTGCTGTGTTGAAATATTTACTGCTCCAGCTTTTTCGTTTGTTTTTTTTTTTTATTATAACTGCAAGGTAAGTATTTATTATTTTAAAAATATATTAGTTATTGTTTTTTGAATATATTAATAATATTGTTCAAATTCAGATAATTTTGAACACTATTTTTTAACCTAATTTTAACTATTTACGCATGAGTTATAACTATAACGTCCTAGTGACCCAATTTCATTTTTATTAGCATCGTTTCCTTCTACTGTCCTCAATTTTTTCTCACTTCTTTACGTAATATCTTGCTTCATTTGAAATATAATAATAATGCCCGATAAGCAAAGCATAAAAATGGGTTGCTTTTACATGTGTTTATGTATATTATCGTGATGTGTACGTGCTGTTCAGCATCCGATTTTTCATTTTTCTCTTGTTCTTTCTCATGACGGAATCGGAACATTTTGTTTTTAAATGTTTACTTACTGATTAAAACCGATAATTTTTAAATTGCATTTTTTTTAATTATTACCTTTTAGCGTAACTACATGATTTACACACAAAAAACACGATTTTTTTCTAAAACTTTAAAGAAAGTATCTCGATATTTCGTTTTATTTTCGATATTTAACTAATTATAATGGTTATATAAAGAACGTTGACATAATCATTGAAATCACCTTTATTATTTTTGCAAATATCAATTAGAGTAGCCGGAGAAAAAAGATTAAAAGTTTTCATCTATATAACGATGTTGTGTAATATCGTGCACGTTTCAAAAATAGCATTGAGTTAGGTCCTTCAAATCGTATTAGAAACTTTAAATTCCTAACATAACTCTGTCCACTATTCGATGAGATGCAATTTAACTATTGTATAACTTGAATCCTGAATATCATCGTGAATATCTAAAGATTTGAAGAACAATAAATTTTAATAAATGGAAAATAATAATAACAATAAGGAACTTATTACGAAAATTGCATGGTTAATAGTCGTAATACAGGAGTGTTATTATTAGGAATGGACTAACGAAGAAATATTTAAGGACCATTAATAGGATCAATACAGGCTAAGAAAAACTCGGATATTTAATGCATAAATGAGATGTAGTAGTTGCGACTGCTGACTGGCAAAAATGCATTTAACATTGCAAAATGTACATCTGGAGAACGAAGCCATTAGAATTGTAATTTTTATTTATCAACAATTTATTATTATTATTATTTTTAATCTTGTTCCATCTGTTTGGCCAGTGGTTAAGGAGGAATGTTATTTTATACAATTACGTAATACAGATTTTTTGTATCTGTATTATTCGTGTAATATTTTCCATATTTCCATAACGTGTCATGTTTGTATGCATTGAAATCGTTCATTATTATAATTTTAGATGGATGCGCTTCTTCATATGCTAGAATCCAATCAAGCTGAATTATTAAAGATAAAATACAATTTGTTACAATTGGAATCGAACGGCTTGCAAACATTAATCACCGGAATTAGTTCTTATTTGCGTCAAGCAGGAATAACTATCTTCAGTGACGCGAAACCCGACGATGCTGTTATTTGTATTCAGGTAAATATTTTTTTAATTTACGGAAATTATACACTTGATAATTTACATAAGGAACGATCACTGTTTTAATTTTTTTCTTTCTCATGTGAACAGAACCGATAAGATTATTACACCATCAGGACGAAGTTATAACGTAAACTAAATATCATTAAAAAGAGGAATAAAATTATATAAATGTGAGTAGACATTAATATGATAATAGAAAGATTAAGTAGTTTGATCGGCAACATCAATATAACACTGGGATGATATTAAACAATCCATCGATGAGTTCCTTTAATATATCTAGTATTTATGAGAATAAGGAAAAAATTGATGTGTGTAAATTTTATATATTTGTAAAGCTATATGTTGAACAATAACCGTGATACCAAGCGGAAAAATAGAAGATAATTTTCTTTAATCCTAAGAATGTAGATAATAGAGGTTGCTGCGAAGAACTACCAGTTTTGAATCTTTCATTATAAACAAAATGTGATTAGCCGATTTGCTTTTATAGGATCCGTTGTAGTTGCATAAAATGTGCAAAAGATTGACAATCTATAATAAAAATAAATTTGTTTGAACAATAATATAAAAATAACAAGATAGAAAGAGGAAGAACATTTAGAAGAGATATTTAATAAACATAGCGAACAATATAGAATTACTGTTTATGAGAATTATAAAAATCGATATAAATATAATTAGAAGTACGTCATAAACTCTTGAAGATTTCGACTTGAGAATGGTGTAGACCAGCTATTCTCAACCGCTGGTCCGACGGACCACTAGTAGTCCGCGGAGAAATTTTACTGGTCCACGGACAATTTTTTTCATCCGCGAAAAAATTTACTTATCAAAAAACAAATAATAACTAAATTTTAATTTATAAAATTACGGAATACAAATATCTTAATTTAAATTTTATGTAATTTATGATTAGTACGCCACTGAAAAAAATTGCCGATAGGCTTACAAATGCGCGTAGACACGACAGACACTTAAGTTATTAATATATAGATTTGATGTGTGTTCTGATACAATTTTATCATTGTACAGTCTCGGTGTTTTTGAGTTATTATTAAACGAAAAATTATAATAACAATTATACATATGTTTAACTGGATTGGACGAATATAAAAGCAAGTTTATTGATTATTTATCTTTCCGGCGCGCACTTTGATGTAAAAAGTACAACAACATCGAGTTTTAGTTATTATTAAAAATACAAACTATGTTAGAATAAAATCAAATCGATTCCTTTATCTAATGATACTATAAGAAGAAGAATTGAAAAATTATTAGAGGATGTGGAATACCAATTAATACAAAAGATAAAGGAATCAACACTTTTGCAATACAAATCGACGAATCATGCGATATTTCTAAAATGGCCGTATTAATTTGCTATGTTAGATATCTTGATTTTAATTTGGAGGAAATAAAAGAAGAATTCTTGTGTTGTATAGAATTGGTTTCATATACAACAAGTGACGAGATTTTTAAAGCACTTAATTCTTATGTTATTAAACATTCTTTAGAATGGAAAAATTGTGTTTACTAAAAGAATTCAGCAAGCAGTTAATTCTGATTTATTAATTACCCACTGTATAATCCACAGACAACATTTAGCGGCGAAAAGTTTATCCACAGAATTATATGAAGTTTTAGCGGAATCTATAAAAATCATTAATTTTATTAAAAAAAAGCGATTTAAACAGTAGGTTATTCGCAATGTTGTGCCAGGAGGTTGGTGCGGAACATGAACATTTATTATTGCATACAGAAGTTCGATGGCTCTCGCGAGGTAAGATTTTAACCAGGCTTTTTGAATTAAAGATGGAAGTAGAAATATTTTTAAGAGAAAAAAAATAATCCTTTAAGTAAGCATTTGTCTTATGTAGAATGGGTTGCAAAATTAGCATATTTAAGTGATATATTTTCATACATCAACGACTTAAATTTGAGTTTACAAGGAACTTCTATAAATGCGTTTCATTTATTTAATAAAATAGATGGATTTAAGAAAAAAATTAATTTTGGGGTGGATAAAGTAAATAAAAATAATATTGATATATTTAATAATTGTTTTGATTTTGTAAATTTTCAACAAGATTTAAATTTATCAAAATTAAATATAATCATTGGGCATCACTTACAATCTTTAAAAAATAATTTCGAAAAATATTTCCCATCTGAAAAAACCACATGTGAAAGAAATGTGTGGATAACAAACCTCTTCATACCATATGACTGTAATAACTTAAATTTAAGTAACAAAGAATATGAGTCCCTCCTTGAGATTAGTGCAGATCTTATGTTAAAAGCTAGTTTTTCAACGATGTCGATAAATAAATTTTGGATCAAATTGAAAAATGAATATCCATCTCTATACGAGAAATCAATGAAAATGTTACTCCCCTTCGCAACTACATATTTATGTGAAGCGGGATTTTCATCTATGACGGCAATAAAAAATAAATTTAGAAATCGTCTTTCGGTTCTTTCACCCCTCCGACTTAGCTTGACAAATTTAGAACTCACGATTGAAAAGTTGATTGAACAAGAGCAGCCGCAATGTTCCAATTAACAATACATGGCAATACAAAAATTATACATGTTTAAATATTAGTGATACTACACGTAAGATTATTTTGTTGTGTTCGTGTGCAATGGTACTGTGATTTTTTTTATAATTTTCTGTAATTTTTGTTAAAAATTTTATATGCTTAATTTTTATATGTATATATAATGATATTACATTTAAATATTATTGTAGGTAAATGAAATAAAAATGTTACAGTTAACTTATGTAGTAGTAGTTCCTTAATACCTAGTAAAATTTTGTTGTTAAAAAAATATCAGTGGTCCACGAATTTTTTTAATAAATTTTACTGGTCCGCGGGCCAAAAAAGGTTGAGAAACGCTGGTGTAGACAACTTTTAATATTTGAATCAGAATAAAGCTCGCTGTAATTTGTGAGAATATATTTTGCAAGCTGCGTAAACGCGAAGATGTTACGGTATCGTGAACCTACACTATTCAAAATACAACGAAAACAAGAGGATTCCTCTAAAGAAGAAGTTGACACAATCACCTCAAAAAGTTTCATTTAGATGGTTGAGCGTATACAGGTGTGTTTCTCAAATCGTATAGTAATTAATAATAATGAAAATTATTGGAAAAACATTGTTTATAACTTATGGTTATTAGGCAGAAAGCAGTTTATGAATTTTAATACACTTTGTGCGCAGTAATACTGAAACATACATAATGACTGCGCGAGTTATACGTTGTATTTTATGAATCATTATTATTTATAAGAATGTTACCTTCTGTTACAGAATTTATTAGATTTAAAAGATAAAATGGACGGTTTACTGATTAACAGTTTTGATGACAATAGTGTTATTAAAGTGAAAATGGTAGATGATTACGAAGCTATTTTAAATTGTAATGAGATGAATTCCCGTTATTTGTCTTTATTTATGGATGACGGGATAAAAAGATATATTAAAATGGTTAGTTATTTTTACGCATTTTAAAATATATTTGTATATTTTTTTTTTTTTTTTAAAGTATACGATATATTAAAATGTTATGAAATGACAATCATCGTTGTCACGTGAACTTGAAATTAATACCGTACACAGGTTATAAATAGATCATAAAAATTGCTTAATAGTATATTATTTAATCGGCGAAAAGCATGAAAATTTACATAGTTTTCGAATTCATTATATACTTATAGAATAAATGCGGACTATATATACTCACGATAAAGAATATATACAGTTGATGCAGATAAGTTTATGTAACAAAACTAAGAAAATAGCTCTGAAAAGGAGATGTAAAACAGAGATAACCTATCGATTAAATTATTTATTGCTGTATTACAAAGTATATTGAGAAGATTAGACTAGAACTTTGTAAGTTATAATAAAATACTATTCAAGTAGAGATTGTAATTTAATTAATTAAGAGCGAGATTTCGTTGAAATATTTCCCGTCACAACTGACCAACTTTATAGGTAGTCATTTCATACAGTGATGGATTTGGTGGAGTAATAATACTCGGTAGTATTCCCTCTAAACGTATACTGGTTGGACAAAGTCTACAGACTTATTTTGCCACAGCTTGCGCATTTCACCGCAATCATTCGGCAGATTGGTAGCAAGTGGATTCAACGTTAATTGGGGAGACATATTTGTCTGATTGTCTGTTGATTTCATCTTCCGCAAACATAACGTTCAAGTCGTTATGGAGGGTAAAGTTTGAGACGTATCTAGGAGCTGGGGTAATACTTCTTAATATCCTATTTTGATGTGCTTTCTGTAAGAAGCCCCCACAGTTGTATAGCATACATCCAGGTCGGTCTTAAAGCTATTTTATATAATAAAGTTTTATTTTTCAATGATAACCCAGATAGAATCTATGCCATAGTTGTAATCTTAAGCTTGAAATGCTCGATCTTTTCTGAACACGTGAGCAGCTCAGGTCAGCGTAGTGTACAAGTGCATGTCCGAATATTTTACATTTTCGGTAAATGACGATGTTGTTTATTTTGATTGGCAGGCGTTGGATATTTCGATTTGCGAAAGAAATATGCTTTGATTTACTTTCATTTACTACTATGCGCCATCGTTTTTAGTCAAGTCTCTACATTCCCCGGGTAATTTCTGCAGTTTTTCTGTGACTGTATTTTCATACTTATCCACGGCTAGGATTGCTGCGTCATCGGCGTACAATGCTATTTCCGTATTACCAAGCGTCGGGAAGTCGGACGTGTAAATTAAGTATAATATTGGACTAAAAACGATTCCCTGCGGTGATATTAAACAAATAAAATTTTGTCCAATAAAATCCCGTCGTGTAGGCTAATTTATATCATAAAAAAAAAATATTCATAAAGAGATTATCCAACTTCTTATTCTGATGACGTGGTCGACCAATTTATCCAAAAAAATAATACCGTTTTATTTTTCATGTATATATATATATATTTTAGATATCTGAAATTTGTGTAATGTTTAAAAATCTTACAATTTTTGTGTGTCGCTACTTGTTCACAGATCATCTGAAATATATGGTTCTTACAAAATTTTAGTTTGGTCCGCCTGTTATACGTTTAACTATTCATTTAAACTTATGACTCGTTATTTATAAAATGAAACTAACGATTGTTTAAAGTTTATTATTTAAATATTAAAAAAATATGTACGTTCGAAAAAACGAACGTATTTGCTATTATTGATAAATAATCTGCTAAAACATGCACGCGTGTATTTCCATACACTAAACAAATACATTTACGTCGAATAATAAACAAAGAAACTATAAAGCCAAAAAATAACCCTGTCGACGTATCGACAAAAGATGATAATGATGATAATGAGCGCTGACGATGTTGAACGTCATTTGTCCAATTCTGGGATATACGATTATCGGAATAACCGTTGTCACTTGATTATTCTGTTACGAATTGTCCTTTTAATTATGTTACTATTATTATTCGAAAAACTATCATGAAATAGGTTTTATAGGTGAAATTAAAATTGTAGACCAGATGTTCATTATTTTTCTAAATTTGATAAAATATTTTTAAAAAGTTCTGTCTTTATTTCGAGTAATATTTACATTATCGCGTAATTAAACATTCGGGCGGCGACGGTTAATTAATGCATATTAGAACCCGAGTACTATTAGCGAACTGCAATTCTCCGATGTCCGGGTTTACCTACTATAAATGTGAATAAAGGTAGACAGATTTGATTCTTCAATCAAAGAAGACGTTGTAGACCCAGAATCTTGAAATAGTCCGGTGATATATTTTTCGGTCGTAAAAAAATGTTTTATTATTTTTCTTAGATGATCCAATCATTCTTGTCTTTTATTTGACGCCCATTTATTACTTTTCTGAATTATTTAATTTTTTGTGAAGGTTAAACACATCATACGCAGTTTGTAACGCTTTGATTTCTTGACATTTTTCTCCTCTTTTCCATTAATTCGAGAATCTCTCATTGCTTGTTTTTATTTCCTATATACAAAATTACCGTTTCTTGAATAATGTGTTGGGATTCTTACATTTTAACCAAGCCGTTTCGTTACCTTCTTCTTCCTGTAGGTGTGACAGAATTCGATGTATTCTATCAGAAACTCTCACTACATAATCCTTCGAACATGCACACGATAGCGTGACTACCTTGCGGAAACTAATTCTAAGAGCTGTCACTACTGGAACGTGGTCAGAATTTACGTCATCATTTGATTAGGTACATGTTGACTTGAAATACTTTCTAAAATGGTTATTGATGAGAATATTGTAAATTTGCAGGATTGCTTTACTTCACTGAAACCGAGATTTTTCACATTTGAGGCGCGTGTTTCCTGCATTAGCGTTCTGTAATTTTCTAGGCATAAAAAAGGTTACAAATATTCCATGCAGTAATTCGGATCATCTTATTTTTTACTTTTTATCGAGATGCACCTATCATTAGCTAGCGTCGTGTAATATTTTGGATAAAGGCCGTCGTTTTCAAACTTGTAGCCACGATAAAAAGTGAAAAAATACTTTTTCAGTTGCTTACTGAAGATTTTTTATATTAAGGTTGTCTTCCTTATTCGATAAGACCTGGTTTTAAGGCACACTCATCTTACTCTCTGCAAATCGATATTTACTAATCCGACTGGACGTGTCATGAGAGAGGCGCCGAAAGTCTGCTAATTATAAATGCAGTTACAGCATAATGAACTTTATGGTAGGAACTTTTTTTGGCAAAATAGCACATTCAAAACATAGCTGGTAAATGCTGTAGTCTCTGCTGCTGTTTCTTCCATTTGTAATTTTACATTAAGCGTTTAGTGTTTGTCGAACACACGTTAACTGTAATAGCAGTGTGCTGTCCTCCGTAATCAGTTATAGATACCGATCAGTTTAATAACCTGTTCACTCAGTTGGTAATTAAATATATTACAAGTGAAGATTTTAATGTAAATCTTAATTGACAATTAAAGATACCGTCTACAGGTGAACCTACATACTGGCGCATTGACACTAATCGAACGTCACATATGCCGGACTTATTTTTTGTTAAAAGCACGTCACTAATATATATGATAGTTGAATTATATTTTGATGATATATTTAGTGATGGTGCACCAACAATAGACTGAAACTGTATAAATCGTTTCTTGAGGAAAGTATTAATTTTTAGTTTTACTATGCACTACACTTAAACGATCGTGCATATATTTATACACATACATACGCACACATATATATATATATATATATATATATATATAATGTATATATATAATTCTTACAACATTTACATTTATTTTTCGTTCTATATTTTGTCATTGTAATAATTGTAGGAAATAACTAAGAAGGAGCTAATTATATTAATAAACAACGCTTTAAATGTGCATCGTTATCTTTGGGATAAACGTTTTTTCGAGTTTTATTACAAGCACGATCTAAGTACAAGATTGCTGGACGATGAATTCGTGAGCATCGATCTGGAGCAGGAAATTGTGCCAATATTACAGGTAAGTTGTGCACTGAAGATAAATTAAAGCACGATATTCGGATAAAATCACATCAAGTTTTCCGCGTTTGTTTGTAACGATTTAAAGCTTTTGATGTATCATTTGGCTAGTTTTATATTTAGAAAATGTCATACTTTTTGAGCACCAGGTTGTATGCACACGCCCAGATGCGTAATTTATTATACGTTTCCTCTTAACTTCCCCTACGTATGCTCTTTAATTACTTCGTTAAATTAAAAATCTTCACAGCGATGTAAGCATGACAGTACTTTTTTAATTCAGTAGTCAGATGTATTTTCGTAGAAGCTAAAAACAAATGTCTTTAACATCTGGAGGAATATGTTACTGTGTCTGAAAAAAGGTATATATATATATATATATATATATACATTAAGGAAGCATTATATGAATCTAGGTTGCAGATACCGTATATGTTCCAAGAGACAACTACATCTTTTCTGACTAAATTATCACGAGTATTGTACCATGTTGCTATAGTATTGATCATTATAAAGGTTTAGTCATTCCGAGTCGTACAACCTATATCTTGTTGAGGTTAAACGATAAATTTGAAAGAAAATATAAAAGGAAGCTTTCGCATAGATTTATTTATCGCAGCTGAATACAATTAACGTGAGGATTATTTTACTGGCAGGTAATAATGATAGGTTTGTAAATTATGTTTAGTCTTACGTGATAGATAATGATGGAGTGGTGAAGACGACAATATCAATGAAAATATAATTTTATAATCTTGCGTATACTTTGAATATTTCGAATAGAATCTACAACATGGGTTCTATCGAAGCGATGAATATTATTATTGTGAACATCGAAATTACTTATACAGGTAGTGAGAGGAATGAAGTGGTACCACTCATTTCAAGTGCATACGATTAGTGTTACGTTTTGTCTGCACTTCAATTAGACTGTTTTCTTGCAGAAACTCGCAGACACACACTCGCGCATCTGTATTTCTACAAACGCCCCTTTTCACGTACTCAAAGGTATGAGTGAAAAGCATAATGTTAATTTATTTGGGGAAATGTTATAAAATTTCACGATAAAATGTCCGTTGAAATTAATAAAGAATCATCCTCGTATTGTTATTTTAATTATACGTTTTTACGTACAAAATGAGCTAGCACGCGCATATACGAAGTGGGGTGTCACTGCCCTAACATATTTATGGATAAACGTTTTCTATTATAGTCGGAAATAATTTGTTGAAAAATTGAAATTTTCTTGTACAATACATGTTTTATATTTACTTGTGTTTAGTTATATATAGCACGCACTTATATTTCATATTTTAGAAAATTAGTCAATCTTTACTTGAAATTCGTAATTTTATATATTTCATTTAGAACCACTGTCATCGTAACTTTATTTTCAAATTGGAAGCAATGTTGCGAGATACTCAAGCTTTTCATCAATATAGTGAAGAGTTTAAACATTATCTGATGACATCGAAGGTTAGTACATGTACATAAAAAGGCATTTTATTTTCATAAATCTATATATTTTATATACGCGTATTTATAAATTTGTGCATTTCCAAAAACTGCATGGCACGTACACATTCCGCAATAAACTAATTTCGCACGCACTCTGAGTAACGGAATTTTTTATTTATTACGACTATATAGCTACACGTAGTATATCAGTAGAAGTCAAGAAGCGATGATTGATCCTAATTTACTATCGTTCGTAACAACGCAGTGACTATAAATTATTGTAATAGCGATTCATTTTTATTTTGATTTTAGTCAAGTGTAATACTTTTTTTTTCAAATCATCTTCAAAAAAATTGGTTCGTAGAAAATTTATGAAATAATATATCCAAGACATCTTTTTTAGAACGTGTTATTTGATTTACAATTTGTAAAGGTTAATTTTCCCTGAGGGAACCAAACAACTAATACGAACATAAATAGACGGTATATACTACCGAAAATTTGAATTTATAGGAAAATTAAAGGAAAACACTAAGACAGACTCACACGAGTAATTTTTCCCGTTCTCCTATTTATAATTATAAAAGATGAAATCAAGAGCTATTCAAAAATGTATTATGTGCGTATGTTCGCAAGCGCATGGTTGCGAGTATTACAATTTAATTCGATGTCTATAATTTTTTTTTTTCTAATTTCTTAAAATTTACAAACTTATGTGTACTTTCTTTATTTAACTTCGATTATGTAAAAAATATTATGTTTCAGCCACATGATATTGATTTTGAATTAAATGTGCGTGTATTAAAATCGAGAACTTGGCCAATATACAGCTTTGGAATTTGCTGTTTACCGGAAAGTCTTTCTAACGCTTACGATATGTTTAATCGGTTAGTAAATTTAAAATATTTGAACAATTGCGCGAAACGTATAAATTTTTTTTTAGTTTTTTCAATAACTGTTTTTAACTTTTTTCATTTGTTTATTCAGTTTATTTTTATCCTCTGGGTGTCTGCTTGTCTGCCACTTTTTTTCCTAACTTCTGCTTACATTTTACTTCATTCGGAATTTGTATAAAGTAACAAATAGCTGGAGTTTACTAATTTGTGGTGTACTGTCCCAAGCTGCTTCCTGAATAGTTTTAATAAAATGCTGTAGTATGTTTTCTATCTCTAGTTTATTCGGTACTTCTAAAGTGATATTTTGTTCAACCTTTTCTCTTAATAATTCCCAGTCTGTGCGTTTATCATGTAGTTTTGGTTTATGTTTTATTATCATAGTATTACTTAGTTTGAGGCCAATAATTTGACTATATATAAATCTAGCAAGTCTGGAATTTTTCTTCTGTTAAGAGGCCAGTATGTTGGCGATCGGCTGGTTGAAGCCCTACATCTGTTGGAATCCACTGATTTCTTAAGTTTTCTTCCTCTTGGCGTAGTCAGTCTTAAACCCCAGTAAATGTTTTTTGCATTATAGTCACCCCCAACTACGTATGTGTATTACCAAGAAAACAAAAGAAAGAGTTGGATTGACGGTAAAGAATTTTATGATTTGGTGGACAGTACACCGCGGGCATTACTATATTTTTATTTACGCGCTGAACTTTTATACTGGTAGTGTATAGCTTTTTTGACACATCAATTTCATGGTGTTTGATATTACTTTTAATCAATATTGCTGTTCCTCTATGGGCGGTACCGTCCGGATGGGGGGGGATAAATCTGTACGTATAACCTTAACAAATAAGAAAAAATGTGTCAGATATTTACATTGACAATAAGATCGTGTGCCTGTACAATAAAATGTCTTGGTCTTTATTTAGATAAAACATTAACATGCAAAACATATATAGAAAAGAAAAGAAGTAAAATAAACATATTATATAGAAATATATTAAATTTTTCACGTTATTTAAAAAAAAAAATCAAAAATAATAATTTTACCCCTTTATTTATTACTCCGATTAATATTTATTATATATAATATAAAATATATATATATTAATCGGAGGAATAAATAAATAAATATAAATACGACTCTAAAGTTAAAAGACAAAATGCGCAAAAAGATAAAAGCACCAGTTAAAAAAACAAAATGTCAAACAGCGATTGAAAACAATTCTTATATGTCAACCATGTAAGAAGAGATGCATCTAAAGTTAATTTAACAGGTCAAACGGGCATTTTTATAGGCTTATACATGATACACTTGAAAAGTTTTAACTAGTATCTATTATTATTATGTGGGATATACTCGTTAGTATCAGCGTTGACTCTGCAAAAGGCTATTTTAGGAAGAATTAACTTTAAAAAAAAAATGTTGCGGAAAACCTATCATTTTTAGATTAGTTTTTGATTATTTGTTCTTCTAATCTTCTTTACTCCATGAAAAATATAATGCGCTCGTGATTGTCCCTCGCTAAATCTTGGAGGAATATATTTTTTCGATTGGAAAATGTTCGTTCATTTAGATCACCTAATACATCTGTTTCATTTATAAGTCGACGTTCAGATATAAAATCTGGTTGAACGCATTGTCGGACATATTTTGTAATTATTTTATCAGCAAGAAAAATGTTAAAGCTGTAAACAGCAGAGTTATTTATTAGGCCTGTAGGTTCTCTCCCATTCGATTTTTCATCTTGTTTTTCTAGGGACTCTAATTCCTCACTAAATAATAATCTTTGGCATTATTATATCGTATCCGTCATAACCCTTTCTGCGGCCAATATACTGGAAATTTGAAAGTTGAATATAACTTAACTGCATCAAACGTACCAGATAGATAGTGAATAAATGTTCGTTAATACCAAGCCACATTCAAATAGATTTCCATCCGCAATTTTCGATTTGTTTAACTTGTACTTGTTTCGTGCCACTCCGCTTCTTCATAAAGTGAAACTTAAATCGTTTGCTGTCGGAAGAGGTTCTTTTACATTAGCGCTTTTAGTTCTCCGAGCTTTAAGTTTTTCAAACTTTGCCGAGTTTTGCAGCTCTTCAACTGTTCCTGGAAGTGTATATCCCGATTTCAATCTTCCGTTAGCAAGTCCTATATAATTATACAGTTCATTCGTAGTTTATTATCTTTCATCGTTCTTTTTCTGCTATTACGCTGTTTATAATGCCAGGTGTCGCAATGCCAGTCTATTTGTATAATTTGTGCAGCGGTGTTGCTAAGCAATCTGTAACTATTCAACACGTTTTGTTCAGAGCAACATTTACTTTCTTTGCATGTGTCAAACTGCTCCAAATTTAACTCACAAATAAATTTTTTATTGTCGTATTGCTCGTGCTATTTTTAAAAACAATTGACCCTCTACGCTTATATCAATAAAAACCGTTCTGGTTTTAAACTTACTTCAAGCATTTTGTATATTATGTTTCGTTCTGTATGGTGTGAGCTTTGGACATTTGTATGCGAAGTGTTCTATATTTGGTTTAAGATAGTCTGTAGAGAACTATGGTGTTAGCCTACTCTGAGACGTATTATTACGGAATGCTGTCAAGAATCTGCCAAAAGTCGGTGATTGATTTGACACTCCGACGAAAAATTCTTTGTAATAGAGCTATCGTCGCTCTTTTTTACAACTGTTCTTAAATATCTATCATAATATTAATGGTGAAGTTTATGACATTATCCATAAACCTTCGATGTTCCATAAAAAAGGGAACTCGTACTTATGGGATAAGAAAGTAATTATGAAGTAATAATTATACATTGGCGAAATAAACGAATATATTTAAGAAATTTTAATTCCATAACTGATAAAGTAACTAATTCATTTAAATGTGTATAGATTTTACGCCGACAAATATCAATACTGCAATCGTAAGCTTACGTTGCACCCTCAGTTAGGTACCGTCGAATTGGACGCTTCTTTTTACGGCGCTAAGAAAAGATACTTCGTACAAAACGCTTTTTTGACAGCGAAGGACCCGGTTCGTAAACAAGTTATGACCGTCTCCACCTATCAGATGTGCGTTTTGATGTTGTTTAACGACGCTAAGCATATTACCTACGAGGTATACTATATTATTTTAAAATATATCTATTTTGAGAAAAAAAATAACATATATCACTAGCGTAAATAAGTTTCTCGTAGTCTATGCCAGTAGGCGCTGTCGTAATGTAATCGCTGAGAAAATCTTAAATTAACCAAATACTGAATCGATGTTAACACTTTGAAGACGACTCGTCTAAAAATAAAACTTATTCCTCAATACACGTTTTACGAATTCTTCTGCTGTCGATAGCTGGGGGGAAAATATTTATGGCACGACGGTTGACTTGCAGTGCACGTTTTTCATTATAGAATCAAATATGATTTTACATTTGTGCGTCTAGTATACGCATAGTTCGATTCCCTGTAGTTTTTTCTTTAATACGGTTTTTACCCCCACTTCAATATGTCTCGTAAAACTCATTTGACTGGTTCTGATGTTGGATTGTGGATTCCAAGATTGCTTTGTAATTTTCCACATAAAGTCTGAATTTACAAATTATGTTATTTTTTCACCTTTCAGTTAAAAAAACTATATACATATGTGTAAAACAATACACTAATTAATTCGGTCGCGGGTTTTACTTTTTTTTTGTAAATTTGAAAAAAATTTCAGGTAATTGCATATATCGTTGCGTCTATATTACATTTTTCAGCGGTAATTATATTTGATAAAAATTTAGACAATCTGCAAAAAAACTATTTTTCCGTTTCTAAAAGTATAAAATTTTAAGTGTATGATTAATTTTTGAAACTGCATCAAAAACAGCCGTCCATACAGAGAGAAATCGAAAAACGTGCATTGCATTATTCTCTGTGACCCCGTCAGCAGCGGGAGAATTTTAGAAACGAGCATGGCACGTCCGTAGAAAGTGTTAAAAGCAAAGAACTTCAAAAAACCACATTTGTTTAGAGCGATCATTCTCGATGGTGTATTGTGAACCATCCATGGTTCGTGAAAAACTTCGAAGTTATCGTAATTCTTTTAGAAACATTAGAAAATTGTGCATGAATAATATTGGATCATGTAACCAGCTGGATATTAGCGGTCGTTAACCGTACTAGTGTTGTTTCGTAACATAATTGTATATATATTTTCATTAATAAACCGGATTTAATTATAAATTGATATCTAATTTGGTTGTAGTTCTAACGTATGAAATGACTGTAATCTAAATGATAGTTTGATTACGGTGTAATGTTGAAATACTATACAGATCAGTTTTAGTGTTGTATTTATTAAATAATATCGATAAGTATGTAATTTTCTTTTGTAAACCTTCAGTAGGTATTCAGGTTAGTGGAAGAGAAAATAAAACGACCGTTGGATTAAGTTCAAATTTATTTCAAATAAACTAAATGGAAACACAGAACCGATCACAATGAATCATACTAAATAATCCGTTATAAATAAATAAAAAAATTGAATACAATTTTAAGACAGCCTATCCTAGTTCTCAAAATAGAATATCAAAAATTTTTGGGGAAACTGATTGAACCTGAAGAACATGAAACTCGAGTTTAAAAAATATGTAGGTATTTCATCTGAAGTTTCGAACCTAGTTAAATTATCAAAGGAACTAGTAAACATTAATATAACTTCGATGCGAATCTACGAAATAAATTTACTAAAACAGATAGTCTTGTCGAGTCCTGCTTAAAAAATCTAGCGGTTGCAATTACATCTTAGCCCCTCCCCCACCTGAACATACACTCACAAAAAATTTGTTTGTTTCGCACAACATCACAAAGTAACATTCATAATAACAAAGTTAACAAATTGTAATAGAATTACAAAAACCTTTTAAAACTGTAATGGGAAAAACTAAAAATGTTGAAGTTAAATTCCGTAAAGTACCCATGGGACAGTTTCGAATTTTACAAGCTTGGAGAAATTTAAAAATGCGACTTACAATTGTGAAACATTATATACTCATTTAGTAACCACCGAATGTCTGAGGATGAGTAAAGTATTTTTGTAAAATACATAAATGCACTAATAAAAACGTATATATTCATTTGTCTCGAGTTACTCTCGTATATGGTACAACTTGAGGCAGGTATATAAGTATCACATTAGATCCATTTTGCACCTAATGTAGGTTAACAAGAGACAAAAAAATATAAAAAAAAAATATATACGAATTTACATTAAAGTCAATAACAAAAGTATTCGAAAAAAATGATATATTTAATACCTATAAATATATAAAATATATACCCGTGTAATAACAAACCGTATAACACAAATAATAGACTATCATCAACCGAGGGAACAAGCAGGATTTAGATCTGGTTATAGCACAATGGATCATTTGTTAACAATTAGAACATTAATACAAACTTGTGAAGAATACAACATCCCACTCTATACGGCGTTTGTAGACTATGAAAAGGCATTCGACTCGGTTGAGGTATGGTCAGTGTTGTAGTCAATATGTAGCTGCGGAGTTGAAGAGCAATATGTGAACATTATCAGAACACTGTGCGAATCGGCTTCAATGAAAGTCAAGCTATGGAATAAAACTGCGGAAATATCTCTAAAGAGAGGAGTGCGACAATGTGATACTATCTCACCGAAATTATTTATTGCGGCCTTAGAGGGTGTATTCAGGAAACTAAACTGGAACTCGAAAGGCATAACGGTAAACGGTGAAAAACTTAATCACCTACGATTTGCAGATGACATCGTTATAATAAGCAGGAATCAAGAAGAATTAGAATCTATGCTGAACGAGCTTCAAAGTGAATCTGGAAAAATAGGATTAAGAATAAATAAACGGAAAAAAAATTTATCCATTTTTTTGGCTGTATGTTAGTTATACATAACTTTAACAACTACAAATTTTTCAACTTCTAACGTTCCAGCAATATCTAAAATTTTAATGTGATCTGAGACTTCTCAGTATGACTTGAAACTCCAGTGTGATTGTGACTATCGTCCGGGCATATTTATGGTTCTTCAGTATTATTGTCTGAATGACTACTGAGAGAATCCAGACTGGAATCGTCGGATTCTTTGCTGCGTGCATTGCATAAACTCGTGCCTGGAGGAATATTCAACACTTTGTCTTCTTTATCGGGTAAGCCCAATTTAATCTCTTGACTACTTTAAAAATGTTTTAAAAGATTTCCAACTGTTTTCACTGCTGCTACTGTTCCTTTGTATTCTTTTAAAAACTTGTTCTCGATTAAATGGAAAAATTCCCGTGGCTCGGAAGTCAGATTTTATGTTTTCATAACTGCGATGTTGTAATTGATTAAATGTTGTTTTAAGTAAATGAGGAAATTTATCCTAAAGAATAACACCGCTATGCTCCTTTTTCTATTCAGACAATATCTGCCGCCAAGCTGTTTTTAGTGGCTTAAAATAAGCAACATCAAATGGTTGAACAAATGTGTTGAATTTTTTGGTAACAAAACAATTTTTATATTATTATTTTTACATGTATCCGGTACAGGCAATGAAATATGGCTGTCTAGGTTGTCACCAATTAATACTTTTACCTCGGTCTCATCTTTATCTTGCTTCTTGAGGTTTGGAATTATTACAGTATTAAACCAGTCTTCAAAAAGAGCGCCATCGAACTACCCACTTCTTGATCTGTTGTACCTAGTGCCTTGAGTTCTCCTTCACGCCGTGAACTGTATAGATGTTTCGATTCGTATACAACATAAGGTGGTAATAATCTACTAGCATTGCAAGAAAACATTTCAGTAAAACCAGTTTTTGAGCTATCTATCATTGCTCGTGGTGCTTACATCCCCTTCTGACTAAACTTCTGACTAAAATTGTTTGTCGCCCAGGATCATCAGTTATGTTTCATCATAATCGATTATAAATTCTGGAAGTACTTCTTGTAACGATAACTCTGAGAGTTTTGATTCTTCTTCTGCGTTTAATGCTGAGGGACGGCCAGAGGGATTTGTACTTTGAATACCTCCAAAAAATGCCACATAAATTAAATTAAAATTACTAAATGGCTAATTAGGCAGATTAGGCACTAAAAAAACTCTAGGAAGCACCTACCCTTCATTCTTTGATGTAATATTAATTTTGGTATAACCAAAACGTTTCTCTGCTTCTTATAATGATAGGGCGTAATCAGTGTAGCTATGATACTGTCTCGGACCACACACTCTTCTATGTTTACAACCCATGAACATTAAACGAACTTAAACAATTAATATTTATAAAACATTTAAAATAAGAGTATTATGGGAAGGTACAATACAGTATGGGACATCTTGGGACACTTCTCTTTTATACGAATAACGGCAATATAATAAATAATAATTACCTAAAGAACCAGTAAATATTATATATATATATATATATAACTTAACATAAAATAATATATTTCAAACTAGTTTCCTCAGTTTTTAAATACAAATAAGGTAAAGTTTCAGTGAGATAAAAAATAGAAATAACAGAGTTTATTTACAATCACAAAAACATTGATAACAGTAAATAATAAAAATATGAATCATGGAGGAACAAAAGCTGTAATATTCTTCGCAAACAGTCATTTTTACTGTTCTACATTAGTTAGTTCCAGTGTGACCAGTTAATAACCAACATACTACTCTAATTCCCCATGTTAGACTAGCGTCTCAAGTATACCTACTTTATATATGAATTCCAAGATTTTTTTTTTTTTATTGCTATCGCTTACACCTAGCTAATGCTATTTGGTAAGTTTTATAATTTATATCCATACTATATCAGCATCCCATTCAGTGATGAATGCTAAAACTTAACTGTATATATTAATACGCTTAGTTTATATTAAGTCCAGAGGTTTCGTTCTATCCAGTTGACGGTATCCAAGCGAGTTATCCATTATCGCCATGTGATTAGTGTGTTTTTCCAGACGGTCGACATATTTTTCGGCAACGATCGCGATTTCCTCTTTTATGGATTTCACCTTAAGATCATCCTCAAGTGTAAGATTAGATGGAGCACTAGCAATATTTCGGAGAATTTTGTTCTGTGTTCGCTGTAGAAATATTGATTTTATAAATGACAACCGTAAAGCCAAATTCAAGACTCGGTTGTATAATATCAGTTTGTTTTCGATCGATAATTCTGATCTTTTTGCTAACAGCCGAAACATTTGTTTCCATTTGAAATTGAGTTCATTACGTTTTTTTAATTATATGTTTACTCCATGTTAGCCGTTGATCTAAGTTTATCCCATGATATTTTACTACTTCTTCTTTTTGAAGGATTATGGTCCCATTTATGGTTACGGGTCTGAAGCGGTTGTTCCGTTGGTAAATATTACCCGAGCTGATTCGTCCTCATTAATATTAATTTTCCACGTTGCAAACCATGTTGCTATTTCTTCAACCTTTGATTACAGGTTTGTACATGCGTCTACAGAGGAACTATCTACACATAGGATAGCTGTTTGTCGCTACTTCAACATTTGCAGGACTATCTGCCGTATAAATTATATAGAATAACGGCACCAGTATGCTCCCTTGAGGTACACCTGATCTTACTGGATAAATCTGAGATTCTTGTATTAGAAAACCAGAATTTATTAAAAATTTATTTCCGCGTAAATAATCACAAAATTTATTCAATTAGAGAAAAGTATAAATTTTTTTTAAAAACGTAAATATTTCTTCGGTTATTAATAAAATTTTTACAATTCCGAGCAACGTTTAAGAGTGACGTATTATAATTATAATTGATTATCCGATTCGATAGGAGTTAAAAATGAAAACCGGCATACCGGAAAAGGATTTACGCTTAGCGTTGGAATTTTTAACGTTCGGCAACGATACGGAACGTGTAGTGAAGAAATTACCGGATACGGACACGATTAAAATGCATCACGTATTTTCGGTGAATGAATTATATACGCCGAAAATAGCCAGGTACAATATATAGCGTTTAGTAGTGTTTTTTTTTTAAGGTTGGAACAATTGTTCCGAAATTTTGGAAACATTTCGATCAGTTTCGATTTAGTAAACTATAACGGCTTCTGTATCGGAGCTTCTGAACTATAATTAAACGTAATTATAGTAAATCGGACTTATACGCTTCGGTATATCGAACATAAAAAAATGACAAGTTTTCCCCGTTTAAAGTATTAAGATCATTCAGATCATTCGTTAACTCTTAGTATATTCGGAATAATAACATTCATCGCGTAAAGATATTAGTTGAAGTTTTGTTTAAACACAAGCAATTAATGACATATAGTAGTTGAGCTGTAAAATAATCTAACAAAGTAGTTTAGCTAATTAGTAGTTCGTAGCACATCCAGTCGACAATCGCTACACTAATATCTTCGAGCTATCGTTTGCTGATTGGTTATTAACTAGATTGCGATATAATAATATTTAAAAAAAAAAAAAATTACTCAGTGCAGGCGTTTTATAAATATATTACGTGATGAAATCGCGACACTATATTATCTAAAAGTATTCGTCTTTATTTATTAACTCACAGAGTACTTTCCGTATGTGTTGCGTCGTGGCAGTTTAAAAATTTTGTTATATTTTTGCAAACACTTCTAAAAAAAAAAAACCGCGCAAATACGTCCGTGAATTTATGTTAAATTATTTATCGATAAACGTACATAATCAAAATAACAATTACGACAATCACTTGTTTGACGACCTGCCTAAAATAGCCATAGTATACTTGACAAATATAATTAATGCTATTATAATCACTGGTCATTACCCTAAAATATGGAAAACTTCAACTGTTATTCCCATTCCAAAAGTGGGGAAATATAGTTCATTACCCAAAAATATAAGGCCTATTAGTTTAATCAGTAACATTAGTAAAATAGGTGAAAAAGTAATACTTCAAAGATTAAAACAATTCTCAGATGAACATAGTATTATAAACGAAACCCAGTTTGGATTCAGACCCCAACTCTCAACCGTCATGCAGCTAGCGCGCCTTACTGATCACATTCTTGATCAGTTTAACCTGAACAAACATACTGGACTATTGTTATTAGATGTAGAAAAGGCATTTGACACTACGTGGCACAATGGCATAATATACAAAATGATTCATTATGGCTTTCCCAAGCAACTTATAATGATCATGAAATCGTATCTAACTGATAGGCACTTTATTGTTAAGGTAAATGATACCTACTCTAGTACTAAAACACTAACAGCCGGAGTTCCACAGGGTAGTATCTTGGGACCCTTCCTATATATTTTATATATTAATGATTTGCCTCGGCTGAGGGATGTTAATACATCTTTTTACGCCGATGACACTGCTCTATTTACAGCTTCCTATCGAATCGATACATTAACAAACAGACTCACCAAAAGTTATTACAAAATATATAAATATTACACAAAGTGGAAAATTAAAATTAACACCGAAAAAACGGAAGCTATACTATTTACGAGACGCAGGCCGCAGATAACTCATCACATTGAAATAAGCAACAGACAACTACCGTGGAAACCTCGTGTAACATATCTTGGTCTTACAATGGACAAGCGACTATCGTTCCATGAAATTAAACACATCACGGATAAAGCGCACTCCCGATTATATAAAATTTTCCCCATTTTTCACAAACGTTCTAAAGTTAGTATTAAAAACAAACTAATAATATATAAAGCATACATACTCCCGATATTATTATACTCTTGCCCAATTTGGTCTGGTGTTAGTAATTCCACCTTAAATAAATTACAAATTGTTCAAAATAAATGTCTGCGTATTGTACTTAATGCCCCTTACTATACTAAGATAACTGACATGCATGCAGCTCTTCATCAGCGTACTATTCCTGAGCTAGTACAGGAACAAGCAGATAGGTTCTACAGCAAATGCCTGACTAGCCATTACCCTATCGTACAGCGAATTGGAAACTATACTCGCGACTCGCTGACCAGAAAATATAAAAAATATAAACACAAAAGAATTAAACATTCGCTTCTCTAACACCAGATTGTCGAACTACTTAAGTCGTTATTAATAAGTCACTATCCTCATGTAATCTATTGTATCAGTACTTCTTTCTTCCATCCTTTTATTTATTTGTTTAACCTTAATATAATTTGTATAATTTTACCCATATCCTTATTGTACTATTAAGATCAAACTATAATTAATTAATTTCTCTATTTTCGGCTACGCAGGGTTTTTAGTTGTATGTTTTTCCCTGTATAATTATTGTATAATTATAAAATAAATTTTAAGATTTCCTTGTACACTTTCCTAAGACGCGTAGTAAGAGCTTTAACGCTGCTCGGTATGCGCATTTTTTTATTTACTTATTATTTGCTGATGTATAAAAACATAAATATACTTTATTGAATTGAATTGAACTGGTAGGACGAGTAATTTTAAAATTATTTCAACCGTATAGAATGTAATTATTTTTAAAAAATAAATAAAGGAACAACAAAGAAGTTGTTAAAAATTTATATATATAGAAAGACCACGAAGCTTTTCGGCTATTAAGCCATCATCGAGTGAACTTAAAAAAAAAACATATAGATACAATTTTTCATCAGATTTATTTTTTCGCTTTGCTATTTTTTGTAATATTGTACGTCTAAATTAATTATTTTCTTACATTTTATTTCTTGTATTTTCCCCCTTTTATATTTATAACTCGTATATATTTTTATATAGGGTGACCTACAGAAGACAGACGATTTTATTTTTTTTGTATAGTTACAACGTAAACTGCGTGCCCCACATTTAGTGTACATCCAGTTTCAGTTATCATAGCATCCTATAACGAGAAGCAGCGCTTTAATTAGAACGTTATTTTCGGAGTGAATAAAGAGAGTTTCGATAAGAATTCAGAAGTTGCGCGATTTTTTTTGCGGGGATAACTTAAGAGCCGCGTTTACGAAACTCGTCTACGTGATCTGGAAGATCTGAAAACTCGGATTGCTGAAGAAATTTCAATAATTCAGCCACCTATGCTCGGAAATGTATTCGAAAATTTCATGAAAAGACTGAATGGATGTATTGTTCCAAACGGTGCTAATCCTAATGATATAATCTCTCGTTTTCTTATTTTTAAATAGAATTTCCTTCAAAAATTTTGTAGTTTTTGAGTTATTCAAAAAAATCCCGTCTTCTTCGGGTCACCTTATATAATAATTGAACCTTACGATTTTAGTAATTGTCGTAAACCGCCATTCTTTTTCGGGTCACCCTTTATTTTATTTTTTATTTGATAATGACTTAATAGCCGAAAAGTTTTGCGGTCTTCATATCTGTAAAAATTTACTTCTTTTAACTATTTTTTTTGTTATTTATTTAATTTTAAGATTAAAAAAAAACAAAACAAGTACGTCTCGTAGCGTAACCTTAATAATGATTTTGCATTCTGTTCGTTCGATCCGAGTTGGAATTCTGTCAGGTATAAAAAAATTGTTACGATAAATAATCTAATCAAATAAGCAGCACGAATTTGACGATAGTAACTTCGATACCAATTGAAGATGGAAGACACTTAAATCTTACTCCAATCACCGTAAATGATTATAGAAAATCTATTAAGATTCCGAAACCCAAGCGGAGTGTTAGCCCTGATAGATTACAGGCAACATTGTTTAATCCATGTTCGGTAGAGTTTGAAAAGCCACTTATATACTTGTCTAATCTTATTATTAGAACAGCTAAATGGCCTGTTATTAAAGACAACTAAGGTTGTTCCAATTTTCAAGTCTGGAAATCGCTGTGTGGCTGAAAGCTATCCTATCTACACCTAATATGTGTAGCAAAATATTGGAGGTCTATTTTATATGAAAGGTTATATAATTTTTTTTTTGCCTAGAGTTGTTCCCGGACAGCATGGTTTCTTAAGGTCTAGATCTACTACAACTAACCTTGTTACATATACAAAATTAATCACAGACTAGCAGCGTCTTCAAGTTAATTGTATTTATACAGACTTTAGTAAGACTTTTTACAAAGTCAGCCATAGTTTACTTCTGGTTTTGCGTAATTACGGATTTTACGACCATTACATACAGTTATTTAGATCATATTTAACTTCGCGTGTGTGCTACGTATAAATTAAATGGATACCAGTCCAAGCAATATACTCCTACTTCCGGAGTACCACAAATTTGGGTCCACTATTATTTAATATTTTCATAAATGATATGGGAATTAACTTACATTCAAAATTTCTATTCAAAAATTTTTAGATCAATTAAAACTGTTCTGATTGTGATTTGTTGCAACATGAATTGTGTAGATTCATCAGTAGTATGTGTTTCGTTGTTTCGGTTGGTGTTTACGCGTTCCTGGTTTTCGTTACGTAGTTTATTTTTCTCGTGTGCGGTGGCTGCTGCTTACCGCTGGTGCTAGCTCGTTAGCACTTCTACAAAATGACATCGCGTACGCCTACCAAGATTAGGATGGCTGATAACGATGTTTCAAACGATAATTTTCCTTCTACGTCGAGTAAATCATCCGCTCGTCGTAATATTTACGCGACTACGGGAATTTCAGATACCTCTTCTAGCGATAATGGAGATGATGATAATGTAATTTGCATGCTTCCGCCGATCATAATAGTAGAAGTAAGACGAAGCGATTAAAACCGGAATCGGCCAATGTCTACACACACAATCGGTTCGCGCCGTTAAATACTGCTGTTGCTGCTGCCGATACGAATATCGTGCGTGACGTTTTACATATGAATAGCTCAAGTAATAATGATAATTTAGTTCGTCCTACATTGCGAGGTAACGCTAAATTTATTTCTAAATTTCCTCCTATTACTATCGTTGCTACGGACGGCAAGATTGATTTTAAGCCCTTGTTTTTTATTTAAGATTCGTAATTATAATAGAAACAAATCTTCCATTTTTGTCACCACACATAACGACTATGATAACGTTATTAATTATCTCAAACAAAAGCAGATTCCATTCTTTACGCACATACCTCGTGAGCGTAAACCCCTTAAGATGGTGCTTAAAGGACTTCCTCCCTCTTTTACTGGTGACGAGATTGCTGGTGAACTAAGAAAAGTTATTGACGTCACTTCGGTGATTCAATTTAAAAAAAAATTATTGAATAATGGTACACAACCGTTACCTGTGTACTTACTAATACTCTTCCGCGCAATATACTGGAAGTTAAGGCTCTGTTTTCTTGCATTATCAGGTGGGAAAAGTACAGCAGAAAAGTTCCTTACCTACAGTGCTAGCGTTGCCAAAGGTTTGGGCATGTGTCGCATAATTGCCAACTACCCGATCGTTGTATACGTTGTGGCGAAAATCATTCGAGTTCTATGTGCAGTGTTCAGACGTATAAATGCGCAAACTGTTTGGGTCAACACCCTGCAAATTCGCAAGAGTGTCATATCATTCAAAAAATTGTTAGTGCGCGTAGCAATCATATTCACTCTAGTTTAAGAAATAGCAAACCACCTTTTGGATCGTTTTCGCGGAATATTCAAAATACCAAAAATGACGCAGGACATTCAGGCTTAAATAATATTGTTAATGAAACGTACGCTAGCAAAGTAAGAGCTCCCGTTACTACCCAAAGAGATGATGACGATATGCTCTCAATACACGATGCTCTATCACTCTTTCGTGATCTAAATTTAAGACATATTTTTAACGTAATTAAAACGATAATCGCTAAACTAAAATCGATTAGAAATAAGGATACTTTTACTAAGTTGCAAGTAATTTTTGAAACCGTTGTTGATTTATTATAAATGTCTATAATCTAGATACTCGTATAGTTGCCTGGAATTGTAATTCTATTATTAATAAGTGTAATGAGCTACATGTTTATGCAACTCGTAATAAGTTGGATATTATAGCATTATCAGAAACTAAGCTTGACAACACGTATAAGTTAAAGTTTCCCGGCTATTTTGTTTATAGAAATGATATGACTCGTAGAGGTGGTGGAGTTGCTTTGCTTATTAACAAACGTTTAAAATTTGACTTATTGCCGGTACCGCAGCTCTATTGTGTACAGGCAGTAGGCGTAAATTTATATATTAATAACAATAATAATAACAATAATAATAATAATAATATTAATAATAATAATTTTATTAGTATTTTTGCGATATACAGACCACCTAGATTTAATCATAAATTCCTAGATGATCTTCAATCCTTGATGAGTGTAAATAGCAAAGTTATTCTGATTGGAGATTTTAATGCAAAAAACAAGTTATGGAACTGCTTTAATAATAATCGTGCTGGTAATATTCTCTTTGAATTCGCATTACGTTCAAATGTTTGTATCTGCGCCCCTGAAGAACCTACTTACTTTCCTGATGCTATTCAATATCGCACTAGTATCTTAGATGTTGCTTTGGTTAAAAATGTTTCTATTGCAACTCCTGTTTCAATAAATTGTTTGTCCTCCAACCACAACCCTATTTTCACTACTATTGCAGGAAGTAAATTAAACATAGCCGATAGAGTTCTGCCCGATTTCCAAAATGCAAATTGGGCAGGATTTAAGGAGTATATTAACAATAATATTAATTTGCTTCTTAAGCTACATAGTCCTGCTGATATTGACCATCATTTATCAACTCTTACGAAGTTAATTAATTCTTCGTCGGAACTTTTTATTCCGAATAAACCACTTAATAATTATCCGCATATAGCACTACCAACTTGTATCGTGGTTCTCATCAAATTTAAAAATTATATTAGGAGATCGTTAAGCATCGTTTCTCTAATCGTTCTCAAAATTTGAAAAACATGTTTAATTTTCTTAATAAATTGGTTAGTTTTCTTTTGCGTAAATTTAAAAATTACAATTTCAATTCAACTTTCTCTAAGCTTGAGCCTAATGATAGTCGGCTATGGAAAGTTTGCAGACAATACACGAGACAGCATACAGCTCTTCCACCACTCTACGATTCACACTTAAATAACTATGTTTACAAAAATGAAGCAAAAGCTGGGTTTTTAGCATCAGAGTATTCCAAAGTTCATAATCGTAATTCTAACTTTGCATCTGGCTATCAAGTGAGAAAAATTCATTCAGCTGTTAAAAAATTCCTCAATGCCAATCTACTGCCCAATATTTTCCTTCTTGTCACCCCAAGTGAAGTCCTTAACAATATTAAAGCTATAAAAGTAAAAGGTTCGTCAGGGGATGACAATATTTCTACTCCCATTATTAAGAAATTGCCGCTAAAAGCTATTATTGATCTTACAAATTTAATTAATGCTATCTTTAGATTCGGTTATTATCCAAACAGTTGGAAGATAGCCAAAATTATTGCTCTTCCCAAACCTGGAAAGGATGCCTCATGTGCAAGTAACATACGTCCTATTAGTTTATTGAGCAATCTAAGCAAAATAGCGGAAAAAATTATACTATCCCGTTTAAGACTTCATGCAGATAACCAAAAAATCATTCCTAATACACAGTTTGGCTTTCGTCCAGGTTATTCCACCACCCAGCAAGTAGCACGAATCACGGAGTTTATCACACATAATTTTAATTGTAATAAACATACTGGTATGGTTCTCCTGGATGTTGCGAAGGCTTTTGATACTACTTGGCGTAAAGGTATTATTTACAAAATGATAAAATATCAGTTTCCTCGTTATGTAATCAACGTTATTAGCAGCTATTTAGCAAACAGACTATTTTACGTTACCATCAATGATTCAAGTTCTACTATGAAAACGTGCTCAGCGGGGGTCCCCCAAGGTAGTATAGGGGTCCCTTTCTGTTTACTTTGTTTTTATCTGATTTCCCAAACCTACCTGATATTCAGACTGCTCTTTATGCAGACGATACAGCTCTTTTCTGTACTTCTTATATACCTAAAGCAATTACTAATAAATTACAGTCAGGAATAAATTGTGTCTTTCGTTATTGTAAAAAATGGCAAATTGATATTAATTGTGATAAAACGGAGGCTATATTTTTCACCCGCAGGCGTCTCACGTTTCCTGCTGAAGTTAAGGTCAACATTACCACTGTAAGTTGGTCAAAACATGTTCGATACCTCGGGGTAATCTTGGATAACAGACTAAATTTTTCTGAACATGTCATACTACCTTGAAAGCTAGCAGGAGTGTATCTACCATATATCCATTAATCAACAGAACATCATTTCTTTAAATAATAAATTAATTCTGTATAAAACACTTATACGTCCCATAATGACGTACTGTTGTCCAGCTTGGAGTTTTATTTCAAATACAAATTTTAATAAGTTACAAGAATTTCAAAATAGGTGTCTCAGATGTGTGCTAAATGTCCCTAGATACCACAAAATCGTTGACATGCATACTACCTTAAACATGCCTTATATTAAGGACCATATCTTAAATTTAACGCGTAAGTTCTGCGATGACTGCTTAGTCCACGATAATAGTTTAATTTCTACCATTGGTAATTACGATTCCAGGCAACTCCAATTTATGTATAGTAAATATAAACATGGGAGGCTCAAACATAACCTGTTGTAACGTTTCTCGGCTCCTATTTTAGAAATTAATACTCCTTCTTTATTTATTTAATGTCTAACGTGTTTTTTCTTTTGTTTTATTATTACTATCTTAATTTTTTGTTTTTTGCTGTACAGTTTTTTTTTCAATTATTTTTTGCTGTCATTATAAGTATAAGTATAATTACTTCTTTTATTTATTACCGGTCTTTGTATTATTATTTCTGATGTACGGCGAGCCATCCTGGGCGTTACGTAATTATTATTTAAAATTTTTGATTTGTGTATACTCAATGTAAATTATGCTGAAATATACGTTGTTGTTGTTGTTGTGTAGATTCATAGAGCGACAATAATTATACCTTTTAGTTATAAGAAGTGTGTTTATATTCGTTTTTGTCGTATAAAAAATAAATCGTTTCTTCGATTACTCTATGGGTAATGTTCCAGTTTGTAATCAAACCTGTGTTCGGTATTTGGGGTTTATATTGACAACGAGTTTAAATTTGCAATTCATACTGCTAATGTTACCAAAAATGCTTACAGAACTATGGGTTTCATCATAAGAAATTCATCGTATTTCGTGATCCTAGGACTCCGCTGTTAGTATTCCACACTCTTTTAAGGTCGTAATTAGAATACGCATTTGTGGTTTGGGATCCTTTCTACACTAAATATATTCATATGGTGGAAAAAGTTAAATTTCAGTTTTTGAGGTGTATTTATTACCGTCAAACTATAGTGTCTATTCTATACTTTTGAGTTATAATATTTTATGTGATTTCCTAAATATTAAACCTTCGAGTGCTAGAAGAAATATAAGTAGCTGAGTTTCCTCTGCATGATACTTGTAACGCTCGCATAGATGACAATTATTTATTATCTACAATTTTATAGTCCCCAGTGTTAGTAGTAGGTCACATCGTCTTTTCTATCATATGCTCGTACAGATCTAGGTTATAATTCACCACTTCTATCCACCTTACGTCTATATAATAACGTACTAAACATTCATCCACAGTTAGATATTCATTTTGATCATGAATTTATATATAATTTTTTTTTAAACTCAATATTTCAGTTCTTACTTTTCAGTAAATTTGTTTTATTTTAGTTATAAAAAGTCCTCTTTATCGCTATAATCGATTAACAGTTTCCTCGCATGACTAATATGTGTATATGATTTATATTCAGTTCTGTTTTTTGTATTTGTGAATCAGTACGTGTTTATGCGCGTGTCTCGATGGGACAGTTTGTTTACACGGGAATACGGGTGTATGATTGGTATTTATGCTTTTTATTCTGTTCGGATGTGTATAGGTATTGTATATCATTAGAAACATATTTTTTTTGTTGATATTAGTATTTTATTTTTCCATTTTTAATATTATTTATCTTAATTAAAGTGTTGTGTGAGTCTAGTTTTATTTATACTTTTATTTTATAATTATTCTGTAAGTGCATACATTGTAATTGGGGTTTTGCTTGTATACGCCGTAATGTTTTGTAAATAAATATATATTAAAAAATATATATACTTGAACTAGCGTGGAACGTAGTGATTTTTTTTTAAAAAGTAGTTAAAATTGCTAAATTTTTTAGATTTTTTTAGCCATGACCAAGTATGAAGTATATAAATATATAATATATAAGAAAAAACAAAAAATAAATTTAAATATAAGAAAATACTCGAATAAGATAATCTGTTAAATGTGGTTAGCTATATTAATTATCAGACCATTGTATAATCAAAATCTCTTTTTTTCTTTACTTTCCTGTTTTTTTTTTATTATTGTACCTCTATACTAAGTATTTTCTTGTATTTTATTTTACTTTTTCTTTTATATTTTTATAATTTGTATATATTTTTATATTTTTGATGTCCACTTGATAATGGCTTAATAGCCGAAAAGCTTCGTAGCCTTTTTATATACAAAACATTAGTAATTTTAATTATTTTTTTTTTTATATATATCTTTTACGCAAGTAGCTAATTTTTATGTACATTATTGTCCTAATATTATTAAATTGAATGAATTTCGTGCTTTACGATTATTAAAAATTCCGACATGCTAAATTTGTTTTAATGCGTAATATTAACCCTTTCAGACGCGCACACGTTAATTTTCGATACAAAATTATAAGTTTCGGAATTAATGTAAAATACAATTTTTTGATGCAAAATCGGTAATTAATTATTAACGTTCTACGGGTAGACATATGATTAGTATGTAATTTCTTTCAGTGAAAACATCAACTCTTGACACTAATACAGCTAAACTATTTTGACGGATAAAGTAATCTTTTTCGTATAGATTATACATTAAACATTTAAAAAATTACTAAAGCAGCGAAAATGAAAAGTAATATTTTACATACATTAGCGTTTCTTAAACGACTACAGATAGTTTTTGACGTGTTTTTATTAAATATTTTTGGTTTCGGTATATTTCGCGCTAACCAAATATTGTTTATTATTGAAAATGAACAATTTTTTTTTTGACTTTAAAAGTTCGGTATGCGGAAAATTGTAACTGAAAAAGGTAAAAATTGAACCACATATATAGTAAGTAGGAAGATAATTGGTACTAAAAATAAGTACGCGACAAAATATGTCCCTCTCTACTCACACACACACACACAAAAAACATGTCGTATAGTTTATCAATTGAAATTAATTTTATTATTTTTGTGATTGCGTAATATATTCTTTAAAAAAAGACAACGAAGCATTTCGACTATTATGATCAAGTGAAGAACATTAAAAAAACTATTAAAATATACACAAATGATAAAAATATAAAAGAAAAAATAAAATATAAAAAAATACTTAATTTAGATATATATAATATTAAAAAAAAGATAGCAAAGTAAAAACCAAATTTTACAATAAAATAATTCGATAGTGAATGTTGTAAAGAATACAATCAATATGCATTAAATTTATACATAAACAATTACGTTAAATAGCCGGAAAAATTAAAACTCTGTCTAATATAAACATTAATTAAATTTATAATATACTTTTTGAAACTAATTCTTCATAAAAATTTATCATTGAATGTTATAAATTATTTTTATCCCTTTCTTTTATTATTTCGATTTTTTTTTATTTTCGTTTTTTATTACGTTTTGTAAAATTTTATAATTTTGGTTTCATATTATTGATTCTGTTCTAATTCTTTACAATTTTTTCTAAATGACGATTTTTAATTATTGTTCGTATATGAATTTAAATATTATTGTGAATTTTTTCCATGTTTCTCCTATGTATTTTTTTTAACGATTATTACAATTTAATGCACTCCTGAATTTTTTAATATATTTCAATTTTTTTTTTTTTTTTTTGTTACTAATTGATTTCGATAATGTTATTATTTTTTATTGCTAAATCTATATGATATTTGTTAAATATTTTTATTTACTGCGATGTTTGGTGCACAGCAGAGTAATTTCTGTATTTTTTGCTTCTCTATCAGTTCGTTATCTGGAACCTAAAGAAATGTAACCGTTTGTTGTGGACTTTCACATAAGGAATTTATAATTTTCTTCGCTATCGGACGCTGTTTGTGATTACGTGCATCCTATATATCGATTTTAGTGCTATTAGCGAGTCCGAGCAGACAAATATTGCATATAATTTGGCAGACAGAACTTTTTAATGACTGAGTAATCAACCAAACAACCATACCTGGATCCAACTGTATATGAACAAAAGGTGTCTGGTGAAATGCTCTCAGTTTTATTTAGATTATAAAGATGAATTGAGCTCCCACGATGGTATTGCTGCCCAAGAGTGATGGATTAATCCGGCTCGTGCGCCCGTATGGTTTATCAGATATTTATGAAGTACAATTGAATTGTTTCAGAGCATCTTGCTACGGAAGAAGTGATGATGGTGTGATGGATTCTATGTTTCTGTTAGTAAACTACCAATTTGTGTTGTACGAAATGCTCCTATAGCTCTAGATGATTTAAGATTTGGATATAATTTGATTTCCCGGTTGAATAAATTGCGTCGCCTTATTCTCGTTTTGAAGGAATAATGCGATTATAGATTCGAAATAAAGAAGTCCTATCAACGCAGTGGGAAGTTTTGGGCTAATTTTTAAAAAATAACCAGAATAATTTTGTTTACCATTTTCTGTATTTTCATTGTAATTCGTAGATATAAATTAAGCATTTTCTTGCATGTTATTTTTATTTTTGTTTTTTCTTTTATATTTTTGTCATTTGTATATATTTTTATATTTTCTATTTTTCACGTTCGCTCAATAATGAGGCTTAATAGCAGAAAAGCTTCGTGTTTTTTTAATATATAATATAAAAATGTAATGATTTTATTTTGTTTTTTAATTTTTCTTTTTTTTTAAAAAAAATCAGTACATCCCATACTATTCAAAATAATTTAATAAAATCTATAGTAACCGTAACCTAGTATTAAGTTTTCGTGTTTTACAGAGTACGTATAAAGACCAACGATCGTTTTAGTCCAAAAGGACCGTCAGTTAACGCGTTACTTGATCAGGATCGCGTACATGAAATTAATCTGGCAATTATGAACGTGATGAAGAGGGAAATTCTTATAGCAGTAAGTGTAACAGTTTTAAAGAAAATCTGGACCATTTATTATTATTATTATTATTATTATTATTTTGGCTTCCATTATTCTTATATTTCACGATGGTATTCACACGCGTGTGAGGGGCTCGTATTAATCAGTCCGAGAAAAAATGTATTAGTTTTTAGTTTTATAATTTTTCGGTTAGAATTTTTTTGGGTTATAATCTTTTCAGTCGCTTGTAACAATTTTTCATTCAAAATTGTACATTTTAGTTTACGAAATAATTAATGTAAAAAATAAAAATGTAAAAACGCGTATATTTGACATTATATTAAAAAGTTATAATAATATTTAATAAATGTACCGGAACAAATGCCCTCTCCATTTATGAAAGTAACTAATAATATAAACTGGTAAATAATAAATATACAAGATGAAAATAGTATTGATGGTCAGACAAAAAACCATCACAAAATAAAAGCGCTAATTTAAAAAATAATAAATATAAGTTTAATTATATAACGAATATGTAATATCAAGTAATGGAAACGAAAGCAAACAAATTATAACGTTATGAGATACATTATTTTTAATGCGTCGATTCTTATACTTAGTATATCTAATACTTAGTTCCATGCAATCGTAATTTCCTATTGCTGCAAGTAAATTATTACTACAATTGAGAAAAAAAAAATTGGGATAGTTTGAGGATATAGTCTTTTACATATGGTATCTGCAGAGCACTATGCATATATAAAATTTTAGTGTATACGGGGACAAATACGTCTAAGACATCGATTTTGGACTAATTGCGGTCTATTAAAACTAGCATTTGAGACTGAAGACCAAACTGGACAAGAATATGTTAAAATAGGCCTAATAATTGACTTGTAGATTATTAGTTTATTATTAATATTTAAGTGAGATTTACGTTTGAAAATGGGGTAAATTGAACAGATTGCTCTGTTTGTCTTTAATGATGCATGGTCAATATGCTTAGAAAACGTTAGTCTCTTGTCTAAAATGACACCGAGGTAGCGTATCTGGTCAGACCATTCTATATCAACGCCACTGACGTGAAGTCTGGTCGGTAAAAACGGTCGTCGACGGGTGAAGAAAATTACTTTCGTTTTGGAAGGATTAAGAGCAATTTGCCATTTAGAAAAATACTTAATTGCACGATCAACACCGGATTGTAACCTATTGCTGATAGTACTTGGCCTGTAGGAACTGCAATACAACGCTGTGTCATCAGAAGGCAACGTCAATGTTATTTATAGAAATCATGCATGAAAAATGTAAATAAGAATGGCCCCAGCACGCTACTTTGAGGCACGCCGGCAGAACAGGATTTGCTACTTGATTTCGCATTATTTATAATGGTATAAAATGATCGATTACTTAAGTAACTATTAATCAGTTTAATTAGATAATCGGGAAACCTGGTAACAATCATTTTATAGATAATACCGTCGTATCAGGTTGTGTCGAAAGCTTTTCCCACATCAAATAACACCATACCGGTATGTTTATTGAAGTTAAAATTATCTGTGATAGAGTCAGCAACTCTTGCTATCTGTTGTGTTGTGGAACGGTTTGGTTGAAATCCAAATTGACTACTAGGTATTATATTATTAGAATTAGTGAAGTCACATAATCTTTTCAGAATAATTTTTTCAGCGATTTTGCTAAAATTGCTAAGCAAGCTGGTTGGACGGATATTGTCTATCTGAGAGCAATCTTTACCGTGTTTTGGTACTGGAATTATTTTAGCCACTTTCTAAAACTAGAAGGGAAGTACCCAAATTTAAACATTGCATTAATCAAATTAGATAACTGGACGATGGCTTTTTGAGGTAGCATTTTAATGACAGTAGATTGGATACCATCGTGAACTACCGAGTTTTTATTCTTTGTTGATTTTACACGTGTAAAAACTTCTTTGGGAGTAGTTAATTTAATATTAGTTGTTATCTGAGGTGATGCGATAAATCTGCTGACAACTTAATGTACTTTGTTCTTCTGATAGCTTGAAGCTAAATGGATATTTCTGCTGTGAACCTCAAGGTAGCGTGCAGCAAGCAGTTCTGCTTTATGGGTATTATTATATGCATATGTGTTAGTATGAGGATCATGAATTGGGGCAAGTGTTTCATGATGTTGTGTATATTGTTTACATATCTTCCAAAGGCTATTATTTTTAACAGAAAGATTAGAAATTATTTTACTAAACTTTTCGTTATTATTATGTTTATTTAGTAAATATCGAACTAAAATCGAAAGTTGATTAAATAATTTCTTAATATTTTCTGAATCAGTACGTGAACGACTTTTAAGTATAAGACCTTTTGACAATATTTTTGATTTTAATTATGGAAGTTATATATAAAGGGATCGAAGATATAGGGGAAACATTCTGCTTAATAGGAACAGAAAGGGCAATAGCTTCATGAATCAAGTTCGTCAGAGTGGTGAGAAACAATGTTGTCAGTATCTGAAATAGGTTTAAGTTTATATTATCAGAAATATGACGCTTAAATAAATTCCAGTTCGCATTTTTAAAATTAAATGTTTTACGTACTGGTTGTTGCAGTATGTTGCCAGTTTTGACGATTATAAATATTGGGTTATGATCGGAGGATAAACAGTTAACCGAAATGGGCAGCGTTGTATTGATATTTTTAACTAGAACTAAATCAATAATACTAGGTCGAGAGCTAGGTAGTGGGAAGTATGTAGGTTCTCGTGGTGCTAATATTTGTATATTAAGTGCTAAGTAAGACGTTGCCGGCCTGATTATTATTAAAATTATTCCAAGACTTATGCTTGGAGTTTAAATCGCCGATTAAAATAATTTTTTTACTTGTCTTCATCAAGGATAAAATATCTTCCCTATACTTAGTCAATCGATTAGGCGGTTTATAAACAGCAAAAATAGTAGCAACTTCTACATTGCGATTTACATTACGAGTATTACCAGCAGTGGTTAAATAAATGTTTATGCCAACAGCCTGAATACTATGTAATGGGTGCGTTGGCACAATATCATACTTTAGTCGTTGATTAATCAACAATGCTACTCCTCCACTATAACGCGTCCCATCTTTTCTACAAATATCAAAGCAAGGAAATTTAACTGTGAGGTTACTGTTCAGTTCTCGGATAGAACAATGATATCAATACTATTGTAAATAGCAAATTCATGAAGCTCAGCTAGTTTGTGTACTATAGAATTACAATTCCAGGCAACTAACTTAATCATATTATATTTAAAAAAAAAAAATTACATATAACTTATTACAATTATTTCTAAAATAGCCGCTATTTTTGTGAAACGATCTGCATTCGCGAGTGTATTTAGTTTTGTAATTATAGTTTTAATAACAATCATTAATTTATTAAAATCAGCGCCTTTAATTAATGATAAAATAGATGATAGGTCTGATGAGTCGGTGTGATTTAATGAGTCATTAACATGGGATGAATTACTATTACATCGACTTATTTCAGAGTAGCTTTTCTGTAGAGTTTTGATATTATTATTATTATTATTATTATTATTATTATTATTACTATTATTTGTTAAATTATTATTAGTTAAAGTTATGATTAATATTAATGTTATTATTATTAAGCAAGTCATTTACATGGGGAGTAGAGAACGACGGAACCCTCGTTTTTTTGCTTTATTTTACGTAGTCTGTCGATATATATATAGGGCATGTTTTAGAGTTGGAGTTTCCCTTGCAGTTGGCACAAATAAAAAAGTTTCCGAAGTGTACAAGGGCTGCTAAGATGTGACCCACTACATTTCAAACATGTGATAGATTTATTTTTAATGAAATATGTCCGAATTTTTGACACCTATGATATTGAACAACAGGTTGTTTTGATTTGTATTTCTCCCATATAATAAGACAAAAACACAGACTTTTAATATTCATAACTTGTTGCGAGGCAAGCTGGGAAGGAAAAGTAACGAGATAGATGGGAAGTAGGGTTATCGTAGAATCCGGATTTTCAAATTGAATAATTTTATCTACATCGACTTTGGTCTTTAATTCAGCGTATATTTCACGAATTGATATATTATTTGGTAGACCTTTCAGTATCATCTTGAACGGTCTACGTTCTTTAGGAGTATAAGAAAAAAATTGGACTTTTCGTTCTTTTAATATATTCTTAAGTTTATCAAAGTCGTTATGCGTATAAAATATAGTTTTATTAGGCTTTGATTTTAATATTAGAATTTAATTATTTATTACATTTATCGTCTGATTATGATTCGTTAACTGGCCATCGACAATAATCGGTGGAATAGTTTTATTATATTTACCATTACGTATATCTGAAATGTTGGCGAAGGTAGACGAAACGTTAGTAGACGCTTGCGTATCAGCGTGAATAGCATCGTAGATAATATCCGATTCGATTTGAATGGGTGAATTTCGCGTCGGTACACTATCGATATCTTCAATTTTCAACATTTCAGGTTTACTACCACTGTTACGACGATTAGCGTGTAGCTATACATTCTGAACAGTTGTATTGTAGTAGTCTCGTCAGTTGACATTTCCGTTACTAATTCATTATCAGCATCGTCTTTATCATCCGATGTCGATATCTGTAGTTTCGACAGCCATCGCGTATATATTTCTACGCGACTTCGACGGGCCTGCGGGGCGAAGAAGGGGTTTCTTCCACTTGTGCGGACTACGAAACATTCGTAGTCGCACAAACAACGGCCAGAAATAAAAACGAGAAAAATAAGCGAACACAATAATATAATAATAGAACGAGGCACAAAAACACGCTTGTTAACCAAAAGTAACGAAAAAAAAATATAAAATAATTATGACTTATGACGATGTAAATATAATCTTGTTTTTTAGACGACTAGAATATGTCCGTTAATGGCAAAGTATTGCGAAATAAACTGAATTAAAAGCGCGTGTACTTAACGACGTTTAATAAATGTCCAAAAAATTACTTTTTAATTAGTCAGAAAGTTCGTTTTACATCTGCAAAATAAAATCGTAACGAGTTTTTAGTATGTACGCGCGTGTTCGATTAAAACGGATTGATGCGTAAATTATTATTTTTATATTTTATCTTTTTATTCGTAAAAAATTTCAATACGGTACATTATAATAATATTTACCGAAATTTACGAGTGAAATATGTTTTTGTTTTTTATTTGTTCATATTTTCGTTAACTGGTATACTATTTTAATTTTTAACACGACTATAGGTAATTTTTAATATACTATATGAAATATTTGTAGAATTTTAACAAGTAAAAATAGGTAACATTCGATTGGAACAAGCTACAAAAACACGTTAGACAGAAACTGTTATCGCAACAGAAGATGATAGAACTATACTAGATATTAACAAACGAGTAATTTAATTACTAGAATTGAACATTAACAAATAAAAACATCTCCGAAAAACAACATACGGTTGAAGTGTGTATAATTACGGTTGAAAATTGATTCGTAGGCGAGAAATAAACTGAATTCGACGATGATGTGGATCGTAGAAATCCTGAAAGGAATACACGAAAAAAAAAAAAAAAAAAAAGTTTAATAAATCATAGATAAACCGGTTAAGACAAAATAACTTTTATAAAAAATATAATACAAAAGTTATAACAGAAAGGCCGAGAACCTCTATAATGAATAGTGTATACGATCGCTTGAATATAAGTAAATATCAAGAACATCTGCCTACAAACAGGACACAATGACGGGCTGCAGCGACAAGACATTGCGCCCTTAATGAATGATAAAAATAAAAAAAAAAAAACTTAACCAAAAGGTCCCTTATTATTTAAACAGTCAATTTTGTTAGCATTCAAAGTTTACGGACCACTATGACAGTTTTAAATGTTTATTATTAAACACGCGTTCGTTTGATTTGTAAATTTCTACCGATGCACCGAAGTTAATTTTCGCATCTAATTTTGCCATTTACCGAATATAACTTCCCACATATTTAAATTAACCCGTTATACGTATCTGGAATTTAATTGCAAACGGACATCGCCTTCATTATTTATAGCAGAGAACTGCGATCTTCGTTTAGTGTACATTAATCATCAATCGTAGTCCTTCATATACCGAGTTAAAAAGCGTAAAAGAATATCTTCTAAGTATTTTAAATCATGCGCAGCTATAACACTATCATGAACATAATGAATGTCTGTAATTTTTAATTTATCCCGAGCCGTTTTAAATTATTCAGACCGCCGTCAAGGCGAAACTTTACACCGATATCGCGTTGCATTAGTAGTTGATCTACAATGAACGTACTTGTAAAACACATAAATACGATAAAGAACCCATTATGGGGTTGCTTCAAAAAGAGCAACATAATAATCATTCAACGAATAAAATCCTCCGGATGGTTGTAAATGCACCGTGGTACATATCTAACTTCATGTTTCACGAAGACCTCAAAGTAAAGTCAGTTCAGGAAATAATATCCGATGACGCAAATAAGTATGCTCTTCGATTGGAAATGCATCCAAATAATATGACCATCGGGCTGCTGGACAACTCGCAGGAAATCCGACGGCTTCATAGAACGAAGTTGTTTGATCTAGTATAAGACAAAAGTTCTAATACAACTTTTTAGCACCTGCCGCTGTATAGGCTGCTATTCAGGCTACATGCACGAAATACGAAAAATTGCTAAATAGCTATTATTAGCTCTGGTGCAATTTAGCTGGAAAAACAAAAAAAAAATATATATATATATATAGAGAGAGAGAGAGGTAGGATATAGATAGTTCCAATAATTGGCTAAAGTATCTTTTAAAAAGAGTAAAAAAATACCCGTACACTCCAAGCAAATAACACTAAAGGAGGGTAATAATATATAACGGTACGTAATATTTTAAAGTATATCATATTTTCATATAATTCTTATGCGTTATTTTCACGTTTAAAATGATCGTATTTTTTAAAATTATTTTTAGTGAATTATATAAATTTTGTTTTTCTAAATTTAGCACGAAGTATTAAAAACTGAAGTATGTAATATCCTTCGCGCTCGATTTTTGGTTAATCCGAATGTGGTGGATAAACAAATCAGACACTTGCTTTATTGTGAATATTTCCATCGATCGGTTACGAACAGGTTTTTAAAAAATATATTATATTTCGTTTTGATAATAAACGAATTTATTTTCACACAACTACAAACGTTATCTTACTAATTTTGCATGAAGTGAACGCGTATATTTTTATACGAAACTCGTATTTTCTTTATTAAGAAAATTCTATATTAATAAACTTTGTTTCGATTAGTTTTGATTGAACTTTTTATATACGGCGCTTATTTTCTCATAATATTTACGATTAAAAACTAAAGGGAAAAAAATCAATTAAAATTTGTACACCCAATAATCGAAACTAAATGTTGAGATAATGAGTATCGGATTGTTAGTCAAATACCAATTCAGCATTAAAACTGAGATTATAAGTCGCAGAATTTGAATTCAGCCTCTCCTAACCTACAGAACAGACGCTGACCAGATAGCCGCTCCACAGGAGAGAGACGCTTCTGGATTTAAGTTTTGTTCTCTGTCAGGATTGTAGCCTTTTGAACAATGTCCTACTCGCAAGGCAGCGGTTTGTTACTGAGGAGGTAACGATGTAAGGTTCTTACGGCGACCTAAACAGGGGGAGATAGTCATAAGATTTATATATATTTTTAGCGGACAGATTAACTTTGTCACTAATTAAACTGCAATGTCAATATGATGCAGAATGCCTGATGAACACGAATAAAGATATCGATCTCATGTAGAAGAAGAAACGAAAAATCATGAGGAAAATTCGTAAAGATGGACAACGGATGTTAAAAAGCAACGGAGAAATATACGGTAAAATTAAAACCATATCAGACACGATGAGAAAGGGAAAAATAAATTTAATGGACACCTAAAAATAAATCAACTAAGATCGTATTCGAATACTTCGAAAAAAATCCGAAGATTAAAACTTTCACGGTTTACCAAAAATCATTTATCTGAAATAAGAAACGCATTTAATGATTTCGTCGAGAATGCGAGGAAGACGAACACCGAAGATGAAAATACAGCGCAGCTTGAAGATGAAAGTATAGTGCCGGAGGAAAAAGAAAATTCTGAGATTATTGTTTTTACGTGGTCCATAGTTGGCCGAATCTAAAATAATAATAATAATCTACGTGGAACATTATAGAATGAATCGAATAAGTGGTAGCGAAAAAGATTCCAAATATTTTTGTGACATATTTAACAAAACATCGATAAGAATTATACGAACGATTATAATTGTATTCGGATGTCCATAAAGTTTTGCCGCGTGCTTCCTGCCGTGAAGGCTAACAGCTGCGTCGACGTCCAAAATTTTTAAGTCGCGATGTAGCAAAGCATTGGGGGACATACCGAGGAGCTTTAGCTATCAAGCGAAGTGCTTTATTTTGAAATCTCTGAATAATGAGCCTGTTCGATCTCTTCGTGGTGCCCCAGATTTGGATGCCATAACACCAAATATATATGATAAAATATTTTTTTGAAGTGAAACTTCTATTGGCGCTTTGTATATGTAGAGTTCACCCACAAAACGATGAATGAAAATATATAGGTATATATATATATCCAATTCGAATGTACCTCCACTACCAACACCCACCTATCAAACCACGTTTTGTTCAAAATAATGGATGGATATATATATATATATACATATATCGATATCGTTCGTATGTACCTTCACTACCAACACCAGTCTGTCAAAATACGTTTTGTTGAGTTTAGCTAGCCCGTCCAAGTGCAGCAGCTCGTTAAAATTAATAAATTTTATATAAAAACGTCGCAAAAAAGCTTTTTAGCTATTAAGCCAGAGTATCAGATTATATTATAAATAACTGTTTTTTCGTATTTCCATTTTTTGGAATACATGTACACCTCTAAATTAACTATTTTCTTGCATTTAATTTTTTATTTTTCTCTTTATATTTTAATAAATTTTATATTTTAATATTTTATAGTATTAATGGCTTTATAGCCGAAAAGCTTTATGGTCGTTCTTATAGAAAAATTGATTTTAAGTACTTTTTTATTGTTTATTTATTTACTCGTTAATTTTTTTAATTATTTCAAAATCAGAGTTGATTTTCGTCGTTTGTTGATTTTTTTTTTTAATATAATAATTCGAAGTTCTACGTTGTAATTAATGTGTCAGTATTTTATTTTCATTTCGGACATTTGTCAATTTTTAAACGTAACGGCGATATAATACGTCTTTCGATCATCATACCTTTTCCGGTATTCACTATATACTTTATGCTCTGTAATTTCATTTGCTAATGTCGAACTTTGAAATTGCTTTATCGGCCCAAATAAATTTCACGTAAATTATCGATTGGTTGTGTTCTATCGCATTTTTTTACCTGAAAATAATTTTTTAATTTTTATTTGTTAAAAACTGATTTCAGGAATCTGTATAAGTACGGATTTGTAGACGAAGAAATCTAATATGAAACGACGAAGAATTAATCATATCAGTTTTTGTAGTTATTTTTTTAATTTATACGAATTTTATCTAAAATCTATATACATATCTTGCGCGAAATTTTAACGATAGATAATGAATTACGACATATAGATATATAATCTTATTCGAGCGTATCGTTTAAGCAACGCCTATTAGGACGAAAAGTAAATCTGTAATAAGCGACAAAAAAATAAAGCAAAAGCAAATTAAATAAAATTTTATTTCCAGAGAAGACGGATTGTTTTTTCAATAGCCCACTTGGTAACACTGCTACAACGCAAACCGCACACTCCACGTTTAGTGCACACGCGAGCGATTCGTTTTTGTCCAGTTTCAGTTATCGTAGTATCTTATAACGAGAAGGAACGCTCGTTTGGCGTGGAACGTTATTTTCGGCGTAATGAATCACGACAGTGTGAAGAGAGTTTGGAAAAGAATTCACGAAATCTGTACCATCTCGCAATTTAATTTTAAGGCGGATTGAAAACTTTCGAGAGACAGCTTCTGCAACCCCGGATAAAAAAATTTCGAAACAAAAGGTTTCAACAAGATGGTGAGATGTGTCACTGTTCGGTAGAAACGCTCGCAGTATACTGTTGTCGCGTCGCACGGGTCTCGGTCGGTCGCCACGCTCGCCAGATTTGGCAGGTTTTTTTTTTTTTGTCGAGATACCTTAAGCGCCGCGTTAAACACGTTCACGAGATCTAGAAGACCTGAAAACTCGAATTTCTGAAGCAATTTCAAAAATTCAGTCACCTCTGCTCTAAAATGTTGTAAAAAAAGCGAATGAATGTATTGTTGCAAATCGCAGTGATCTGAACGATAATCTCTCGTTTTCCTATCTTTAAATAAAATTTCATTCAAAAATTTTGGTCGACTAGTTTTTGAGTTATTGAAATAACAAAACCATCCGTATTCTCTGAGCCACCTTATATTATTAAGATAATATTACGTTGTCCTCGCTGCAGCTTGTGGACTTGATGATACCGTTGAAATTTTTTTAAAATTTAAGTTGCTTAAAATAATAATAATAATAAAGCAGATTATTCGGTAAATTTTCTCGTTATATAGAAGGTATTTATTTTAATTTCGGCGATTATTTATTGCGAAATTATCTAAACAATATATTGTAATAACTTTTCGTTTCAAACGTGAATTATCAGAATTTCTATTTTCCATTGTAAATGTGATTATTACGTTTAAATTTTAAGCGATAATAAATTACGCGTTTAAAGGACAAATATTTTATACGATGAGTAAATATCGCTATAGATAATCTAATTAACGTTAAATGTTTCTTAATTTTTATACATAGACGAAAAATTAAGTACATAACGTATTGAAAAATACGAGTATATAGTTTGAAATACCATAAATAATTAAATATTTATCAAATTTGTAATCGAAATAGTAACTGACGAATTCCGATGTGCATATCTATTTTCGTTGATGCGGGGTGCTAACAGTGTGTTACAAATCTTTTCTAGTCGCATTAACTACACGAATCTATTCAGTAAAGCGCGAATGGTGTTAATTAAGCTACTACAGAATATACTAAAATTGTTTTTACATACAAACAACGAGTCACTGGTTACAAATGCAGGAGGAGTATGAGAAAAGGAAATCTTAGACGTCTCGCATTAGCAAGAATTGCATTTACGAGACTGGTAAAATTATGGTAATAATAACGAGGAATACAAAATTGGTCAAACAATTAAAAGAACAGACTCGAAGCGGATAAATTCCTTTGAGATGGGAGTCCATAGAAAATTCTCCGGATATCATGGAGTGTCCATAGATTATAAATAGAGGTAACGTTACTAACATAAATAAATAAAAAATATAATAAGATATTTTGGACACGTAGAGAAAAACGAGAACTTGATGCTGATGAATCTTATCCAGGGCAAAACATCTGGAAAGCTAACTAGAAAATACGTATTAAGTGTGTTAGGAAACTGTAACGAAGAGCGAATAGAGTTATACAAAGAACAGTGGAGTAAGATATGAGCTATAGTGATCTGAATATTACAGGTTGAACAAGTAGGAGGATCGGTTTTGAGATATAAGAATCAGTCAAACGAATATTGTACGGACATGGAACAGCATCACTTCATCCTTTCTTGTGTGATGAACACGTTGAATAAGCCAGATACCACTATGTTGAGGTAAACCGAAAAATCTGACTGTTGTTTGTTCCTGAAACGCATATCGGAACATATTGCTGGAAGTAATTCAGCGGGAGAGATGAAGGCGGCTTCTTTCACAGCTCGATCTTCTTCTTCATTCCTTCCATATTTCCTATGTCAAGGAATCCAAAGTATTTGTAGAATTAAGTTTCTGAATTCTTACTATACCAAATGAAAACGTTAATTTAGCCAATATGTATATTGTGTGTTGAAAAATATGCTCATAACGTATTCTGGAAAGCTTTTAATCAATAGAATTTTTTAACGCGTTTTATAATAAACGTCAGTCGCAAAAGTTTGTAATTTAGTTTTGCTTTTAAATGTAGGTTTTTATTACATGTTAACCAATTATTGACATTAAATTATCATATCTACATATTATTATCGACTTCATATTCGTTTTCATATTATTATTCATGTCTTGAATGTCAAATTATTGATATATTTATGATATATATATATATATATATATATATATATATATGTGTGTGTGTGTGTGTGTGTGTGTGTGTGTATTATTTGATAGAATCTATTCCTTTTTTATTATTTCCTTTTTATTTATGTGTATTACGAATCATATAATCATAATTTTATCCTACACTGTATATCCATCTATAGTTTACATAATAGTTATCAAACTTATTTATGAACGTGTATTTACAAAATATTAAAAATTATCGACGTACAAGTATAACTTTTTTTGTTCATAACTCGTAATTATTTTTACAGCTGTAACGTTACAGACACACTTCTTACGCAGAAATTAACTGCATCTAAATCGTTGTTTAAGCATTTTCACATCATATAAACTGTCAATTAAAATTATATGTGTTTTAATTTGTTATAAGTATGCTTGAAATTAATTTTTCGTAAGTGTTGGTATAAACGACAAAATATCCGAATAAAAATCAAGACTAATAATAATTTTTGTTCATTAAATAATTACGTTCCCGTATTTTGTTAAAATCAAATTTTTTAAAACAAAGGATTTTTATTTTTAATGTTGAATATTAGTGAAAAGAATATAAAGAAGCTTTATTTCATAATAAGACATTAACAAGGTTCTTAAAATTAAGTACCTTATACCTTAAACTTACGTAGTACTAAATCTGGAAAATTAAACAAACAAATGTTAGACTACAGGAAAAATAAACAAGAAACCTGCAAGAAAATAAATAAAATAAGGTAAAAAAAACAGCAAAAATAGATGAGCCATATATGCACACAAGTACACAGACACGTACACACGTAATATGAACACATGCCATATTAACTACATAAAATAAATAATTTACATAAATAATGAACTTTTAAATAACTAACCTACGCGCTGAATTCTACGATGTTTGTACCTAGTATAACGCATGGTGAGGCTTAGCATATTGTAATCACCTATGGAATTAATTAATCTGTTTTGATATATTCTACATCTATGTTGAATAGAATTAACTCTGAGTACATATCAATAATTTTTGTATACCTGTGACGATTTAGTATAACTCTGTAACAGCGATTTTCAATCAATTGGTAATATTCACGATCGATTTTTTTATTCGTAAAAACGATGGGGTAAAAATATTCTGTACATTAAATACAAATACAGTAGAAATAACCGATTGTCCAGAACCCCTATCATCGATAGAATCGTTATTATTAAAATTATTACAACGTGTGCTTAACAGTGTCAGTAAAGTTACATGTTACACAGATGTCGATGTGTGCGATATTATACTTGTATAAATAATCTTTAAATAAGCCGTGGCTTGTAATAAATTGCATGTAAATAATGTATTATTGAATCCTTTTTCAACATCTGGAGAAAAGTTTTTAGTTATACCATTATATTCGTTCCATTGTGATTGAAATTTATTTGTATAGTGCTTATCTAATAGGTATACAAACTATTTAAATGTTAAAAGTTGTTCATTAATTAGAGTTGTCGATACTTTACGTTACTGAATTCGTGATCTGAATGTAAATGTATATTATTTTTTGTGCAAAATTATGTTAATCTCTATATCTAAAATCAATGATTTGATTCCTGCAATGACAATGCTTGCCAAATAGCTGCTAGTTCTGTAGGATTAATCAGTTTTATTGCTATAGTTCTTTGAAAAAAGTTTTCTAATATGTTCTGAATCTCTTTATTTTTAGCATATCCTCATATATGACACTGCCATAAAGTATGTTGGGTAACACGACACTTTTATAATATAATGTTATTCCGTTTTTCTAATTTAAACGGTTATTATTATTATACAATTTGTTAAATATAATTTAAAATTTATTTATTTTGCTAGTAGTGTATTGGAAGTGTGAATAAAATTTTAGGTTGTTATCTGTTATTACACCTATGCTAATATTTAATCCGTATTGCGCCAAGTTTAAACCCCCCTATAATTTAATTTTTTTGTTAAATAATGTATAATTTAACTTGGAATAGTCTATATTTAAATTATATTGTTTTAGCAAATTTGCGAGTTCTGTATAAACTTGGAAAAATTTATTTTTTAAGGCATTTTCACACTTATCAGCAATTGATAATATCATCTATAATGTAAATATATTCATATTGTTTGGAAATTTGATATACATTTGTGAGAAAACTATGTTCCACACAGGTATGGTCCTAAAACAGACCCTTGTGGCACCCCCATAGTAGTTTCTAGTTTTTTGAACAATTTCCAATTTGTAAGATGGTATAACGTTTTTCAATACGTTCAACATTCCGTTATGTAATCCCAAGTCCTTTAGTAAAGCAAGTAAGCTATTTAAATCTAAACTGTCAAAGGCTTTTGTTATATCAATTGTAAGTAAACATGTACAACTATTTTTGTACATTTTTAATGTTTGTATAGTATTGTATATCGTCATTTCAGACGATCTGCCTGGAAACGCTACGTATTGATTCGCATGAATTATTCCTTTATTTTCTACAAATTATTTTAATTTATTAAGAACACATTTTTCATAGATTTTACTAAAGTTTGATAATAATGCTATACGTAATCGATAAATTAGAGTTTTTATTCTTTTTAAATATTGTAACAGTTTTTCTTAATTTCCACTCCTGAGGATAATAATTGTACTTAAAACAGTAAGTTAATAACTTTTGGAATTACTTCTGGAAATTAATTATGAAATATTTAAATAAATCCATTTGATATTCCGTTTAGTTCTGCTGACACTTTATTTTTAAGTAGTTTAATAATTACATTAATTTCTTTAGTGATCGACATGTTTACGTTTGAATGTGGTTTGAAGGGTTTTTGGTTAATATAAAGTTTTGTCATCAACAGGTTTATTTTATCTTGTTCTGTGCAAGCATAATAATATAAAATTGTTATATTTTTAAACCTTGTTGGTTAGTAATGTATACTTTGATGCTCAGATATTTTTATCATCCAGCAATTTTTTCCAAGATTTAATTTTTCGTTTTTTAATCATAAATTGATATTTGTTAATATCAGCTTTATAATTATGGTAATAATTACTTTTTGCGTGTGTTCTTTTAGAATGCCGATACTTTTTGTATAAATTGTTTATCAATATTTTTTTTATGCAATTCAGTAGTCCATATACGGATGATGTTGGAATATGAACTACCTAGAACTGTATTGACATAATTTTGATAATTATTAAGCCACTTTAGCATTTATTGTGTATTGTTGCAATTGACTTCTACGTCAACCACGTGAATAAATTTACTTAAGTTGGCAGTTAACTTATTATAATTGATTACTTTAATGACTATTTCTTGTATTTTGTCTGCAATCATAATTATATTATAGGTGATATAATAATGGTCGTTGGAATTTAGTTCGTAACTGATTTCCCATTTATAGACTCGATCAATTAAGTTGTTAGTTAATAAGGTGAGATATATTACGTTTTTCTGCTTATTTTTTTTTAAAGTGTATTTATTTGAATGTTTAAAATTTGTAAACTTTGTAATTGTATTAAATTCATGAATGTATTTTCTCTCGTAGTAAGTGTCGAAAGTTTAAATCTCCCAACATATAAATTTTGTTAATTTATTATTACCAATATGCATATCAATAAATTGAAAATATTGTGCGGATACGTTATTTGGTGGTATGTACGATAAAATCATTATAAAGTCATCAATTTGAACAAACATAATATTAAAATTATTATGCACAAAATAGTTTTTATAGGTATATTCTGGTATATTACTTTATTTTTCTAAACAGTTGCGCGCATATAAAGAATTAAAAAATATATATATATTTTTCTTCAGTGAGACCAGCTTTAATGAAAATTGGTCAGGTATATTAGTTAAAGCCTGTACAAGTATATAGTTTGGGATATGCGGTGAAACATTAGACAAGACTATACGTTTAGCTGCAGTAATTAATTGACGTGTCTTAATATTTACATTATTTATAATAAGAGATGTGTACGTCTATGATTTTTTTAAATGTAAACCATGACACGTCGAACTAATCGAATTATCGAATCGCGTTGCTAGTCATTTATTTTGGAATGATACAATTCTTGTTTATCTAGATGTTCCGGTCGTTGCGTGCGACTTATCCGGTGACTTGCGTCGTTTACCTTCGCTTTTGGTATGGTCGCTTTCTTTACTGCTAGAGCGTTTTGATTTATTTTTCTGTTGTTTCGATTTATGCTTATCACTCGGTCGAGGACTGGCATTTCTCAGTGTGCCACTCTCGTGAGTTTTTCTTTTCTTCGCGTTGTGCTTTTTATTGATTTCAGGTTGTTTACTTCCTGTCGTCTGAAGGTAATGTTGAAGAAGACGAATATCTCTATGGAGGATAAAAATATAGATCTTCTGGTGTCGGATAATGACTACAACTCGCAGGAATGTTCTTAATTTACAAGGATGATCTTATTGCGACTATGACTTATTAGACGTGTGGGAGAGTTACTGAAACTGCGACTATGACTGTAATTTTTGTTCAGACTTGGACTAAACGACGTACTTTTCTTTGCGAACGCAAGCTTGTCTGGAACTAAACGACATGCTTTTGCATATACTGGCGGGCTTGTTGTAACGATATAGTGATGGACGGAATCGTATCTTCTTTCGACTTTGATTTTTGTACCTTGGATACTTGTAGTATCGATGGATAAATGCGGTGTGTAAAATTTGTTGAAAAATCAATCGCTGCGATCTCCTTAATAATTGATGTATCCGTATCTGGGTGCTGATCTGCCCAATGAGCTTCAAATACGTTTAACTTTCGCTCATATAAGTTGGGAGAAATTCTAAAATGTCGTAAAAAATCGGTTCCTATTATAGCAACTGATACTTCCGCTATATAAAATTCCCATTCAAAAATTTTGGTCGTATCTAATAAAATTCTTTTCGTAACTTTACCGTTGGTTTGCATACGTGTGCCGTTGATCGCAACAAGATCTTTGGCGTTCGTCTTGTGCTAAATGATTATGAGCCTATCTGATTCTTTTATAGCGCCCATCTCCTTTTCTGGTCGTGTAGTAAGTTTTACGTACGAACAAGGAGATCGGCATGTTCTTGCCTCGTCGCCCTATGCGTTATGAAACCAGCAATACGTTAAACTGTTTTCAATTTATTTTTTGTGAAAGACTGATTCGAAACTTTCGATCCCTTGTTTGAAGTATGAAACTGATTATTAGTGGTTGTCTTTAAATATGTTCGATCGGGATGATGTATTTTATTCACGCTACTATCATTATTACGTTGGTTTTTTTCCTATTATAATGTATATAGGTAATTTATCTCGCCTTGTATGTTTATTTTTAACCCCCATCGTCTATAAAACTTAAAAATAGAGACAGCAGCTTTTTGTAGTCCATTACTTATGCTATTTGGTGTGTAAGATTTATCGGCATATAATGCACCTACAACATATGATAACTTACATATATCATTTATTAAAATCAAATATAGATAGGGGCCTAATACACTGCCCTGTGGTACGCGATAAGTTTTGACAGAGGACTTATATACAAGATGAGTTAGATAATTGCTTAATAGCACTTTATTGATTTTGTTAACTTTATTAAATATAAGAAAAATTTAAATTCAAGAAGTTTAAACTTAATACCATTATGCCAAGCCGAATCAAAAGCTTTTTCAATGTCGATTAATAATAACCCTGTATACATGTTAATAACCAGTCAGTCTAGCCACTTAGTGTACAGAAGAATAACCAGATCTAAATGGTTTATGTATAAGAATGCTGTTATTTTCAGAGTGTAACTGAAACTGATTTAAAATAACTTTTTTGATTATTTTACTAAGAGAGCTTAGTAAACTGATTGGACATATATGATTAATATTACTAATGTCCTTGGCGGATTTAGGTATAATTATAATTCTAGATGAAAAAGCTATTTCATTTCGAATTTTTCCAGATGATTAACAAGTATGAAGAAACGTTCACTAAAATAAGTACTTCAATCTGACACTGTTATAGGATAAAGTAAATTTATGTTTAAGTGAATTAATTTCAAGAACATAAAAATAAAGTATGATTTTTTATTGTTTTGTACAGCTTATCGAGGTTGTAAGGAGGAGCGTTCCAACGAGCGCACTCCCGATAACAATGTATATCTTCGACGTTCAACATATCTCATTGCTGTGAAATAGGTAACATTTCTTTACATGTTTTCAAGAATTTCAAACTCTAATAAGTATTAATGAAATTAGAACGTTTTATTTTCGACTTATTCATCGAAAATTCTATGAACAATTTTTTGTTTATTTATGAAATTGCTAATTTACACCTAGCTAATGCTATTTAATAAGTTTTATGATTATTTATGCATAATGTGACATGAGAAGCATCCCATCCAGTGATGGGTGCTTAAGTATAATTTAACATATTAATAGTATTAATATTAAATCCAGTGGCTTGGTTCTGTTGGGTCTGCGGATAATGAGTGAGTTGTCTAGTAAGGAGATCGCCATATGATTAGGGTGGTTCTCTAGCCGGACGGTGTATTTTTTAGCAACTGTTGCTATTTCTTCCTTTATAGTTTTCACTTTGAGATCTTCGTGAAGTGTAAGATTTGTTATATATCACGGAGCGTCGACAATAGTCCGAAGGATTTTGTTTTCAACTCTCTGCAAAATAGCAATATTACTTTTCTTAGCACAACCCCATAATTGGCAGCAGTATCGCCAAAACTGGTTTCAAAACTTGGTTATACAAAAGCAGTTTATTATCAGTAGACAGTTCTGATCGTCTGCCTAGTAGCCAAAACATTTGTTTCCGTTTAATGTTTAGTTCATTACGCTTTTTTATTATATGTTTTTCCATGTTAGGTGCTTGTCTAAATTTAAACCAAGATATTTCACTTCCTCTTTTTGTGGGATTGTAACACCATTCAATTATCTGTCCAGTTGACAGGTTTCTTCTGTTAGTAAATATTACTCTAGCTGATTTATCTCCATTAATCTTTATTTTCCACGTTTTAAACCATGTTTCGATTTTAGTTACTGATTCTTGCAGGTTTTTACGTGCCCTTACGGCAGATACGTCTGAACAGAGAATTGCTGTGTCATCAGCGTGCTATTTCGATGTTTGTCGGAATAGGAATATCTGCCGTATAAACTAGATAGAGCAACGGCCCCAGTACACTACCCTGGGGTACACCTGCTTTTACTGGATAAATCTGTGATTCATCTTCTCCATATTTGACAAAGAAGTACCTTTCATCTAGGTATGACTGCAATATCCGAGTCATTTGATGTGGAAAGTAACAACTGATTTTTTATAATAGACATTTATACCAAGCTTTGTCAAAAGCTTGACTTACTCTATTGTACTATGTTTTCCCTAAAACCAAATTGATTGTCAGGTATTAGTGACTTGTTTTGGACAATTGGTAGTATTCTTTTCAGGAGTAGTTTTTCGTACAACTTCGACAGCACAGGCAGTAATGAAATGGGGCGATACGAGCTTGTTTCTCTTGCTGAGTTTTTGCGACTTTTTAATTACGATGATTTGTGAAAATTTTAATTGAACTGGGAAATATGTTAATCTCAGCATTGCACTGAAGATATACGTTAAAAGTACTAAACCTTTCCTTGGTAATTCCTTTAAAAATTTTTGCTGCAATCAGGTCGTACCCTGGTGCTTTTGTCGGATTCATCGTTTTTATTATATTTTTAATTTCGCCAGGGGAAGTAAGTTTAATGGGTTCATCGTAACGTCGTATTTCTGAAAAAGCAGAAGAGTTTTCAGGGCATGACTGAAATGTATCAGCGTAGTATTTTCCAAATACCTCTGCTTTCTCCAAATCAGTTCGGGACCAACTTCTATCTGACTTTTTTATTGGGAGATTATTTTGCTTAGGTCTTTGTAGATTTCTAGTCGCCTTCCATAGGGAATAATCACGTTCCGCTAATTGAGACAAGTTTAACAAATTTTCTCTAAATGATTTGTTTTTTAGGTCTACTAATAAACGCTTTACAAGCTTAATCTGTTTATTCAGTTTATGAAAATAATAATAAATATTTGTTTTGAGATGATAATATAATCAGGTACCTCTATCGGAGTACACATTACATTTTTCAATTAATTTATAAGAAAATTATGATTTATTGATTATTATTTTTGAACAAGTTGTTCATTTTTTATTCCAAAATTAAGACTTATTCACAAACGAAAAATAATTTTCGAATTAATTTTCTCAAGTAAGCAGCCCCCTCTATAGGTACATACTAAAGCTTATATTTTTATTTATTATCATAGAGTGCGCTTTTAGTTTATCTAATTAACTAATTTTGATATAATTAATAATTTCATGTGAAAAATTTATTTTTTTTAATTAAAATTTTGATATTTCTAAAGATTTTTTAAGTTTATTATATACATATAGAAATTGTCCACGGCTGCGCCTGTGTAATTATTATTTTTTAATATAATATCCGTGTCTCTTTCTTTTACTACGCGAAAGAAAATAACCCAGAACGGACGGATATATATATCCCCCGACAGCCACTGCAGATGATGTAGAAATACATTCTTTCTATGATGCGCTTTCAATTCTGCTAAACTCGCTTTCTTCTAGAGAAATTACAGTTTTGATGGATGCTTTTCATCCCAAGATAGACAGCTCAAGCGCTGATGACCACATCCGCGAGTTTGTTGGTAAATTCACGATCGGTGAGCGCAGTGCAAGGGGTGAGAACTTAATTCAGTTTGCAATTGATATTCAGATGCCAGTTATGAGTACAATGTTCCAGCATCATCCTATAGGTTAGTTACATAGTTATCATCAGGTGACAGATTTAGGAGCCAAATTGACTACATATTTATGAACTTGTCTTCTAAAAATGTCAAACGTTACGAGGTGCAGAATTTGGTTCAGAGCAAGATTAATGATGATGAAATTTCATCCAAGACTTCACGCTCCAGATAAATGCAAGATGACTCACAGAATAAAAGTTACAAAACCAGACATCTTCAAACTAGCACTGAATAGAACAATTCGAGCTCAAATGCAAAAACATCACCTGATCAGCAATGGACTGATTAAAATATAATATACAACAAGCTTATACACGTCACAGTTGGAAAAATCAGTTAAAATGTTGAAACATTGGTTCTCGGATGAAACATTAGCTGCCATTGAAGAACGACGAAATCTACCCCGTGGTAATGAATATTATGAACAGACACCTGACACGGAACATTAATAAATTAAGTCGCAGAGATAAAAATAATTATCTATCATCTATTTGCGACGAGGTTCAGTCACATGCTGATAAAAATGAAACACATTTCCTTTTCAAGAAAATACGTTTAGTATTCAAAATGAGGAAACAAACAATTTGTGATGAAAACCATATAATTCACACAGGCACCGAAGAAGTAGCTGAAGCATGAAGAAAGTATTGCGTCAAACTATACACGGTAGAAGGTACTAATGAAATTGTTAACACGGCACTTAATAACTCCGTTGGGAATTTTATAAAATCAGAACCGGAAATTGTACTGGATGAGGTTGCAAATGGTATTGCATATCTGAAAATAAATAAAGCTCCTAGCCCAGATGGCATCCCCGCTGAAATTTTTAAAGCTGCGGGTGAACAAATTATACATGCAATTTACTATATTTGTAATGTGATTTGGTGGCCTGAAGAGTGATGTTAGGCGACTTATTTCACCATACATAAGAAAGGATCACCTGAGGATTGCGTAAATTATCGGACTATCTCACTATTACCTCACATGAGCAAAGTGACGATCAAAATTTGTTTTATTTTATTTGCAATCTGTCCCATGGGGACAATAGGCGAATTTTATTTGAGATTCCATCTTGATTGGGGATACTACATAGTTGTAGCACTCCTCGAGATTTATATTTTTATTTTATTATGTTGAACCTTGTGCTTTTGCTCTACAAACTTTAAAAATGCGTGCATCTGGATTTATACGCATTATTTAAATCATACTTAATCGAAAGGATATTTGTCGTTAGAATTAATGATTCCTTCTCGGAAGAGCGAAAAATTTTATCTTCGGTACCGCAGGGTAGCTTACTTGGACCGCTATTGTACTCCATCTACACCAGCGACTTACCCACTTCAAACTTAACAATTGTGGCCACTTTTGCCGACGATATTGCCTTCCTCGCGTCTAATCCAAATCCAGATTATGCAAACGCGGCGGTTCAAAACCACATAAACCGACTAACTAAGTGGGCACAGCGTTGGCGCATATCGTTTAACCCAGTAAAATTCCAACACATCACATTTACCAATCGGCAAGTAACGTGTCCAAAGTTAAAAATCGATGGCACTGAAATTCCGCAGACAGACTCAGTACGTTACTTGCGTTTGTTCATGGATAGAGGCTGACGTGGCGTTACCACGAGGCGCAGACAAGGAAATCTGTAATTACTCATGCCAGAATATTGCACCCGTTGCTGGGAAAAAAATCAGGTCTTAACTTGAATCTCAAGAGATGCATATACTTAACAGTCATTGCGCCGATCTGGAAATATGGAATCGAGCTATATGGTACCACATGTAAAAGCAATCTATTACGGATACAGCAACAACAGTCAAAAATACTAAATCACGTCCGCGCCGAGATATGTTTCAAATTTAACGCTTCATAATGACCTTCATATACCATCGATTCAAGAAACTTACGCTGAACAGTACAAGGGATTTTTCGATAAATTATAAAATAGCGCAAATCCAAACATAAGCAGAATGTATATGATCACATTGCCGGACAATCCCCAGAGACGATTGAAAAGAAGAAAATGGTGCCGCGACGCCCTTCCTATTACCTAAATATAACAAATCTGATTCAACGTGAGTTAATCTTATCCTCAATCCTCCTAAGCTAGTCGACTCATTGGAGTCGTTGGCCTAATACTTAATTCTGCCTTTATTGTTCCCTATCCTCCTTCTACTTCCTTTCGTTGTCTTAATTTTCAGCACCGTTGGTTGTGGTATTTTATACCGGTACAACGAAAAAAAAAAGGTCCTGCGGCTGGTATTTTTTCAATCGTCGAAGGTGTTGTAACTCCGTTGCCAGTGGATTTGGATGAAGTTGCAATCTCTAAATATAGTTGTTGCTGTGCCTGCCAGCGACTTTTTGTGCAGTTTGGTAGCGAGTGTTCGTGTGGATAGTTTCATTTGTGACATACTATGGTGCTACTAGTATACATGTCAAAACTTTTTATTGGAACCGCTGTATAGCTATCTTTGTGTTTGATGTACAAGCCCATAGCTCTATCTCGTAGGTCCAAACTGGTTTCAATACAGTTTTGTATAATAGTAGTTTTGACTCCAATGATAGGCGAGATCGATGTCCGATCAACCAATAAAGTTGTGAAATTTTATGTTCAACTGCTTGCGTTTGGCTGCAACATGGTTTTTCCATGTTAATCTTTTGTCTATGATAAAACCGAGATACTAGACTGAGTCAAGCGAAGATGGCTGTGTCATCTGCAAACGTATATATAGAAGTGGACCAAGTACCGAGCGCTGTGGTACTCCTGCTATTATTTCATATAGTCCTGTGACTGCTTCCTGGTGCTTAACCCTGAAATATCTCTGCGAGAGGTATGATGTAATTAGCTGAAAGTATATATTTGGGAGTAATAACTTAATTTTGTAAAACAGACCTTGATTCCAAACCTTATCGAACGCTTGTTGTATATCTAAAAATGCTCCAGTACAGTATTTCTTGGTTTCAATACTTTGGTATATGAACTTTGTTACTCTGTGCACTTGTTCTACTGTGAAGTGTTTCTCTCTGAAACCAAACTGGTGGTTTGGAATGATGTTATAAATTATAACTTTCATTAGTTGTTTCAATAAAAACCTTTCGGAAATTTTGGATAATATTGACAAGAGACTAATAGATCTGTATGATGTGACCTCGTGAGCAGGTTTGTTGCGTTTTGGAATCATAATTATATCCCCCCACTTTCCACTGAGCTGGAACGTGTTTAAGTTTTAAAATGCGGTTGAATAGTGTAGTAATGAAAACATACGCCTTGTGTGGAAGTTCTTGTAACAGTTTACCTTTAATGTTATCGAAGCCAAGTGTTTTAACTGGGTTTACAAGGTTTTTAATTGTATATTGGATATCAGATCGTTTAAAGAAGGGAAAAGGTACACTCGGTTGAACTGTTTTTTTAAAGTAGTTTGTAAATGTTTTTAAAACTCAGAATCACTGTTTGAATTTGGGCAGAAGACATTAGTTAGATGTTCAGTAAACACGACTGTTTTCTCAATATTTGTTCTTACCCAAGATGCATCTGGCTTTTTAATTGGTAACTAGGCTATTGTGGTCTTTTGAAAAAGATTTTGCTGACTTCCATAAGTAATATTGGGTATCTGCATATGGTGTTAACTTGGAGAAGTAGCTTTGAACAGAGTCATATTTTAGTTTAGCGATTGCCTGTTTGATGGATTTGCAAAACCTTATTGAGTTCCTTGGGCTGGACATTTGCTGTTTTGCCACCGTTTTCTAATTTTCCTTTTATTTAATATCGTTTTTTTGATAACAGATGGATAGTTAACACATTTAGGAGGATGTGTTGTTGGTGTTGTCTTATTTTTAAATTAATGTTAGCATTAATCCATCGTCTCAAGCTCTCCCAGTCTGTTTTTTTGTTATAAACCGGCAGATCATTTTGCTTTGTGATGATTGTCGAGCTTATTGTGGCTATGACAGGTGAGTGGTCAGATGATAAGTCATAACTTGATGATATGCTGATGTAATTATTTCCGATTCCTTTTGTAATAAAATCATCTAAAAGATCCGGTATTTTATTTGTATCTGTTGGCCAATCAGTTGGTGTTCCGGTAGATACAGTGTCCAAGTTGCTTAATGTGATACACTTGAATAGATTTCTACCCTTTTGTAGTTAAGCGTGATCACCACTGGGGATGCTTGGCATTGAAGTTTCCTCCAGCAATGAATTTTAGGCCAGGTGTGGAAAAGAATTGGCAAAATTGAGTCTGAGTCTGTGAGATATTGTGTTTAGGCCGGACAATATATTGTAGAGACAGCTATGGGTTGTGTCAAGTTGTTGATTTCAATTGTGGTTGCTTGAATAAAGTATTTTTTTGTGCCCCTCATGGGCAGATCCATCTGGGTGCAGTGTAAAATATGTTCTATATTTTGGAATGTTGAAGTATGTTTTGTTTGTAAAATGAGTTTCAGCTATAAGTCAAATATCAATCTGACTTATTTTTAATATATATTCCAGTTCCTGTTTACGTTGACAGAATCCGTTGATTGAATTAACAGCATTTGAATATGTGGCAAATTTATTTTGTTGATTTGTTTGTGAGTTTACAGGATTGGGGTTTGGTTGCGGACTAATCAAGTTTGGTGCAATTGTTGATGTTTTATTAGGAGTGTGATGTGAACTTTTATTTTTTCGGTTTAAGATTTCCTGGTAGACTGTGCATTTACGGTAGCTAGCTGGATATGGTTCTCCACTTTTGTACACAAAGATGTGCCGTGTTCCTCGCTACACTTGACGCATGCAAAGTTATTATTACAATAAGTTTTTGTATACCCATGCACCGAACTACTGTATTCTTTTTATTTGAGGGTTACACTTTTATCAGAGCATTGTTGATAACATTATAGATTTCTTTATTGTTGTTGGCTGGCTCCAGGTCGATAAAGAGAAATGTAAGCGCTATTTTAGTGGTTTTGTTATTATTTGTAAATTTTTTGCAAATACTGTTATGTTTCTCACTTTATGTAGATAAGTTTCTATGACCGTTTTTATTTCCTCCACTGACATTGTATGGTGAAAGTTTTGAAATACAACTCGGAAAGCTCTTTCTTGCTTCGGTTGATAAGAATGAAATTTGTAGTTTCCGCTTTGCAAGTATTTGATTATAGCTCAATATTGTGTCTATATCCAGTGATGAAATTTTTATTTGGTTATTGTTTAGTGTTTTGTGATAAAACTGTTTTAACTTAATATTAGTGGTTGTTTGCGTATTAGTAAGCATATCAGGCAAGTTATTAACTCCTTGTATAAAAATAGGAGGCGGTTTTGGAATTTTCTTTTCTTGTTTTTCTGGCATAAGTGCTTCCTCTGGCTCGCTATTATGGGTGCCATTAAAGTTAACTAGGTCGTTATTGCTGTCTAAATTTGAGAGGAAGGCAAACCTGTTTCTTGTTGTTATTTTGGCCCTTTGGTCTGATATCTCTTTGCCTTTTCTTATTATCAAAATTGCGACTGACTATTTGCCAGTTACAATCTAGGGTGCAATTATCTTTCTTAATTAGGATGGGTAGTCTCGGCATTAATATTTACTATTATTATTATCAACTGAACTATTATTGTTATTATTTAAAACGATATCACCTGATTTTCTACCGGCGTATTCTCCCGTCAGATAAGTGTAATCTGTCGTAGGTAAAATACCCGTTGATTGTTGTACTTGTAGTTGTGATGGTGGTTGTAATTACGGAAGAGATAGTACCGCTTGTTGTGGGTTGATTGTCTAAGGTAAATGGTGTTGGAACGGACCGACGATTTAACGGCGGTGAGTAATACATGATAGAAGAAAGAATAACGTATATTTTCACATTATTAAACATTATAAAAGAAAAACAATAATTATGACACTGCGTACCGTTTAAAATAAACTTACCGCAGTTAAACATAACAGGAGAAACTTAATTTTTAACAACGAATGTTAAACGTATATAGTACAATACATGATATAACTGCATGGAATATACGCGACTTATCAGCGAGTTAACGGTTTAACTCGCGCGCGCGTGCACGAACGAACGTACGAGCCTTACGCAATAACGGGCGTGTTAAAGCGAAAGAACAACGATAAAATATATACCACGGAATAGTATAAATAATAAAATGTACGTAGAACATAATGGCAAAGTATCGAACGCACAGTACACGAACGTGAATCGAGACGACCTATTCATTGATTTCAAGGAAGCATTTGACTGCGTGCACTGGCCGAAAATGGGGTCGATATTACTGGACATGGGTGCACCATTACATCTTGTGTAGCTGATTAAGCGGTTATATGAGAAAACCACGGTAAAAATTTACATTAATAAAGATACTTACTCGAATAAGTTTCATCCTAAGCGAGGTATTCGCCAGGATTGTATCCTCTCACCGCTACTGTTTATTTAACATATACAATGAATGTTTAATGCGCAGAACTCTCCAAATCGACAGAGCAAATGGTGCATTAAGCTAGGATGGAGACATTTCAATTGGAGGAGTGTACATTAATAATCTCCAGTATGCAGATGACATACGTTAGTGGTAAGAAACGTGAACGAAATGTCATATATTTTAATTCTGTCAATAAAAATTAATGCAGAATATGACCGGGCAAAACTAAAATCATGATCGTCAACTATCCAAAGAATAACTGCAAGGTGCTACGAGAAATTGATGGAATTGAAATGGTAAACCGGTTTACATATTTAGGTTCTATAGTAAACAATAGCGGCGGCTATGGAAGTGAGATACGCCATAGAGCTCGGCTAATCCGAAGGGCACTGAGCGGTTTGAATAGAATCTGGATCGACTCCGCAGTTAGTAAAGCTGTTAAAATTCGAATAGCGAACGCCCTTGTTTTCTCGGTGTTTCTATATGACTCTGAGATCTGGCCAGTAAGCAGTGCCGACAGAAAACATATAGATGCACTAGAAATGTGGTGTTGGAGACGAATGCTGCGTGTCTCATGGACAACTGAGAGAACCAGTTCCTGCATTTTGGATGACATTGGTAACCCGAAAATATTAAAATCGATCGTTCTCAGCAGAATACTACGATTTTTTAGTCATGTAGTTAGAGCCGAAAATATGGAGGCGCTGTTCGTTCATGGTGTAGTGGCTGGTAGAAGAGAGCCCGGTCGTATACCTCTTCGACGGTCAAACGCAATTTGCAGGACAGCTGGCCGCATCCATGGTTATGTGGATATCGCACGCGACCGTATTTGTTGGCCAGTCTGGTTAGCAGTGTGAGAGATCATGGTCACGATACCCCTACAATGGGATGACACGACTCGCTAGAGAGAGAGACATATATTTTTTTTTTTTTTTTTATTTTTTTTTTATGGGATGCCTTTACAGCTTACCCAACGTGGAGCCGTAATAATCACTAACTCATATTCTTATGAACTCGGACAACTTCTCGAGAAAAGTCGCTATGTCCGGGAACAAATCTAAATTCTCAACATGCAGAAGGGACATTACGTTATAAGGAGGACCACCACGAGATGCGTGCAGTAATTTGAGATACAGTTCAGAACGTAATGCTGTTAATGAAGGACATTCGAAGAACACGTGATCAGGGTTGCAGACTACACGACCAGCATGTAGAGGACAATACGGATTATCTCTAAGCTGCATAACGAACAGGCGGTCCGCCAAACCGCAATCTGCTGATAAGCACAATTCCTCTCCGCTTGATGTTTTTGAAAACGTAGAACCATGGGAACCTAGGGAGAGACGGCTGCAGCTGATAATACGCAGTAAGAGGCGACCGCTGTATGCACTCCATATATGTCTGTTCCCAGAGTTTTTCATGATCAGACTGTGTAAAATAAATGACGTCACGAGATGAAACTGAAGAGAATAAAACACCACTAGAAGAACCCCTTTTAGCTATTGCATCTACCATTTCATTGTCGGGGACTCCTCGATGTCCCGGTACCCACAAGAATGACACAAATATACTGAGGTTTTCCAGCTGATTAAGTTCCAACATGATGGCTGAAATCAATGAATCTGACACCTTCCCTTTGCATTCAATAGCCTTTAAAATACTTTGAGTCGGTAACAACCAGATAATTACCTGGAAGATTCGCATCAATTAAGGACGACAAAGAAAGAAATACTGCCACACACTCAGCTGTAAATGAGGAACAGAGATCAGATAATTTGTATCCACTGCTAATATTAAGAGATGGGATATAAACTGCTGCACCAGTTCCCTGAGCTGACTTCGATCCATCTGTATAAACAAGGATATGCGTAGGAAAATTTTCAGCGATAATATTATTAAATGTAGCCCGGATCAGTGGGGGAGGCCAATGGACGTAGTTCTCTGGAAAGAAAAATGTTATTTTATTAGCAAAATTGTATGAATACGGTAACATAAATTGGATGGGTATATGAATTCGCATAGTCTGCACCTGAAATTCATCCAACCTAGGTAAAACCGAAGCCAGCAGAGGCATTTTGCTGTTTGAAAACCGCCAGTTGGAATAAATGTGGTAGAATAAATTATATAGCGGAAAGCGATCTATGTACATTCTACCGATCAAGAGCTTTAATGCTAAATAACTCCGTCTCAGCTGTATGGAATACAAAGCCACGTGTGCCAGTTCTGAAATATATAAATGAAAAAGCAACGGACTGAGGGAAGAACCCTGAGGAATTCCCCTATATACCACTCGATGGTATCTGGTGGACAATGAACTTATTAAAATGTGGCGTTGCGAAAATAGTCTACTAATGAAATGGCAGCAATGCCCTGGAATGCCTAGGGACAACAGTTTCTGCTGTAAAGTGGGCAAATGTACGTTATTAAAGGCGTTCATTATATCGAGGAAAACAGTAATATTGTATTCTTTATTAATGAGACTGTTATATATATTACCAACTAAATCACCCACGCAGTCCAATGTACTGGTGTTATTTCGAAAACCATACATATTAGCTGGAAGGATTTCATTATGCTCCAACCACCAGTTGAGACGCGAAGCTATAACGGATTCACAAATTTTTCTAAAACAAGAGGCTAATGCAATTGGTCTAAGTGATCCATTTTTCTTAGGCACAGGGACGATAACAAAAAGCATCCAAGAACTTGGAATCGATTTAGCTTGCCAAACTTTATTTAAAATGTGAACGAAGATAGTAAAAAAAATTTCCGGCAGCTTTTTTAATACTTCGAAAGAAACACTATCGTATCCTGGCGATGTTGAATCCTTCGTTCATAAAATGTTTCAGTAAAAGGAGCATCTAAAAAATGATCTGAGGGGCTACTTTCAGGTATTATAACTTCTTCTAGTTCAGGTACATGAGGTGGAGCCGGTGACTCAACAAATGAATAAAAATTGTCCTCTGACAACTGTCTAACTTTATTATAAGAAGAACTCCTGAACGATTTAGATAATTCCCATACCTTAGAGATAGATGTTTGTCGATTGAATTGCATGCAAAACTGTTGCCACTTCTTCCTTTTTGCAAGTTTAAATTCCCGCTTAGCTAAAGCATTAATTTTCCTCAGTGCAGATAATTTTCAACAGAACTATTTTCCTTATATTGTAGAAAAGCTCTCCTTCTATCACAAGCTGCGCGTTGGCAGGAAACTGACCACCAAAGGCTTGAGTTACTTTTCCTTGTTTTCTTATATTCACGCTCCTTTATAGTTGGTGACGATTTTGATAGGGCTTCGCTGATAGCTTCATATAACAACTGGAACTGGATCCTAGGGTCAGTCTCATTGCATATATTTAAATCATGTTTCTGAAGCTGAGCAGAAAACCATTGCCAATTCGTACGAATATAGTTCCACCTTTTTCCTAAGGACTGATCAAAAAATCTGTAACAATCCTGTACCTCATTTATACCTATTTCTATTAATATGGGGCAGTGGTCACTCCCTGAAGTGTCTGGGATAATTTTCCAGCTAGCTATTAGACCAAATGTAGGCGAGCAAAATGTCAAATCTAACGGGTTGGCAACAGTTCCAGGCCTACCAAAATGAGTTGAACTGCCATCGTTCAAGATGCAGCAGTCAACATTCAAAAAGGCTTCATATAACACATTTCCTAAATAATTATTTGTGGAACTACCCCAGGCTACATTATTCGCATTCCAGTCGCCACCGATAATGAATGAAGTTTTCAATGAATTAAAAATATCTGAGAAAATAGAAATATTTGGACGAGAGGAAGGTTTAACATATATACTATAAATATGAATATAAAAAGACGAATTTATATTAATCTTAGTGCCTATCAATTGTATGAAATTCGAGCTATCCTGCGATAAACTGCAAGGAATAGGAAAGGACGTGATGTGGTACCGCACTAAAATTGCCACGCCACCATATCCATCCTGTCTATCGTTTCTATAAGTAGTAAAATTTTTATACTCGAATTGTTCAATGGGTTCCAGCCATGTCTCCGATAATAACACTACGTCAGCTTCGTATTCATCAATTAATCTATCAAGGCTGTCACAGTTATTTTTCACACTGCGACAGTTCCACTGTAAAATATTAAGTTTCATTTTATGCTCGACCGTCCCTGGTTGACAGGAATAGGTCTATTCGCATAGTTGTATGCTCGACCATCTGTAGTTATAAGGGATAGGTCTTTTCGCTTATGCAAATTATTATACTGATTATGAGATAACGGAGCAAAATATGGCTGACCAGCGAAAGAAAGATTATATACACGTAAGCGTACGTATATATATTCACAATCACACAAACATACACATACACACAGAGATACCCACGCATACATATATTATGTAGGCCCTATATAGCGCGTTTTATATTAAAATGTGTGGTAATTTACTTCCTCTGTATTAGTGTTTGTTTTTATTTTTCTCCTCTTTATTTTGGGACTATGTTTTTACACACCTTTTCCATCTTATTTAATTTTATTAATATCTATTGGTGGTACCTGCTACGCAGGACCATCTACCATTATTTGAACATAAGTTTTTTTTTTCTATTATTGAGGGTTTTTTTAGTGGGTAAGTCCCACAAACTCTTATTTTGGAACTCAGCAGTACGTGCCAAGCCTATGTGCTGCTCTCAAAAATATATATATATATAACTTTTTTATTTGTAAAAATAACTTCCACCCACACCCACGCTGTAAACAAAAAATTAAGTTAATTATTAAGTTTAGATTGTGGAATGTAGTGATTTTATTTATACTTGATTACTAAAAATAGTTGAAATCACTAAATTTATTTAATTATGCGAAGCTTTTCGGCATTTACGCCATTGTCAAGCTATATACAATTAAAATTAATTATATAAAAACATAAAATATTAATTTAAAACTAAGTTTACAATTTTACACAAAAATGAATTATAAATACGTAAAACTATCTGACAAATAAAACTCCAAGCTGGACAACAGTACGTCATTATGAGACGTATAAGTGTTTTATACAGAATTACTTTATTATTTACATTAAGAAATGATTTTCTGTTGATTAATGGATATATGGTAGATATACTCCTACTAGCTTTCAAGGTAGTATGACTGACATGTTCAGAAAAATTTAGTCTGTTATCCAAGACTACCCCGAGGTATCGAACATGTTTTGACCAACTCACAATGGTAGAGTTGACCTTAACTTCAGCAGGTAACGTGGGACGCCTGCGAGTGAAAAATATAGCCTCCGTTTTATCACGATTAATATCAATTTGCCATTTTTTATAATAACGAAAGACACAATTTATTCCTGACTGTAATTTATTAGTAATTGCTTTAGGTATATAAGAAGTATAGAAAAGAGCTGTATCGTCTGTATAAAGAGCAGTTTGAATATCAGGTAGGTTTGGGAAATCAGATAAAAACAAAGTAAACAGAAAGGGACCCAGAATACTACCTTGGGGGACCCCCGCTGAGCACGTTTTCATAGTAGACCTTGAATCATTGATGGTAACGTAAAATAGTCTGTTTGCTAAATAGTTGCTAATAACGTTGATTACATAACGAGGAAACTGACATTTTATCATTTTGTAAATAATACCTTTATGCCAAGTAGTATCGAAAGCCTTCGCAACATCCAGGAGAACCATACCAGTATGTTTATTACGATTAAAATTATGTGTGATAAACTCCGTGATTCGTGCTACTTGTTGGGTGGTGGAATAACCTGGACGAAAGCCAAACTGTATGTTAGGAATGATTTTTTGGTTATCTGCATGAAGTCTTAAACGGGATAGTATAATTTTTTCCGCTATTTTGCTTAGATTGCTCAACAAACTAATAGGACGTATGTTACTTGCACACGAGGCATCCTTTCCGGGTTGGCCATCTTCCAACTGTTTGGATAATAACCGAATCTAAAGATAGCATTAATTAAATTTGTAAGTTCAATAATCGCTTTTAGCGGCAATTTCTTAATAATGGGAGTAGAAATATTGTCATCCCCTGACGAACCTTTTACTTTTATAGCTTTAATATTGCTAATGACTTCACTTGGGGTGTGATAAGAGGGAAAATATTGGGCAGTTGATTTTCATTGAGGAATTTTTTAACAGCTGAATGAATTTTTCTCACTTGATAGCCAGATGCAAAATTAGAATTACGATTATGAACTTTGGAATACTCTGATGCTAAAAACTCAGATTTCGCTTCATTTTTGTAAACAGAGTTATTTAAGTGTGAATCGTAGAGTGGTGGAAGAGCTGTATGCTGTCTCGTGTATCATAGCCGACTATAATTAGGCTTAAGGTTAGAGAAAGTTGAATTGAAATTGTAATTTTTAAATTTAATATATATATATATATATATATATACTAGAAGTTACCAACGGCTTGGCCCGTGTAATTATTATTTTTTAATACAATATCGCTGTCTCTTTTTTTAATATATATATATATCCGTCCGTTATTTCGGCTACGCCCCTAACGCAACAAAACGTGGTTTGTATTATTTGTATCGCGTGTGTGGGTAGTAAAGGTATACATTTGAACCGGAAAACGTGTTAAATTTTAAACAATTTGGCAGAGATATCGCTGTTTACTACTTTCTAAAACTTTAACTTATTGTAATTTCTTTTCTATTTGTGATATAACAAAGCTTAGAACGAATCCGATAATATAGGAGCTGTGCGAATTTCATCTGTATTGCTTTAATAGTTTTTGAGTTACATCGGAATAGACAGACAGATAAAATACTTAATTACTAAAAATAGTTAAAATCACTAAATTTATTTTTTAATTATGCGAAGCTTTTCGGCAATTACGCCATTGTCAAGCTATATACAGTTAAAATTAATTAATATAAAATCATAACATATTAATTTAAAACTAAGTTTACAATTTTACACAAAATGAATATCAATAACTAGACAGATAAAAATTTAAAAAAATAAATTTTCTGTTTATGTGTGCAGAGTGTTAAGTATGTAGTAGCTATACGGTTTAAACGCATTTTTGGCCATCTATCAGTGAAATATAGTACAATTTTTGTGGTTTTTTTTTCGTTTTTTTGTTTTGTTCATATTGAACCTGCACCCCTTGGGTGAAATTCCTAATTATAATGTATTAAAAAAATATATATTTTTCAATATATCAAAAAGAAATAATATGCATACTTTCGAAAATTAATAATTTTTAAAATTTGAGTACTTTCAGACGACTTTTTGTTATGCATTATTTGAATCAAACAGGAAAGAAACAATAATTTCGACATTGTGTTTTTTTTTCATTATTTCATTTATTTAAGTCACTAGAGTATCCAGACGATTTAGCGCATCGTTGTAATTATTTTTCTTTTAAAGTTTCAAGTTTTCAAATACCTTCAAAATATTATAAAACTCGTAAAAATTTATCGTTTTTATTATTTCTCGGTGTAATTAAAACTAAAATTAATTATCTCTTATAATAAATGAATAAAAATGAAACAATTTTTTAATAGTTTTTATTACAAAAATAGAAATATAATACTTAAAAAGCCTTTCTAATATTAATAAGTGAAATAAGAAAAGAAAATTTTCGAATGCAGAGAACACATTCGTAGTGTGAACGTAGTCATACTTAAATATGTACTTTATAGATTGTCAATTGAATATGTTTATACTGGAAATTCCTTTACCCGGATTTAATTAATCGTTATAAAATTAGGGAATTATTTTAAAAACAAAATTTCCCCAAAAAATTATTATACCCTAGATGTTTTTTTTAAAAAATAATAATAATAATAATAATAATTTCGTTTTTTGAGGATGTACTTCTAAGCGACCGATGTTAATCCTTTTCCATTGGCAAGTACCGTATATCCGTTCATGTACGGTATTTTACCGCCGCTTTGCGCAATACCGTTCTGCACGATAGCTGCCGATTTTTCTTTCAACTTTGTATACTCCGTACCAGAGGTCGGTATCTGAAATACCTGTTTCGGCAGTTTATGCTCTAATCCCATATTGTGATCCGGTGCAAGACCTATACAGGCTTTCATAATGTTTTCGATACAAGCTCGCTGTCTAAATAACGAATTTACCACCGGCGTACCTGCGAAAACAGATATTCCTATGAATGGTTGTTTTTTTTTTGTTATTATTATTATTATTTTTCATCGATCAGTGTTGTTCCGAGGGTTTACTGTGTAACGTCGTAGCTTTTCGTTTCGAAGTTAAATCGCTATTACATATTTTCAACTTACCACGCGGTACTAACGGAGCTTTTAGCAAGTACGATAGAACAGACAGGACGCTGTTAAAGGAAATTGGCGTTGTCGATTGAGCGTCTTTAAAGAACGATACTCTGGTACAAAATTCCGCTAAAATCGCTAAATCCAGTATAATCGGAGATGCCAATAACGAATCTTCGCAGGTGTTGTGAATGGAGATGGTATTATGACCGCCCAAAAATAATTCGGAGATGTATTCGTCTAAAGCTCTTTTCGAATCCCCTATAATATATACATATTAAATTATTGTTTGACAACCGGATAGTTGGTTCGTATTTTGTAACTTTCCACATTACGTATATAGTAATTCAGTATGAACGGGTTTTTTATTTCGAATAATAATTGTTTTTGTCAAAATAATTTTTGATAAAAATCGCGTATTAAAATAGGGAAAAAAAGAAAATTGTAAACCTGTTCAAATCGAGTTTTAAAGTCTGACAAGTTAAAAGTTTATTGTAAGTCGTATAACAAATCTAACGGACGTATATATGTGAATTTATAAATTTATTCGAAATTGATAGGCGATTTTGAAAAATTAAAATGTTTCAAATGAAAAAATATGACATTTAAAAACATACCGACATAAGGAACGTATTTAATCACAACGCAGTGGTCCGGTTTTTCATTCGGACCGTACATAATTTTATTCGATTGTACCATATCGTCTACTACGTTACTTTTCGATATCTAAAAGCAATAAAACAAAATTAATACGAAGTGTACACATGCAAACTGTAAATTATGTATTATTATATTTCCTTTAATTACTTCAATGTCGTCCACTGAAGCATTTACTTATTATGCATCACCGAGCATATTTGTTAGAAAATTCCATAATTGTCGCAGGGTTTTAGAAATGATCTTTGAAATCCTCGTTTCAATATTTCGGAGAAATAATATACACAATGACTGTTTTAAGTATTGTAAATATGCTAACCGTGGCGAGTACTGTGTTAACTATGTACAAATGAAAACCTGATTCCTGAGAATCTTTATGAAAATTGTACCAGTGATCTAGTTCCCTAAAATTAGTTAAAATTTGAAATTTTAATTCGTCTGTCCGCGCGCTTTTTCATTTATTAAATACTTTATAAAATATTGAAAAATCGTTTGTAGTAAAAGTATTACGGGGTTTTTTTTCTCTTGGAAATACACGCAATATCGTTTCTAAAGATGGCTCAGAAGTTGCTGAACAGGCGGTAAATAAAGGTGACAAAAATGATCGGATGTTTTCATTTCCTTTAAGGAAGTTTTTTGAGACCAAACCCGTATTTATTGTTGCACCCTACGCTGCGTATAAACTCTGTTTTTTGATAACCGTGTTGTAATATCTAATATTTGCATTCGTAGAAATTAATTTCTGGTTATAAATGGTTCTGGCGATCATCATTATTGTTATTATTTAAAATTGAAACAATAAACAAAACAGATAATTATTTAGCAGTAATTTATAAATTGTTTAACGAACCAACTGACCTCTTTCGATTTAAATTGTTGCGGAGCCGATAAGTTATAACCGTCATTATTTCCTAAATGATTGTAGCTGACAATGGATACCGGTTTAATACCGGCCGATACTAAGAAATCAACTAACACCGATTTCAATTTAGTTTGGCCGGATTTAAAATCATCTCCTCCGATGAATGCGCCATATTTTTCCGCCAAATCTATACATCCGGGTACGAACGTATTCTGCGGTGATCCGTTTATATAGATACACTGGAAATTAATTCGAACAATCAGTAATCGATTAACAAAACTTATTGGTTAATATATATAAACGACCGTAGACATCGTAGGAAGATGGTAATAGAGTAGTGGGAAAAAAAAATTATCAATGTAGTACAAGAAATGAGAGCAGTTACAAGGAACTGGAGGAAAATATCCGGTAGTTTATGTACACTAATAATCATTTAATTTTATTTATATATATATATATATATATATATATATATATATATATATATATATATATATATAAAGTGCCAATTGATAAACAAAAATTTTCAACGACTAAAAGGTAAAATTAAACAGTTTTCTCGAAATAAATTTAAAATTATCGCATGTTATCATATCAATGCAATATTTAGGTGGTGTCCCAAAAAATCAGTCATTATGTCAACTATATGGTACAACAAATTTTAACTAATATTTAATGTACCATATTAATTTATAGATAATTTTTAATATATTATATATTTTTATTTTTAGAATATTGCGCGTCCCAGAAATACCCTTTGTTTAGAATAGACAATTTCGTTAGTATTAAAAGTCCACGCACCGTATAGGAGCAATGTGACTTAAAAGGTTATTTATTTAATTATTTTGTTGCACAGAATAAAATAAACTGCCCTAATTAAAAATAAATAGAATTAATTATTTATAACCCTGCTAACATGGAAGCTATGTTGAAAATAAATAGAATTAATTATTTATTCTAACATGGAAGCTATAATTTGCCTTAGTTGAAAATAAATAGAATTAATTACTTATACCACTTCCAATATGGAAGCTATAAGTGCTTTAAATAAAAATAAATAGAATTTATCATTTATACTACCCCTTCTAATATAGAAGCTATAACTGCCTCAGGTTTTTTTATATTATTATTATTGAAAATAAATAGAATTATATTTATACCCCTTCTAATATGGAAGCTACAGCGAATAAAGTAGACGGTGAGATTTCGTCGGCGTTTTTCTCGATGGATGTTAATAGATTTTCAGCGGTATCGTTTAAACCAGTTATGACGTCGGCAAAACGTTCAGTATTGGCTGTCCAAAGTACGACCACCTTTTCGATGTTGTTTTTAGATTTGAAGTCTTTAATATCGTTTTGAATTTTTTCCAACGCTTCTTTCTTGTTAACGAACTTGGCCACATTGTCAGCTCGTTCAGACTAAATTGATAAATACAAATATATATACATATTTCATACGTTTTGATATAAAATGTTTTATAAATAAAACTGTTTTAAAATTATTTTCGCGACTCGAGTTCGTAATAAAGATTTTTTTTCGGGAACATCACGTCGTCAATTTTTAAAAATTGAATATTTCGAACAAGATGCGCAACGTTCACCGTCAGAAGTACGACCGAACCTTCGAAGCAGCAGTGGGAAAGTTTTATATAGTCGAAAACCCTATTTAAAATTATCGGCTGCGTTAACCGACCAATCACAGCGTTGTCTTTAAACGAACATCTTCTTCTCTATTGAAATTTTTAAATATTTCCATCTCTACAGCATTTTAATAAAGCTGTTATCGAGTTGGTTTAAAAAGTGAATGATAAACGAGGCTAAGTCGGTAGATATCCAATTTACGCACTGAAAATTTGAAGCTCTACCTGTTACGAACAACGGCCCGTATATATATATATATATATATATATATATATATATATATATATATATATATATATATATATATATATATATATATATTTTCAAATCACTACGTTCTATACCAGTTCAAATTGTATATAATGTATAGAATGGGTTCCATTGGATAGAAAAAAGAAAATCCAGAGACCAAAAAGAAGGTGGAAAGATGATATCGTCGAATATGTGGGGACCAGTTGGATACGAAAAGCAAGAGATAGAACGGTCTGGAAGCAAATGTGGGTGCCGGATATATATCTCAAAGTTAAAAAAAAACAACAGAAGTGGTCTTTTATTTTATATACATATAAATATATTTATATATATATATATAACTTAATTTGAAATTTGAAAAAAGAATATAAACTGATATATTATTTTCTAATTTAACAGACATTTAATCTACGAACTACCAGCCTAGTAAAATGACCGTTCAAGGACTATTAATGTATTTTGTTAAGATCACCTACCTGATTGGCGGCTATGAAGTCCCCGAAGTAAATTGACGATCTAGGTTTCAATTTTTCCATGTGTGGTATCAATTTTTGTTGCAAATTATAGTCGAGAACTTTAGCGCGTTCCATAGCCGCGGCCAAGTTTAGAGAGGAAATATCCCATCCGTCGACGACGATATCGTCCGGAGTGACTAACGGCAATAGATCTGACATCGGTACGTAATAATCGTTACCGTTCGCGTCTAGGCCTAATTTGACGGTTGAAGCTTGAGTTATCGAACCGAACCTAATAATAAATTGGGGGAAAATTAAATTCGAACAAAAAAGAAAACGAAATATAGATTTTTTTTCTCAACGTTAAATATATATTCAGTTTTCACGCGAACGACTACCACGTGCCCTGAAACGGTAAACGGACACTTACAGAATGTTATTGATGAGATAATGCTGCCGGCAGATAAATAAATGGAAAATGTTTATAAATCATACTAAAAATAGTCACGTCATACTAAGCGTAGAATGGATTCGCAAAAAATATATAGTAAAAGTAAATAACGTAGCGATAGAACAAACTCCATTTTGTTGAATAGCACCTTGTTGGTGCACATTTCGATCACTCGTTAATACGGCTACACCGTATTAAAGCCAACAAAATGGAACTGGATATAAAAACGAGAAACTTTCGCTGGTTATTCGGACCTCGATCAAAATTTAAAAAATAAGTTGCCGCTCTTTAAGAAAATTTCGAAGTCAATACGGCTTTGTGCTATTCAGTTAGGTGGTGTGCTACAGCAACGTGAAAAGAATCGTATCAAAACAAAGTAGTACGAGTGATTGTTGCAACTCCTTGGCACGTCTCAAAACGACACTATTCACAGGGACTTCAACGTCAAATACATGAACAAATTCATGAAGCGATAATCAAAATCTACAAGTAAACATTTTTCCTAACTAAAACCAGAATTATTTTTAAAAAATCCACGGATAATAGCGGAAGACTTTAACGCAAAAGGATTATAAACTAATAAATACATCACGATTCCACTGTTGGGCAGATCTTTGTTTTTCAAGATCTTCTTCGCATCATCTAGTTGACTATAGATATTTTATCAGGATTTTAAGTAAAGAAAAAGCATATGGAGCTGCATGCGAAAGCAACTTATCAAGAATACAATAATCGATAACACTTCGTACTGTCATATTTGCACTAAAATATGTGTCTAATTTCAATGATCTAAATACACCAAATTTCGATTCAGTATGAACCCGAATATCCGAGGAATAATTCGATACATCGATTAAAATATCGATGACAAGCTTACGTTCGTGACAATAGAAATCAACTAACTCCTTAATTCTGAATTTCAACTGTTAGATCTAATTGCCCCATTACAGATATTAGATTTATTTTTAACTTGGCATGCTAATGAAAAAAAAAAAGCTGATCGCCGTCATTTCAAGTATTTTTCTTCTTTGCGTTTTTTCCTTTGTATCCTTCCTGAACGCTGCAAGCGATTCTTTCTTCTGTTATTTTGAGCGCTAAATATGACTTACTCCTTATCTTTCTCTTCGATACCTTTTTGCCTTCCACAGTATCCGGAACGTTTTTTTCGCTGTGCCCACATTTCAACTTGGCCAGGTATGTACCATTCCCTTCCAGTTATGTCCTCCTCCTGAATACTGCTAAATGATCTTGTTCGTCGTTCGTGTCAGTTTATAGTAAATATTAATGAGAAAAAACATTTCAACTGTTTATTCCAGAACGAAGACGACGACTATCTTTTAGTCCGGTGTGCAGGTTTTTGAACGTTTGTTTATCCACTCCGACGTGATTATTAATTTCTTTTATACCTCGACCGTCACACTTATACGCCTAACTATCCATATTCTTTCCAGCATCATTTCTTTCCCGATTTTTAACTTTAGGTCCGTATTGTTGTTTGGCTTTGTGAATTTCATGGTCGTCGTTTTCTTCATATTTATTTTCATGCCATATTTCTCCGCTGCTTGATTTAGTTGATTTAGCATCGTAAATTTGCATCAAAAATTCTTAACGACGAATAAAGTTCAAAACTCAAAGTTTCGAGATTCGGAAAAAGGCAAAAGAAATAAATACGTAAATAATATAGATTACTACGAACATTTTACATTATCTATATATATATATATATATATATATATATATATATATATATATATATATATATATATAAAGTATATTTAGAACAAATTTAAATTGACACACCATAAAAGAAAAAAGAAAATTCTGAAACAAAATATAAATAACTAAAATTAATCCTATACATAACCGATAAAAATTCCATATTAACATATTATAGTTAGATAACGCGTATATAGAGTAACTTGCAGAAATAGCTTATAGTTATCGGTAGTGAACCATATATGTTTAACACTAACACCATACTTGAAAATCGCTCAAAAAAAATATATATTCGATCGAAGCGGTAAATAGAATCTTATAGATGTGTGTTTGTGCATGTGGTGCATATATACTATCAAGTTCAACCGTCTCTCCCCAAACTCACGTGGTTCAATTTCTTTAAGAAGATTAATCGTAGACGAATTGTACTCATCGGTATATTACGATTAGGACATCATTTGTTACTTGACCGTCTTTTCCGTATGCAGCTTAGACAAAGTCTCTTCTCTCTCCTCCATTCTGAACAGGCAGTAACCCCGATTTTTTTTTTTAATGCTCCGCTGTGACACCGTTCCGTTCTGAGCTTTGCCTTATCTCGCTACGTTCTTCATCTATTACACTTCCGTGCAATGTATCGTTCCTTCTTCATGTGGATAATCTACAATTGAATACCTCATATAGCAACATTTGTAGAGAAGTTACCATCTCTGATTAAAATGTAAATAGTCCCCCGCAGTATCACATTGGGTAGGCCGTAAATATGTATGCCCGTTTAAAAAAAAAAATGAAATAATTATATTACAATTAATGTTTTTTTTTTCCCGATACTTACCAATTCGCTTTTTTAAGTCCTTCTTTAGTTTCCCATTCTAATCCGAATTTATTAGCTATCAAACCGGCCGTAATGGTCGTTCCGTTATTTCCACCCCATCCGACTAGCATAAGACCCAATTTCGGAACTTGACTGTCCGTTTTTATCGTTAACGTCACATTTTTCGGATATACCTGCGCAGAAATTAAAATATTTTTCAATAATGTAGAGGAAAAAATTAAACATTTAAATCGTTAACTACGTAATAACCTTTAACTAATAAATCGACACCTGAAAATAAATCAATTCGATTACAATTACCTCGAAACTTCAACTTAATACCAGATATAGAACGCAAAGATCATGTATATCTTAGAGCATACCTGCCTAATAAGGAAGGATGCAATGAAGAAATTAACCGCCACATAGGACTAGCAAAGGCAAACTAATAAAAATATTGAAAGACAATACGAAATCAAGGGAAGTTACACCCGATGAAAGCAATAGTATTTCATAATCGTGGACATTAAATAAATGATCCGAAAGAAGACTTGGGACAATGGAAATGACAGCGTACAGAAGAACGTTAAGAATTCCATTGATCAGCCGTAGAACAAATGCCCGAATTCTGCAACAATTTAACATCCAACCGCACCGAAGATTAATACCAATTAATCATAAAAGAAAGTTTAAATTTTTTTTCGGGACATATTATTCGAGCTAACGGCATTGAAAAGCCGGTCATTCAGGGGAAAGTACAAGTTAAGCGACCGATACGCTGACCGCCAATGCGCTTTATGGTATCCGTACGGTCCAAGAAATCATGCGCCAGAACGGGGGACAGAAATATATGCAAAATCATAAATTGAGTCACAAAATCGAGCACACGATTGGATGATGAATAACCGGATTAAATTAATCGCGTTCCCATTCGCAAATTACGATATTTAAAATATATCCTGTACATTCGCGAGTTTACGCGTATTACGAATCTACTCGATCGGAATGTCTTAAAACTTTCGATCGGAGCCTATCGAAGCAGAGGTGGTGTACGTTAGGGTTGAAACTATATTCGAAATATATAATAAATACGCCCCCCCGGATCGTTAACTTTTAAATTATGCATAGAATCGCTTACATACTGGCGTAAATTTCAACGCAATAGAACGTTAAAAGGACATTTTGAAAAATTGACTCGGATAAAATTTAATTCGTCGTAAATTTTTATGTATGTCAATAATACGAACGTTGGAAATAAAATTTAAAATTTCGGCGAGCGAAAGTCCGTATAAAAAATTCATCCTCACGACTATTCCGATAAATTATCCCATTCTGATCAGGATGTCCGATGCGTGAAATTTTTGACATCAACAAAATTTATTTATTTTCCCGGTTGACTCGTGAAGCGTCTCAATTTTCAAAATTACATTTATATAAATACGCTCGAAAATTATCTACAGTTTATTTAAGAAGCATTATTCTATAATAAAAGTCTGTATGAAAAATTTATAATTTTTTGTGTAAATTTTATATGTACGCCTGAAAGGATTATTACAGTTCGCGATGGACGACTAATAATTTAAAAGCGTAAATTTGACGTTTCGAATAAAATCGATAAATAAGGAGTGCAATAGCCTCTTTGTACACGTATACATATATATATATTATAATAATGTATTAAACGCCATTGATAACAGAAAGACCGTGAAAAAACGAATTCATCAGACATTACCAACGAACCACCTGATAAGAGTGTAAACCTTATTATTTAACCGACTAGATAAGAATAATCTCTCCTGACTAATAATTATTATGTAATAAAAATCATTAAAACGCGGATTAAAACGAACTGTTGTACGTTACAAACATTTGTTATTATTTTTTTTATTATAATTATTATTCGACCTGTCAACCTTAATACTTCGTTGACCGTTCATTATTCTGTTGGTAGATAATTTATAAATTTCTTTTAAATCTTAACAATTTAAACTGTTTTAATAGATTAAAAATTGTTATTGTTATCCTTAATAATATACAAACTTTATGGTGTACAATTATTATTATTATTATTATTATTATTAAGTCATATTACATTATTTAATGGGAATTAATTTTTTTAGCCCTAATCAATTTGGTTTCCTACCTAATAGGAGTATAAATGACGCTCTATTTGAACATAACTCTTATATTGCAGACAATTTGGAGGATGGCCGTTCTATACTAGCTGTTTATTTTGATATATGTAAAGCTTTTGATACTATTAACCATGAAATCCTTTTAAACAAGTTATATGCATGTGGATTTCGGGGAAATACTTATTTTTGGTTTAAATCATATGAATAGAAAATATGTGACAAAAATAAATAATGTTTTTAGCGATAGTGCGCAGCAATGTTACGGTGTTCCTCAGGGAAGTGTTTTAGGTCCGTATTTATTTCTGATATATATAAATGATCTATGTAATTTGCATGTTGCAGGAAAAATTTTAACTTATGCTGATGATACAGTAATGCTAGTTAGTTCGCGTTTCCCGATAGTGCTTGAACAACTTGCTCAAGATGATGTGAATAAGGTTTATGATTGGTTAAAATTACACCGCTTAGTAGTTAACACAAATAAAACAAAATTTGTTGTGTATACGTAATCGGGGTGCGCTGAATGGTCTATCTTTAACCCTAAATAAAAATACTATAATAAATAGTGTATGTGAAATAAAATATTTAGGCGTTGTAATAGATAATAAGTTATCTTGGAATAGCCACATAGAATATATTAGTAGTAAACTCAGGAAGTTAAATTGTTTTACTATCTTAAGCAGTTCTTTAATGAAAAACAATTGCGTCGGCTTTATCTTGCTTTGTATCAAGCTATTTTTATCGTATGCTATAATACACTGGGGCGGAACTGCTGTTTACCATATACGACCTTTAGAAATTTTACAGAATTATTTGTGTAGATTAATAAGTGGAAAAAATGGTTCTGATGATATTCTTAAACTAAAGGACATTTATAAATTGCACTAACTCGAGTTTGTATTTAGAAATAAAGAAAGATTTGATATTCGGATTAGAGGTGGGGTAACGAGATCATCGATGCATGAGATTGCTAGAGTACCAAAGTTTAACAAATATCATACGCGTATGCAGACAATTTATACGGGTCCTGCATATTACAATACTGTACCTATAGACATAAGGAATAGTTTAAAAAATTATAAGAGGAGGCGTAAGGTTATCGTTAAATATTTATTAACTAATAGTTGATTGTGTTCTTCTTAATATGTGCTTTGAGTTGGAGTGTATTATTAAAAACAAAATTTGTTCATATATCAGTTTGATAATAAGTATTTAGTTTTTTTTCTTTTGCAGGTGTAAATGTGTATGCTTTGTTGTAGTGTGTACCTAGTAAGTGTATGCTAAATTATATTCTGGTGTTAGGTATATATGGACGTTTGTATGTGCGTTATGTCTCTTTTCTGTTTTACCCCTTATGTTTAAATAAGTTTGATGTGTGCGTATTTATGTCTGTATATGTAGTATGTGTATGTAATGTGTATTGGGTACTACATAGTTAATAGCATATGTATATGTAAAATTTCAGTATTGTGATTTACTTTTTTTTTCTTGTTTTTTTTTGGTGCCTAGTAATAATGTAAGACGGTGCTACAAGTATAGTATATTAATTTTATTATGTAATCCGCGACTCGCGCAGAATTGCGCATCCGCGGAAATCTTGTGTATATTATTTATATCATGTAATTGTGAAATATTTTGAAATAAAATTGAAATTAAATTGAAATTATTAAATCTAATACTTCCAAAAAATAATGATAAACTGAGTAACATAGTTTTTAAGTGTAAATGGTTTATATAATCTGCACATATTGCTGTTTGTATTAAAAAATTTAAATAAATTTAATGCGTCGAAATACACGGTTGGCTGGTGAGATTAGAGCGGTGGTACCTAGTTACAACAAAAGTAGAATGCGTATGCAAGCTGTGTATGTCGGTGCCGTTGAGTTCAACAGGTTACCTAAAGAATTAAAAACTGATCTTATTAATTATAAACGTAGACGTAGAAAATTATTAATTGAATATTTACTAGCTAAGATTTGTTAATTGCAAATTAATTAGATTCATAATATTTTTAAGTTTTGTAATACAAATACTTGTCAATTTAACGCACACATCATTGTAATACCGACAGTCTGATTTCCTATAGCTCGTGTGCATACCTATTATATCTCATATATTTTTACTTATTTTTTTTTAACAAAAAATGTACTACATAATAAAGTAACAATTTCGTTTTGAACAGTACTACCTTACGTTGCAACCTTTAACTTAATTGTAGTTTCAATGTGTGTAAATAATTTTGAAATACTCAAGAAGCCAAATGAGAGTGGATGGGAAGTTTGAATGTTTATCGGCAAATGTGTATATAATTTGAGTGGAATTATAAAACTTATTATTAATCTATTTAATGCAGACAGTCACTTATTATACAATATCTTTGTGGACCTGGTGCACGTGCAGAATTGCGCATAACTGGGTTATATGTTCAGTGCATAAATAATAAATATAGTCTAGTTAATCTATTAAGTTCTATTACATATAAGCTTCGTTTAAATATAAGTTCACATTTTTTTTTTATTTTTAAATTTTTTGTTTTACTCCTTTGAAAAATGTCATATGTTATAGTATACGTTATGTTTGTATATATTCAAATGTACTGAACAAAAAATCAAATCAAATAAATTATTATTATTATTATTTATATGTTTGTGGTATATATGAGCTTGTTTTTGTATACTAGGTAAACAGAGTTTATGTGTTGCTAACGTATTCTTCTTTTAATATACCTAAGCATGTAGAGCATGTGTCTAGTATTTTTTGTATGTGCTTATTGAGTACTCGTATGATCATTCTTAACTAGTATAGAGCCATGTTTCGTCATTTTCCGAGGGTTTTACGTTGTTTTTTTTTTATTTATGTTGTAAGCCTGTTATTCGCGCATTTTTGCAAGCATTTATAATGAACTTAAATGAAATAAAATAAATAAAATTATTATTATTATTATTATTATTAGATTACAAAATGTATTATTTCGTTTAATTTGTTTATTATAGCATTTATATTGTAAAAATGTTTGAAATATCGCAAATATATTTGATTTGATGATTGATTTGATTATTAGATGAAATAAATGAAAAAATAGCTGAAAATTTTAATTATTATAATTTAACTGAAATTATATTATTATTAACAGTAATAATTTAAACATAATAATAATCATAATAAATAATAACTAATAATAACAATGATATCAAGAATAATAATAATATAAAGAGTAAATATATTTTTTTTCTTAATGGAGATGCATTTACAGCCTACACAACGTGATACTGTAGTTACTATAACTCATATTTTTATAAACGTGGACAACTTCCCTAGAAAATATCGCTATGTCTGGAAATAGATCTAAATTATCAAGATGAAGATTTTTTTTTAATGGAGATGCATTTACAGCCTACCCAACGTGTAGGTAGTATAACTCATATTTTTATAAACGTGGACAACTTCTCTAGAAAATATCGCGATGTCTGGAAATAGATGTAAATTATCAAGATGAAGAATTTATTCATTTTTTTAAATGGAGATGTATTTACAGCCTATCATGATACTGTAACTTAACTCATATTTTTATAAACGTGGACGACTTCTCTAGAAAATATCGGCATGTCTGGAAACAGATGTAAATTATCAATATGAAGAATGGATAAAGACGCGCGCAATAATTTAAGGTATAGTTCAGGGCGTAATGTTATTAAAGAACGTGATCAGGATTGCAAATTTCACGTCCAGCATGTAGAGATCAGTAAGGAGTTTCTGTAAGCTACATAAAAAACCAGCGGTCCGGAAACAATGCTCGAATCGCAATTATAAGTACAATTCCTGCCCGCTTAATGTTATGAAAAAAAGTAGAACAGTGGAAATCTAGAGACGGTTGAAAAACGTTTCCTTGTGGTTATACTCGTTGGTTCGGGTCGTGTAGAACCTGCGAGTATAATCACCACATTAAAGTGAATGAATAATCAAAAGGAAATGTACCTAGTGAAATAATGAAGAGAAATTGGAAGGAAGGAAAAAAAATTTGTCACTTCCACATATTCCATTGACGACGGCAAATTCCAGATTAAAAATAATAATACTTATTAAGGGAATAATAATATTTATTACATTTACGTTGATACTTCATATTTCGTATGTTTTCTGGTGTTTATACAATAATTACATCAATTTTCTTAATTATTTGAATAAGTTTCTAGGTGGTATAAAATTTGATTCAAATCCTAAATATGTTGATATTTTAAAAATCTCAGTGCATAAGGTTTATTTAAAGGTAAGACATTAATCACGCGAAAAATAATGTAATAATTAAAAATTACAATGAAATTATTTTTATCGATATTGTTATTATTATTATTATTATTATTATTGTATATATTTAATAGATATTAAAATAAAAATATATATTTTTGAAAAAAGCATTTATTTTACATGGAATTACGTCATATCTTTTATTACCAAACAAAAAATTGATAAACAATTAAAATGAATTCGCGGATTCATACGTACGATTTTATAGTCGGTTTTCAAAATATACATACATATATATGTGTATATATGTGTGTGTGTGTGTTGTGTGTGTATGTGCGGACGTGTTAAAAAAATTTAATGCGGGTGAATTTTTCTATTCAGAATTTAATAAGTACATTAAATCTTATAATTTTTACTCGAGACGTTTATTTCGATCAGAGTTCAAAAAATAAATGTATATATATATATGAATAAAAATAAATAAAAAAATTTAGTTAAAAACACTACATACGGAAAAACATTATAAAGACGGAAGATTTATCTGGAAATCTCTCAATAAACAAGTTCATTCCTTCACTTCCAATTTTTTAAAAATTTTCAGAAAATGGCGTTTCACTCGCTCCCGTATTCCACTACTCTTCGCTGCAACTTATAAATACCGGACGTACAAGTATCTTATCCTTCCATCTCTACAATTTACTTTACTAATTCATATGTCAATCTTTTTAACATCTCCATTGACACTTCCTCCTTCTCCTCCATCATGTCTTCCCACCCTGATCTTAATGCTTTCATACAAAATTACCGGCCTAATCATGTACATGTATTTTCAGATGGATCGCAATATAATATCTCCAAATCATTCATTTTTCCTCAGTTCAATTCAATTTTCACTGCCGAGGGCCTAAGCATCCTTAAAACTCTGCAATTCTTATCACGTTTCACCATTCCTCCTCCCTATACTTAATCTTATCCGACTCCCTAAGTTTTCTCCTCGCATTGAAGCATTCCTCCTTTCAACCTAATTCCAATTATCTTCCCTTGGCAGTGCGCGACAATTGACTTATTTACTATTCAGCTGCGGCATCTTAATATCATACGTCTGGATTCCCAGTCAGTCCGGAATTCATGCCAATGAGGTTGCCGACACTCTGGCCAAGGAAGCCATTTTCTTCGTCTTTCTGGTGCCGGCAATTTCCACCACAGACCTGATATCTCTTGCCAACATGGATATATCCTACGAGTGGTCATCGTGGCTAGTTAGTTCTTCCACCCACCCCTAGATAGCCACATCACCTACTCCCTGGTACTTTAATTTGTCCAACATACACCTCAACTTCCGAAAATTTATTCACCAGTTTACGTTCTGGACACAATCGTCTTCCGGCTTACATGTTTCGTATTGGGATTTCCAGTTCCCCATATTGTTCCCATACAGTCGATTCACAAATTATCGCCCATGAAAACAACATCCTTTTCAATTGCAGTTTTCACACACCTGACCAACTCGCACTCCTGAATTCCTTAATATCCATCGGTTATCGTCCTCCTTGATCTATCACTTCCTTAATTTTTTCTAATGACTCCCGTGTTTTCCTCCTTCTTTAAAAATTTATAACATCAATATATAATAACTATTTATCAACGCGTTAGTGGGTTGTGATTGCTCCTCAGAAGTGCCCCAAAAAAAAAAAAAAAAAAAAGAAAAAAGTTACAAAAATAATTTAAAATTAAATTCAGTGATATATTTTGATAAAGAATTAGTTTTAAGAAATATATTTTTTGAATTTAATTCGTTTTTTATATTAGAACGATTTTTCTTTTTTAGTTTTCCGGCTATTTATTATAAATGTTTATATATATAAATTTTATATTTGTGACTTGTTGATTGTATTGTCTACCACATTCGCTATCGGATTATTTTATTAATAACTTTCACTTCGCTATTTTTAGATAATATCGTATATATAAATTAAGTATTTTCTTAGATTTTATTTTATTTTTTTGTTTTTTCCTATTTTATATAAAATGGCAGAATATCCGAAAAAATTTGCAATTTTTTTTATATAAAAATTTAGCGATTTTAATTAATTTTTAGATGTTTATTTATTTTGATATTTTCAAATTTATCATATGTATAAAAATTGGAAAAAAATTTACGCCCGTAAATTACTTACGTTAACCGCGTTGTTTTCTTCTGTTACAGTTGCCACGGAATAATCGTAGTTGGCCTGTATGTACTTTTCGGTATATTTAACGTTCGGACTGAAAACTTTTACTTTGGCGACCATTTTAGATGATTGAACGAATTTCGAGCGTGATAAATTCGCGTTAAAGCAAAAAAGGAACCCTGTCGTATATGGACAAGCGAAATGAACTGTACGTACACTGTGATGAGTAAGTAAAGCCACCGGCCGTTTTATATACACCCGGGTAGATAGGCCGATAATATCTACGTACCGGCAGACGGGATAATTAATTTTCATTCGTAAATTCCCCACGTTGCACTCGAGAGATAACGGTTGACCCTTAAATGACTTTAACGCTATTTTTCGTTGCTGTCATTATTGTTATTGTGTAATATAATTTTTTTTTATTATTATTATAATTTTTTTGGTTTATCCGATATAATATTATTATTATTATTATTATTATTATTATCATTATTATTATCATTATTATTATTATTATTATTACTACTATTGTCGTTGTTATTTAGATTGAGTAATTTACGTTAACGTAATATATGGTTCGCCACGTGCTTCGTTGCTGTTATTCGACAAAGTAATTCTTTACATTTTTTTTTAAGTGTCTATTACGATTATAATTATTCGATCGAGCTAGATTTTGTTTGTTTAAAGTACATCCTTTCCGTTATTCACAATTCTGAGAATTTTTGACGATTTCACCGTGTTTTATTTAATAATCTTAAATTATTCCGGTAATAACAAATTTATTATTCTTTTTCTGCGACTAATTAACAGCGGCCACACCTTCCTGTAATAATTCCGTTTATCCGAATGCCTTTCGTATTTCGCTACTACGATTGTTTTAAATTACATTTCATATTCTCATTTTTCCCGGATTCTGTATATCGTATATTATATATTATATATTATATATTGTATATTATATATTATATATTTTTTTTTAATACAACCCTTTAGGCTAAAGCCGTTTGACTAAATAATATTATGATCTTTAACTTAATGATTACTTAGTAGTTAACTTAACCACTAAAAGACGAGTTTGACTACGCATCCATTATACATAAATTTACATATTACGAGACTAAATGTACGGGGCGTCTAATTCCATGCTTAATGTCGAGCAGTTGTCTTGCTTCTGAATTGACATGACTGTCCAACCGCTGCTTGATTTCTATGATTTAAAAAAATACATAGACATATATATAACATATATGGAAACGTGTAAACTGGCTGATAGAACGATAAAGTTATTTGGAGAAAGGAAATATATATGACATTTGGAAGAAAACATTTCGTACAACACACCGAAATAAACCGACAAATTAGGAAGTACATTAAAAAAAAGATCTGAAAGTATACGACGATGAAGCAATAAAGGAGTTTACACATGCTAATCTTTAGAATAGACACACTTTGTCCAAAGTGGAAAAACAAGTAATATCAATATACGATGAACATCGAGAAGATATAAGAGATAATAAACACGAGATACATACATTTTATAAATCATTATAGGATGATGTAAATAATCATGCGAGGTATGATAACAATAACACCGAGTGTCTGACGGAACAATAGTACCTGTTATTCGAGAGAGCGAAACGTAATTCGTCATTAAACAAATGAAAAGCGCTAAAGCACCAGGCGAAGATGGAATAACACCGGAAATGTTAAAATACATCGGTGAAGAAAACGTTTGTTAACGAACTTACAACTTCGTTTAATCGTTACATTTCAACAAATCTCGCGGAATAATGCAGCCGTTATTCCGTTACATAATACATGCGCATACTAGAAAACTAACGATTAGCTTTCCATCAACGATATACAAACCGGGGTTTACGAAGTCAACATCGAAAACAGACTCGAACGTATACATCAATCGCTAATGTCGCGTACAACAGACCATAATAATATCAAGACTTTAACTTTACTAATACGGAAATGTAAATAACTTGCCGCTATATGTTGGATTTTTTGAACTAAAAAAAAAAAAAAAAAAAAAAACCATTCGATTATGGAAGTTGTAAGAGTTAGTGGTATAGAAAATACATATATCGACAAGTTCGCAAACATATATAACTTAGCAACAGCTAATGTACAACTAGTGTGCAACACTCACATTTTCGATTCTAAAAGGAGTAAGGCAAGAAGATGCAATGGAATGAGGAATAAAATCGTTAAATGTTTTGCAGATGACATTATTGTGATCATAGAGCAAACTAAAGATGAGTTGGAAAATATGGCAAAAGAACCGGAGAGCACCGTTAACAATATCGGTTTACAAATAAACCCGAATAAAACGAAATACACGAAAATTTATCCAAAATCATGACAATGATCACACGCGCGGTGAATTTTGGAAAAAAACAGATCAAGTTACATATTTGGGTATTCGCGACCGGAGTATAAGGGTACAAATTAAGAAAAGAATAGCAAATGACTGGATTGCGTACCGTGAGATAAAACGTGTCCATTCACACATTTCCGGTTTCGATCCGTTCCAGATCAGTTCCGGTTCAGGTCAGTTTCATTGGTGTCCGTGATATTAAGTATATCATCTTTTCATACATATCCGTAAAGACGGAAGTATCTGTTGACAGAAACCTGAATGTACATATTCTAGAATTTCTAGTTCAAAATTTGCAAACGTTGATATGGTGGCTTTCGGTTTCTCGAACAGGTTCTATTAATTTTTCTGTATCCATTCTCAATTATAAACAAAAACACTGATCCGGTAAACATAAAAATATCGGAAGCAACGATATTGAATTTTAACGGAAGGCGTACTGAACTCTAACACTGACGGTAAACCGGAAGAGTGCGAACGTTCTAACCGAATTACTCTAAATAATATTTTATTTCGCTGATGTTGATTTGATTTGTCGTAACCGAACGGATCGGTGAAGGAAATCTGTGAATTGGCAATCAGTCCCAAAATATTTAAGCGATATGACGTACGCTGCAGAATTGCTCTTAACCGAGGATGTCATAGGAATATTAAGAAAAACAGAAAGACGAATGGAACGAGCTTCGCCTTGCGTAAAATTACGAGACAGAATTAAATCAGAATATATGCGAAATCAAATAAAATTCGAAGATGCCATGTAAAGATAGAACTGAACAAATGGGGCCGGTCACGAGATGTTAAAGAAGAAGAAAGAAAAAGTGCTGATTGGACAACATGACAGAGTGAAAAACACGTGGTTAATACAGAAACTAAAATGTAGATCATTCTGTAGATACCAGAAGAAAAGACAAAAATATATACATACAATATATATGACAACTATGGATTTTGATAAGTTCTTAGCCGGTTGTTTATCATATATGATTTCTTATTTCCATCGGATGCGCATTAACGATGTCTTGAGAAAAATAACTCAATTGTAATAACGTCTTAAATGCTCGTTGACTTTACTAGACGTTTTTCAATTATGAAGCCGGCATTAATAAATTTGTGAATACGTTACCGAAAATTAAAATATTATAATTATTAGCTACGAAAAAAAAACAACACGCTATTTATATCTAGATTTTAAATGTGCTGATTTTTTCTTAAAAAGAATTTCTGTTGCTCGATTGGATTCAGCTGCTTTAGATACCTGTTGATTGAAAAAACTGTCATCGTCGCTGGAGATATTGTTATAATTCAAAATATAACCAACGTTTTCGCCTGTTTCTCGGGCAGTCGAGCAAGTGCAAAATTTCAAAAGTCTATTAATTATAATTTTAATAGCCACAAAAAAAAAAAACAAAACCTAGTTTGAATGAGTGGTTGCGAAGTAACAAAGGAAAACGTCTGGATACAGAAAAATCTATAAAGCACCGAAGTAAAACACCCGAAATACATTATTATTCGCGGTAAATTATGCGCCACCATCCTATTGCTGACACATGGTAACAAAAGTCCCCTGGTTACCTTAAGACATGAGTCGCAACTCAGCCAAGAAGAACCAGGTTCAATGAGAATTCCATCACAATGTTTTAACTTACCTGCAATTTAATAAATCATCCTATTCGCGTATAAATCACTTTTAACTGACATCCTAAAAGATAGTTTATCCGGTTCAATACCAACTACTCGCTGGAAATACATAATACATTATTTGAATCTCTCCGAGCCGGCCTTAACTTGAGCCTATGTGTGTCCCTTCTACAATACTATCAGAATGAATTATTAACGATGAAGAAATACGTCATAAATTATTCGACCGTGTCTGTACAACTTACTAAGAGGAACTGTGGCCAAAGAACGTGTGCGCATTTATTTGATTTTTCATTAATTGTATATATTTAATTTCTACATTCTTCTTCTTCATTAGCCACTATCAGTCTACTACTGGACGAAGGCCTCACCCAACTTTTCCCATACACCGCGATATTTCATCCCGCCAATTTGACCTGAACTTTTGGATTTCATCTGTCCACCGTATCCTTGGTCGTCCTAAGGCTCGTTTGCTCTCAGGTTTCCACGATGTCGACGCACTTATCCAGCGGTTTTCGGCTCTAGCCACATGTCCGCACCATCTCCATTTACTATGTTTAATAATACTTATTGTTTAACTTTTGTTGTTTTTCGTATGCGCTTTGTCGTCCATTTGTCCATCAGAGTGATCCCCATCATAGACCTTTCCATTTTTCTCTGATTAACTTTTATTTTTTGTTCCATTTTTTTTTTGTTAATATCCATATTTCACTAGCATATGTTAAAACTGGCATCACTGATCGCACGCCTTTTCAGGCTTAATTTTAACTTCCTTAAGTATGCTTCTGAGAATGCCATCCATGATAATTGTATTCTTCTGGATATTTCACTTTCTAAGTCGTTGTTTACTTTAATTAATTGTCCTAAATAGATGAATTTAATTTCCACTTTTTGTGTGTTTATATTTATATCCTTGTATTTATCTCTTACAAGTTCATTGCACATATATATTTAGTTTTATTTGTATCGATTTTAAGCCCTACTTGTGTGCATTTATCATCGACTTCCTGTATTACTTCTTGTAATTTTCCCAGGCTATTTGCAAATAATACAATATCATCCGCGTATAGAAGGTGTGTTAAATTTTTCTTTCCATAGCAGACTTCTATAGAAAACTATATGATGATGTGATTGAAATAGAGGAAGAAGAGGCCATTTGCGATAGTTTGATTCCATCGATCACAGAACACGAAGTGGAAAGAGTAATAAAGACTCAAAAGAACAACAAGGAGTTTTAATAGAAATTAGTAAACTATGCGGGGAAAACGAATACGTTGCAATGTTGTTTAACAAATGTTTGAAAGAAGGTAAAATCCCGGATGTTCGATAAATAATCGAAAAAATAAACGAGTATAGAATTCCAGTGTGCGTGGCTTTTGTCGATTTTGAAAAGGCGTTTGATTGCCTGAAAACCGAAGCAATAATACAGGCATTAGAAAGATTAAAAATTAGCGACAAATACATACGAATAATTAAATATATATACAAGAAGGCAACAGCTACGATTACAATCAATGAGGAAAAGAAAACATTCAATTAAAAAAAAGGAATAAGACAGGGAGATGCGCTGTCCCCGAAACTGACAGCTGCACTTCAAGACAGCATCGGAACGATTTAAATGGGGAACTGCAGGTATACAGGTCTACATTATTACATACTATATATTTCGAATCAATCTATTATCTATATAGTTGTTAGATCTTATAAGTCGCTTCTAGCTATGAGAATTCATTTTCAATCATATATATTTTGTTTTATAGACGTTAATCTCGATCTAAATTTCTCCAAAATCAATCAACTATACGTCATCTCTTTTTAATCCACATTATCCAGCCTGTATTATTTTTTAAGAGAAAATGTAATTTTAGGACAAAATATAGTGTACAAATGTAAACAAGGTGCGCGGCAAAAGAGATGAGCGTATTAATCGACACGTACGCATACGCGATGAAAGTAATTATTAGGGTAGGACGCATAATAATTATAATCAACTAATCGTTGTCGATGTCCGGGCGAGGGGTATTTTAACCTTGGAGGCACGCGCGTATCTATCTGATAAGAACGAAGCGGTCAGGCAAAGTTAGCGATATAGGAAGGAGTGTGTGTCTTATGATCTCAGCATGGAAGTTTAACAGTCAGTTGAAGGCAGCACAGAAGAGGGTTCAAATTATTCTCGAGCACATGCTGCGGGAGCATGAGATTTTATTTCGTGAATATTTTACGTTAATATTACGATGATGTCAGTTTATATTATAAAAGAAAAAAACAAATATCCTGTTTTCTTATTAAATAAAAATTGCGCAATCTACTTCATGACAGATAATACCTTACACTCTTGTTTTTTTTCTTATCTGCTAAAGGAACTACATCATTTACAATTAGTATTATTACTACTACTTTCCGCTGGTAATAGTAACGCCAGTAATACAAACAACGTGTCCAATTATTTTATAATTGAGATTTATCGCATGGTACGATGCGCGTGATATATATATATAGTAATTTGATTTCTAAACAAATTTCCAGAAATTCAAATTTTTATATCCGTTCTAGAATTGACAATAAATATTGTTCAATCGGCAGTTTACTTTTTAAATTAAATTAAAAAGAAAGAAACTAGTCGGAAATAAAATTGAAAATTAGATTTCAGAAGCGCCGAAAAAAGTGTACAATATGTCTAATCGGTATTATATAATTTTGCTCCGATTAAATAATCCATATATCGATAATATACCCGATTTGTCGTTTATAATAACAAGTCGTATCTTTTTTCTTCGTCGTTGTCTGTTTTCAGACGTCGTGACGATCGTAAGCATTTTAAAACTATTTTTCGCCATTCATTCCGATTGTGGGCCTTTTCCGTCAGTTGATGTGTCGATGATATCCTCGCTGTATGCAGAATGTAGTCATCGAATCGGTGGTCGTCCTTTATTCCGTCTACTAATTCCTGTATGACCGTGTCTTTTCCAATCCATTTCGGCGTATAGCCAAAAAATCTGACAGCTCTTCTTTTTATGTACCAGTCTATTTTCCTCTATTCCCAGATTGGTCAAAATTGACGTGTTAGATCGATGTGCAGTCCACGGTATTCTGAGCATTCTTCTATAACAGATCATTTCGAACGCTTCTAACTTACAACATAAAGTTTTGTTTACACGATTCAGATCCGTAGCTCACTATCGAAAATATTAGCGTTTCAATTAGTCTCTTCTTAGTTATTATCCTTATAGAGTGGTCTTTCCATATTTTATTTTATTTTCTACGGCACTTTTAACTATTCCGATTCGTCTTTTGATTTCACTTTTATCATTTCCATTACTCGTGATACATGCTACAATATATGTGGTTGAAGTCTGTTTTTCGATGTCAGGTATAGACGTAAATGTTTCAGGCAGTTCCCTATCAATGGTGATTATGGTGCATTTCGAACGATTTAATATTAGATTTTCGACTGAAGTGTTCTACTCGTTTTAAAAGTGTTGCTATTTCCAGTTCATTCGCTCCTAATAAGTACTTGTATCATCTGCATTAAATTACAGATCTTTCTTCCACCAATCGTTATGTTACTCCATTCCAATTTTCAGTTGCTTGGCGCATAATCCATTCACTATATACATTATAAAGTAATCGTATCTCGACTTTTTTAAAACGAAATATTAATGATCCTTATACAAACGAACGCTCTTAATACTTCGAATGGTAAATGATTAAAAATTTACATAAATTCGAACACAACCCACTATATATATATATATATATATATATATATATATATATATATATATATATATATTCGTAATTTTTAGGGATGAGCACACTTCATCTTTATTAGTAGCAAATTAAACTTTATGGTAAGTTGCAGAAAGTGTACGCAAAAATTATATACTGTAGCTCGACAACGGTTCAGAGACTAAAGGACCTGAAAGAAATCTGAAACTTTTGTAAAATATCTGTTTAAAGTGTTTACTAGTCATCGGGATAATATTAATAACCACACTATGTTGTTCAGGTTTCTCATCTATTTCGCCATTTACTTAGCTGACGTACAGTACATAATAATGTCAAAGCCTGTGCGGATATATTGATGCTGTGGGGCTGCTCAAAAAATAGCCATATAAATAAGATTCAACGGTTTCACCAAAATAAGGTCATTAGGCTACTTATTGCTCTTCATTGTTTTCGAACTATACATTACCTCGTGACCTTCTCACTCCTTATTTTAAAGACGAAGTCAAACGCGCCGTTGAGCAGTATAAAAGGCGATTGGAGTCTCATACAAATACGCTGGCCACCAATTTATTAGTTAACATTCTTCAGGTACGCCGATTCGTTTGATTTATCCTAATTTCTACTGGAATTCCCTTTGGGGGAGCACTAATTAACCCCTCTCACACTATTTCGAATTTCATAACAATTGCTAGATGACCTTTCGGGCAGTTGTAATTATCATTTAAAAAAAAAAATCTCATTATACTGCTACTATCTTAATTTATCTTATTTGGGATTAAACGATTTTTATTTTATTATTGTTACAGTTGGAACACATGTCGACTTTAATTATATTCAATTAATGAAATACTATTCTAATGTAAGTATAATCAATAAAAACTTCTCATACATAGAACATCTTCCTACATAAGTTAAAATTTCTTTACTTGTTGCGATTTTTAAAAGGAAAATTTAGGAAAGTTGGCAATTTAAAAAGAATTATCGTATTTTATTATAAATAAACGCGAAGTAACGATGTGATAAGTTTAATTATGAAGTTTTAACTTTTGATAAATGATACTACAGGGTGGCCCAGCTGTTAAAACGTAGTGCTCCACGTTTAGTATCTTTTTTGTTCGGTTTTACTTATCACGGAACCTCATAACGAGAAAAAGCGCGCTTTGTACGTGGAACGTATCGATCACGGCAGTGCAAAGAGTGTTACGAAAAGCATTCACAGTTAATTTGTACCATCTCGCAGTTCAATTTTAAGGCGGGTTGAAAACTTTCGAGAGACAGCTTAACCGGAAAAAAACCCTTCTGGACAAAAAAAAAAAAAAGAGTTCTTACCCAAACAAACATCGATTGAATTCAGGCAGCGAACATTCGGGCTCTGCTCGTCGTCATACTGCTTCTTTAAACCTGTCTCGAGAGAATCTGTTAGTCGTATATCGCTGAACGACTTGAAATTTCATCGTAACAACTGAGGAATTAAAAAGTACCGATCATGCGCAATGAAAACTTTTGGTCTAAACAAGTCGAAGACGAAAAGATCGATTTAATTTGATGACCGATGAAACTTGTTTTCAGCTATCCGAACTCGTAAACAGAACTGCCGCTACTGCTCCGAATCTAATCCGAATTCAATCGAACAGAAGTCACACAGCGAGCGAGTAACCGTCTGGGCTGGAGTGACGACTTGGGAAATGGTGAGGCCTTATTTTTAACTCATTTTTGCTTCCATCATTTCGTCGTTTTGGTCTCGTCTGGGCAGTTCATGGTTTCGACAAGATGGTGCTACATGTCAGTATTTAGCAGAAACGGTCGCAGTATTGAAAAAAGCGTTTGGTAACCGCGTCACGCGTAATTCACTTGGCCGCCGCGCTCGCCATGATCGCTCCGGATTTTTTTGTGCGAATACCTTAAGAGTCGTGTTTACGAAACACGTCCACGAGATTTCGAAGACTCGGAAATTTGGATTTCTGAAGAACTTTCAAAAATTCAGCGACCTGTGTTCGAAAAAGTGTTTAAAAATGTTGTAAAAAAACTGAATGAATGTATTGAGCGGTCATCTGAACGATACTATAAATTATAAAATGCCTCGTTTTCCTATTTTTTTTTTTTTGTTTACTTACGCAAGTATTCTTCAGAAAATTCATCTCAAAATGCTGCATAGATGCATTTATATATTGAAGCTATTCCTCAACGGGCTGTTCCATCATCGGATTGTTGAATGTGATAAAGAGTGTATTATGATATGTGTAACTGCGATGTGTATAATCCGTTTCGGATGTTAGTAGTACGTCAATTTTATTGCTAATCAACCAATCCGTTGATTATAGCTATTCTTGAGAATCTCTTCGTTTTCATATTTTTAAATAAAATTTATTTCATTCAAAATTTTGGTCGAGTAGTTTTTGAGTTATAAAAAAAAAAAATTGGATCTACCTATATATAATGATTTCCATGAAATTTTGTACACGCCTGTAATTTATTAAGAAACGAAAAATGGTCTGTTTGTAAATCACAAATTTTTAACTTTTAGACTCCTACACTCGACTACATCGCCCAATAAAATTTGGAAAATTTCGATTTTTTTTTTCGACATACTTATCTATATGTATATTAAAAACTTCAGCTCGATCGCATTGACCGTTCGGATGTAGCTTAGAAATTTACTTTTTCACGGCATACGTGTTGGTAAATATAATTAAAATTTCATATCTGGTCTACCGTTTCGATAAGGTATCAGTATTTTACGGAAATATTTTTTTTAACCTACGAAAAAATTATTTCAAGGATTCGATCGAAAAATTCGAAAAAATTCATTTCCAAAATAGAAAAAAAAAAAACAATAAAAGCGTAATCTCCTACCGATATTTGTGAAAAACTGAAATTTTGTTGTTGCAACTGCGGTAATTTATAAAACGAAATTCTACACTACTAATTTTTTTTTCTTCTAATAAATAAAGATACAATCTTAACCTATTAAGTTAAATAAACATCAACTAAACTGTAGCTTCATCTAACAAAACATAATTTTATTAGTAAAGCCTATAATAGCCCATCGACCATAACTTTGATCATGGTTTTATATAATTATACAATTAGATCCGCTGGGTGGCGCCGCTTAAGACGCCTGACGTCATGTCCGGTATCCAGCAACTGGATTGCTTCCACGTTGATATGCCGCTCCGACCTCTTTACACTATTAAAATAGATGTGTAAAAGTTTTGTTTTAATAGTATGCGATTCTTATCTAAATATATTCTCAAAAAAAAAAACAAAAAAAAAACATCCAAATATTGCCGAATATAATTATTTTATTTCTACTTAATTATTTGTATAATATTCATATATGTATGTATGTATTTGTAACCCCATTATTTTTAATTTTTACTTAATATTTTCGATTTTTTGATTTTCTTAATGTACAAAAAAAAAAACATGTCACGATCTTATCTTAGTTTTCGTCAATATTTTACGAGAGCGTACGTTAAATCTTTTGTGTTTCACTTTTTCTTCTTTAATATAACAAATGATTCGTTCAGTCGTTAAAAATTTACGTAATCAATCATCGATGAAATTTTAAACGTACTACGCAATAAGTGTAGACCATCAATGCGGCCGCCATATTGGAACAGCGACAAAAAGCATGATGTACTGTCATGCTCCGACATGCTGTATTTGACTGCTGTGTTAGAGTCGAATTCTGTTGTTATCACCCAAAATGATTGCCGGCCAGATTAGTAAACGTTTAATGAACTGTGATTATTATTATTATTATTATTATTGTTGTTGTTTTAATTTTAATTATTATTATTATTACGTAAAATGTTTCAGGTTTGTTGTAAACGATATAGGTACGCGTTTTACATTAGTATTAATCTGTTTACGCGATGTATATATAATAGATGTACTTAAAAACGGGTGAGCCGTTATGATGTAACTATATGACGTATATGTATGGATATATATATATATATTCTCGAAGAATTTCATGATAATTAGCCAGCTTATCTTTTCATTTACGGGAAATTTTTTAGGCACAACCTTATTGGTTTTTAACTTTTCCTGTTTGTACTGACGGTATTATTATTATTATTACTATTACTATTATTATTATTATTATTATTATTATTATTATTATTATTATTATTGTCATTAGTATTATCCGTAATAAATGTTTATTTACATATTTATCATTATTATTTGATTTGTATTTAATTTTTATTATACTCGGCTAGTAGGTAGCCTATCGATAAGTTTTTTCTCATGTTCGTGGATGTTTACGTCCGTTTGGGAATTCCGAATTCACTCAGCTAACTCGGAGAGCTGTTTTTTCGAATAACATACCTCTATTCCAATTTTGCTTAACACCATTATGTGAGCGCCTTTTGAGTGGCCTTTAATTTGTACGTAAAAATAAACGTAAACAAGTAGGACGAAGATGAATACCAATTTTTCTCGTTATTATATTAAAAAGTTTCGAATTCTATTTAATTAAAATCGTTGGTGTTTTTTTTTTTAAAAAAAATTAAAATTTATTTTACTCTTAACGTAAAACAAATTTCACTAGTAAAGTTTTAATAATTTTTTGTTCTGAATATATATACGTTTATTTCTTTAATACTGCTATCAATTCGCACGATATTTTTTCTAGTTCATTTCCTTTTTTTCACTGTAGTTAAGAAAAGTGTGTAGGTAAGACGACCTGGAATTTTTTCTGCGTAATTATTTAAATTTAATAATTCGTCGACAATTTTTTTATCGTAGAAAACTCTTTCGATTTATTAGACTTTATTCTTAGAATTTCGACCGTAATTTTTTTTTTTTTTTTTTTTTTATATTTAATAACTATTATCGTAATGCTTTGTACAAAATTTTTGTCTTAAATAATTTAAAATTTTCTCGTTACGACGTATAAACGATATAATTCTCATTAAAAATTATAGCTGTATTTCCTACGTACTTTCTGGTGTACACTGTGAAAACCTAAAGGTGCTCGGTCCATTTCTGTTCACTCGAATACCACTCTTTCCTAAATTAGCTTTAGCTAATTCCGTCTTATTTGCGGTCGATACTACATTATTCTGTTGTTGATTCAAGTTCAGTGTAATTAGTAATAACTTTCAAAAGAAGATTTAAATCGTACGTTATTTTAAGAACTGGGGAAAATTAATATTAATCCGAACAAAATTAAATCTTTTTTTAGTCGTATTTATTCAACGGCGCCTAACAGAATTCTCATAAGGAATAAACCCATTTAATTGGACTAATGAAATTATCTCGGCGTCTTTCACGATCGCCGCCTAAATTTTACTCGGCACTTATCTCGTATTAATATTAAAACCAACTTCCGCCATCTACCGTTATAACCGAAAATCCTTCGTGAACTCTCATGATAAAATGATTCTTTATAAAATTCTTATACACGTTCGGTAATAACTTCCGCGTGTGTATGATTTTCTATTTGAAATTTAGCATATAAACATACAAAAGCCTTTGAATTAAATATAAGTCCAAATACGAAAGTATGCATGAAATTACTGACCTACCCTATCTTATTGACATATACTAAACTTAAATTCTTCGCTCAGTGTTCGTCTCATTCTAATCCATACATTAGACTTATTGAAAATGACGATACCATGCGACCAGTAGCGTTGGGGGTTTCGAGTTATACCAGTGTTTTATTTTTTTCCCGTTAATTATAATTCTATAATATAACGATGATAAATATGAATTATAGCAGTTTACTGCGTGGTATATTTTTACAGCTTATCTGTATTGTATGTAAATTTTTCACTAAGCAAATATATCGTCGTTTTGTTTGTTTCGTACGTATATGGAACAGTTCATAACTGCGCATTATTAAAATCGCGTGAAATTCAAACAAAAAAAAAACGTAATAATAATAATTAATATTATTATTTTTCGAATAGATGGCCGAAATTTCGATATAACGTTTACACGAACACGGTACGTTTACCGATAATTAGATGTGGCCGATGCTGTAAACATATTCCGTAAATAATTAAACGCATTTTATTTATTTTTTATATAACGACCGGTTGACGGGATTAAAAGGACGAAATTAATATTTTAATTTTATTTATTTCATATAACTGTCGGCCAAAGGCACGGGGTATTGAATCATCGTGTATAAAGTTTAGTCAGATGTAGGAAACAGATTACTTAACGGCGTTCGGGAGCGTGTATGAGGAAGACGGAGATTAAACGAGAATCTATAAGGGATGTAAAACCGGCGACTTTCGAGCAGTAGGTAAGATAGCCGTGGCTCTTGTACGGCCCCGGCGAAATAATCGAGTGATAACCATATCCAGTCGACCAAGAAAAGTCTTCTATAGTCGATTATTGCGAGTTTATTTAATGGTGCAATTGGTCGTTGCTTAAATTGTATACAGATCAAAATCTCAGTCACAGTTATTAGGAATGTTAGACATTCTTCGGCTGTTCTGTCTGCTAGATGGTTTTCTTAAAATACCGGAATGACTTGCCATTCGTAGAAATTCTGTCCAACCGCCAATATCGTCAGTTTTACTACTATCACTTTTTTTTTTTTGCGATTCCATGTCGGTTACGATGAACAACTTCGATGATCGAACGAAAAGTCGAGTCTTTTATATTTTCATCGACGTCGATATTCTCATTTTTTCATGAATATTTCTCCATTCGGTATATTTATTTACTTTTTAATATTTTTTGACCGGTTCAGTCGTTCATTATTAAGATCTTAACGTTAAACTATAAAATTTGATAGGGGGTGGTGTTTATTATACAATACTGCTTCTTGTGGGTGAACCTTAGATAATTTTCCGCGTATTCTTTTTCTTCTTTCTTCTTCTTTTTTGATTTGTGACCGTATATCCTGCTACTTAGGCCAGACGGAAGGAAAGGTGTAAGAAACTAGATTAGAGGAAAGATGTTTGTGATTTTGAGGAAGAGGAGAAGTTTAGTCTCGGCGGATGAAGTGCGTGTAATATGTTGGGAAGGTTGAGAGGAAGGCCAGCAAGCTGACGTTGAAAAGTATATGTTGGACAGGAAACTAGGATGTGAGTGATGGTAAGAGGAGTATTGCATGCAGGACAGGTAGGCCGATTTTCCCTGGTGAACAGGAACTGGTGCGTAAGACGTGTGTGTCCGGACCGAACGCGAAAGAGGACCACATCTTTCCGTCTGGATGTTGACATTATCGGGTTTGCGATGCTACGATCGTAATAAGGAAGGATGGAGAATCGTTCCATTGCTATCATATCTTTACATGTCGTTGGTATGACCGGAACCGGCGTTATATTACATGAATCTGCTGCCGCTGTGTCAATTGTTTGCACCAATATTGCGATGTCCGGGTATTCACGCAAGTACAATTTGTCGCTTATAGGTAAACGATTTTTCTAGTATAGTTTTCGCGAACGGATGCTGATGTTCGTGTCTATTCTGTATGTTTCGAATTGAACTGAGAGAATCTGTACAAATTAATATGTCACGCTTTAGCTCCGGTTCTGCAATAACAATTGCGCAGGAGATTGCATATAACTCTGACGACAATACAGAGAATGTAGATGGTAGTGGACATCGGATTGTCCCATGTTTGTATATGACGGAGCAACCAGTGAAGTTTCCTTTTTTGGCTCCATCCGTGTTACTTCATGGTCACCATACATTTTTAGTAGATTTTGGAACGAGGCCTCGATAATGGATTGTGGCAATGAGAGGCAGTTGAGGAGAGACGTGTCAAAGATTATGGGAATGGAAATCGAATGCGGAATAGACAGATGGTTGCCTTTGCAGAGTGGAGACAGGTTGATGTCAAGATTATGGAGGATGTTTGTAATTTTATTGTGAACGAGTAAGTTTGAATAAGAAGTGGTTTGATGATTGTGGTGATACACTGCATTATCAGGAAGATCAGGAGTTGAGAGTGAGTGAAGGTGGAATTTTAGTAGGATATAAGAACGATGAAGATCGGTTTGAAGTTCTCCAGAGTCATATAGCAAATGGTTTATTGGTGTTGATCTCATTGCACCGCGTATTTTTATATAAATATTTTCAAAATTGAGACACATTTCACGCATAAAAATTTTCGTTAACATTAAAATTTTCAATTCGTTCGGCTTGTTGCATTTTTCCTTTTTACCTAATTCCGAATAAGTACGCAGAAAGAAATAAAGATAAATTTCGGTTTGTGTTGTCTCGAAAACGGATTGTTATTAAATGTAGTGTGTAACTTTTTTTTCAGTTTATCGAAATGTGAAATTTTCCCGACAGTTCGTTATAATGTAAACGTTTATTAGCGCAAAAATTATTAATCCGAAGCGAGCGAAAATTTGCTAAAAAAAAAAATTTCCGGTCGTATAGAAATTTTTTGTTTTATCTTAGGCGTACACGGTACCGACATTTGCCTTCGAACTTCCATTTCGTCGACGTAACGATAAAGTTGTCAACTCCCCTTCACGCCGTAAATAACGTCATCCGCGATAGTAGCCGTATCGCTCGAATGTAAGATCTTCGCAGCAGCGACAGTGTCCAATCTTATCTGTTATTTTGTGCACTTCCCAATACGCGTGTGCATCTCTATTATCGATTATTGCAATTTTTTTTATCGTTTCTCTTCCATGGTTCGAATAATTCCCATATCATGTACATATATATATATATATATATATATATATATATATATATATATATAATATGTACATGTATATAATGTGACTGTACGATCAAATTTCGATTCATCTCCAAAAACCGCGATCGTAAGTTTGTTCTTTTTTTTATTAATCCTTATTCGATAATTCGCGACAAAAATTTGCGGAACATCGTCCGAGAAAGGAAATGCCTCAAAAGCGGATGTCTGGATTGTTAAAACGGAACCAATTAACGATTACGAACGAATAAAAAATAAATTTATCGGCTATTCGAAATTATTTCGGGGCAATATGAAAAATTCAGTGTCACGTCGAAAAAATTTCGGAAATATTAAATCGATAAGGTTATAAAAGAAATGTTCGTAAATAATCTTTTGATATTTCCGTTTTAAAGGAAACTTTCGAGAGCTCGGTGAAACTGCTACCGCCTATTTGTCCGCAATTATTAACTCATTCAGTTACGCGTAGAATTTTATCGCAAAATTATAAATTTTTTATATACAGGGTGACCTATGACCCAGACAAGACGGTCGGTTTTGTTTTTTCAATATCGCAGTTGGTAACACTGCTACAACGCAAACCAAGTGCTCCACGTTTAGTGTACATACGATGGATTCGGTTTTATCGCGTTTCAATTATCACGGCATCTTATAACAAGATGATCGCTCAATATCACACGAAAAGAATTAAAAGTTACGCGATTTTTTATTTGTCGAGATACCTTAACAGCAACGTTTACGAAACTCGTCCACGAAATCTGGAAGACCCGAAAACTCGGATTTCTGAAGAAATTTAAAAAATTCAGCGGTCTATTTTTGAAAAAATCTTCGAAAATTTTGTGAGGATTAAATAAGTGTATTGTTACAAATGGTGGTCATCCGAACGATATTGTGTTCCACGAATAATCGTAAGCTAATTTCTAGTTTTCCTATTTTTAATTAAAATTTCATTCAAAAAAATTTTAGTCGAGTAGTTTTCGAGTCATTCAATAAAACCGTCCGTCTCTATGCAGGGTGTTTAATATACAATAACTGCTTCTTACATGAACTCTAGATAATTTTCAGCGTATTTAAACGATTAGTTTAAAAATTAAGACATTTCCTGCCAAAAAGAAAATAAACAATTTTGTTAGAAAGAAAAATTTCACGTACCACGTAAAGGACATTTTCACTTAAAGACTGAACAGTATTATATCTAAATATTTCCTAATTTATCTCGTGGTGTGCTATATTAAATAAATAAATAAATAAAATATATATATATATACGTGAGTGTGTGTGCATAAAAGTAAGATTCCACTTCGAAATATGAAATTTTGATTAAATTTTCAAACATGTACTAAGCGACAATAGCGGTAATATATAACATATATTTAAACGATAACAATTTTTTGTGTACGTCGCTTTATTAAATATGTATATATATATATATATATATATATATATATATATATATATATATATATATGTTTGTGTGTGTGTGCATAGAAGAAAAATTTTGTTTCGAAATGTGAAATTTTGAATAAATTTTCAAACAATATGTTCTAAGCGACAATAGCGGTAATATATAACATATATTTAAATGATAACAATTTTTGTATACGTACATATTTCAAGCATCTCCGAAACCCGCTCTAACGACTTGAATGAAACTTCGTTGTAATTTATTAAGTAATCGTGAATTTCATGGAAATTTCGAATTTTGAAATTTTTGACCTCTACGTCGATTACTTCGTCTCCCATAAAATGTCGGAAATTCCATTTTTCCCCTAATCGTCTTTTATTCGATACATATGTAAATGGGCGTTGAAAATTTCAGCACGATCGCATTAACCGTATAAGCTTATACGCGTTGGTAAATATAAGTAAAATTTTCATTTTTCGATTTAAGTTATCGGATCACCCGGAAATTATTTTTTAATCTACCATAAAAAAAAAAATATTTTAAAGGAAAAAATTCGATCGAAAAGTTCCAAAAAATAATATTAAGAGTATACTCACTTCTGATTCATATCTAAATACATTTTCGAAAAAAAATCGCATTTAAAAATATATACAATATAACGGTAACGATTATTAATTAAATAATATTAATAAATACAAATAATTGATGAAAACGTTATTTTCATTCCAAACTTCAGATTTAATTTTGTACAACGCTCTAAAAGTTGCAATACTAATTTGTAACCTACAGACAAAATTTTACAATTTCTTATTTTTTCGATTATTTGCCGAGTGCATGTGAAACTTCTATTGGCGCGTTGTACGTGGTAAGTTAACCTGTCAAACGAGGAAGCGAGCTAGCGGAAATAACATACGGATATATATATATATATATATATATATATATATATATATATATATATATATGCATATATACGTGTACATATACATATATTACATATATATATAATCATATTAACATAATATCTGTTCATCTCGTAGGTGTTCGTGTCGATGGCCGCTTTCCATTAATTTTCCCAATGACCATTTCCACACCTTCCTGTTTTCGTATTATATGCCCAAAGAATTTCAATACCCTATTTACCACAATCATCGGCAGTCTTTGTGTGACACCAATTTCTCACAATACCGATTCATTTGTACGACTTGCTGTCCACGGAATTCTAAGTAGTCTGCACCAGCACCATTTTCGAAACTGTCAATTTTTCTTCTGTCCATTTTCTTCAGTATCCATGTCTCCGCTGGGTATAACGTGATAGAAAATATAAACGTTTGGACGAGCTGTATCTTCACGTTTTTTGTAATATAGTTATCTTTCCAGATATTGCTAAGTCTTGTCATGCCACTCTTGGCAATTTCAATTCTCCGCCTTATTTCACCGTGGGAGCTGACTTTATTCTCTATAAGTGATCCTAGATACGCAAGGCTTTCAACAGTTTCATAGCCGGTTAATGTCCTTTTATTGTGTGATATTGTGTTTGCTCGGTCTATTATCATTATTTTTGTTTTATTTTTATTGCGTACTAATTTCTTCAACTTTATTCAAAAGTTTCCCCGTTTCATCCATATTCGCAGCTATTAATATTGTGTCATCTGCAAATCTGGGATTTTTACTTTTTATCCTCCTATCGTTACTCCACCATCCCGCGCTTCTAGGACTAATCTCATTATATATTCGGCGTATAAATTAAACAGTATAGGCGACAAAACACAACCTTGTCTGACTTCTTTTCGAACGTAAAAGTTTACAGATTTTTCAATATCAATACGCACAATATTGTGATATTATCGTACAGTTTCTTTATAAGATTTATAATTTACTTTGGTGCACCTATTTCAATTAACACTATCCAAAGTTTATTCCATTGGATATTATTAAAGGCTTTTCGATAGTCAATAAAGCTCATTACCACAGATGCCCTATGTTCTCGTGTTTTTTCTATGAATAACCTTTCGTAAAAGCTGATTGTTCTTTATTTATTTATTTATTTAATAAAGCCACACAACAGCTAACAGCCAATTATAGTGTAGGCTTATAAATAAAGTAATACAATGAATAATTTTTCTGAATTACAAAATTAAAAGTAAAAAAAAAATTGAAATACAAAAAAAAAAATACATTGAACGCATCCAGCCTCACACCCATTAAATACACCAGAAAAACTACCGCATTCAGAAGTCTCACACTCATTAAAACATACATCATTCACACCCCATTCACACAATATTAATCGAAATAAACGGACGAATAATCTTCAACAAATTAATAAATACAATATAAACCTTAATGTATATACTACATGTACATTAGTAAAGGAACACATATACCAAACACCCAATAATAACAATCTAGAACCATTGGAATAGGGCGAAACTCTTCATCGTGAAATATGTTCGGGAAGCAACTTATTAAAGAAATATCTGTTATCAAATATCCATACAGGGAAATATGTTCAAAAGAGAATTATACAAGCGGAAAGCTGACGGCAACGGAGAACTTAAACCGAGGTTTGTTCGTGCACGCGGCTCACTAAAAAAACGATTCGATCGCCTATTTGGTCTTGGTACAACGTACGAGACGGTTGATGTTAAATACTCACTATTAACTCTACCGTTGCATACATCATGAAGAAACCTTAATTTGGCTATTTTCCTTCTGTAGTGTAAAGACCTCACATCCATTATATTTCTTAATATATCGTAATTCATATATTATGGTAAATACCTGATAGACGGTAATATAGATATTTTAAAAATTTACACTAAACTTTGTCAATTAACCTAATGTATTTATTATAATACGGATCCCAAATAATTGAACAAGATTCTAAAGGACTACGCACTAATGCATTATAAAGCGACAATAGCGTCCATGGATCTCTAAACACATATGAATTTCTTATAATAAAACCTAGCATTTTATAAGAGCGATTAACAACATCGCTTACATGTATTGAAAATTTTAAATTGTCATCAATATTAACTCCGAGATCCCGCACCACAGATTTTTTAATTATCTGCTTACCATTCATCGTGTAAGTGAACGAGTACCTATTTCTATTTCTACAGAAACTCGTGTGGACGCATTTATCATAATTGAAAGGTAAATGATTTTCTTTGCTCCACAGAACTAGCTTATCTAGATCTGTTTGTAAAGATTCACAGTCAGCTAGCGAAGATATAGAAGCATAAATTATGAGATCATCAGCGAATAAAAGAAATTTTGAGCAAAGGTTCTTTCCAATATCATTGATAAAAATTAGGAATAGAAGGGGACCCAAATTCGAACCTTGTGGAACCCCTGAAGTAGGTGAATATGTATTAGAATGGTAGCCATTATACACAACATAGCTCTTACGGTTATATAAATAGGATTCTAATAATATTATAAAATCTTTTGACAGTCCAAGCAACTTTAGTTTATTCAGTAGATGTGAATGACTAACTGTGTCAAATGCTTTACTAAAATCGGTGTAAATACTATCAACTTGTAAACAACAATCCATGAATCTAGAAATCTGATAAGTGTATGTAACTAGATTTGTCACAGTGGACTTGTGCTTCATAAATCCGTGTTTCTCAGGCATAATTTTAGTCAGTAAATAACTGTTCAACCTAACGTATATTATAGATTCTAATAATTTAGCAGGTGCAGAGAGTATAGAGATAGGTCGATAATTGGCGATTAGCTGACGATCACCCGATTTATATACCGGTATTGTTTTAGATGTTTTAATAGAATCAGGCCGAATGCCCTGTTTTACTAAAGGCTTTTCTAATAGATCAGAACACAATTTAAATATAAACGGTGGCAAGTTGTCGGGACCAGTAGAAAATTTAGGCTTCAAGTTCTTGACGGCTTCATCATATTCACAAGAAGAAATAGAGTTGAGTTTAAGAATACTAGCTCCAGTTTCAGTGTCACCAGTATCTAATGTGTGTTCACACGAATGCACTGAAGCAAAATAATCAGCAAAAGATTTACATATATCCTCACTGATTTCAAGATTTCTGCCGTTGTACTTCATAAATGCAGGCGAAATACGAGAGTCCCTCTTGTTTTGCACAAATGACCAAAATCTATTGGGATTGATTTGGATATTTTTTTCACTAACATAATTTCTGAATGATAGCCGAATCAACTTTTTAATCTCAGCCCTTACTCTACCGAATTTTATGTAATCAGTATGGTCAGCTGTTCTGCGATATGACTTCCTACATTTCATTTTGAAACTAAGTTTGCGTTTTATTTCTTGTGTAAACCAAGGGGGATACTTAGATCTAAAAATTGATTTTTTAAGTACAACTCTATCAAGCGCACCATAAATCTTAGATCTTAGTATAAAACAAATGTGTTACCTCATTTGTATTAGTAATATTATAAATCTCAGTCCAGTCTATTCTTGAAACTTCACATCTAACAGTAGAAAAATTGTTAAGTTTCCCAAACCTATACACCGGATAAGTAGTAACATAATCAGGTTTTATCAATGCTTTTTCTTTGGCCATATATACGCACATCCGGTTATTTAGTATCCGTAGAAATATCTTGTTGTTCGCACGCGACAAAAGAGATATTGTACGATAATTCTCACATTTTGACCTATTCCCCTTTTTTATACAAATGTATGTACATTGATTAGTACCAATCTTTCGGTCAATTTCCAGTCACCCCTGTAATGTTAAAGTAGTAATTCCTTACTTTCCAATTTGTTTATATATCTCCGAAGGTATTTTTCATCACTTCCTGTGGCTTTATTATTTTTCAGATACCTAATAGCTTCTTCAATTTCACTTATCAAGATTTCTGGTTCTTCAAGAGCAGTAGCCATTTCATACTGTATTCGGTCATCTGTATCCGGTGGACTGAGTATTATTATATAAAGTTTGACAGTATTCTCTCCAAATTTCTGTGACCTCTTTTAACTAAATTTGTAATTATTTTTTTATATTCGCTCGATAATAGCTTAACAGCCTAAAAGCTTTGTGATGTTTTGTAAAAAAAAAAAAAAAAAGAAAAAAAATAAGATTCATTTGAAATAGTGAAAAGCGACCGTAAAAGGTCGAAGAAGACTAACGTGTATTTGTATTTTGTGAATTAGGGTAAATATCGGGCTGAAGCAATTTATAATGCGGAGGAGCATTGGTTATTCTAAACTGCTTTCCAGTTTTCTTTATGGGCATTAATAATAGATGAATGTGTATAAGCCATAAATAATCCGAAAGAGATATTGGAGTGAGCATAATAATGAACGCGAAACTCACCTCTAATTCCGCCGTAAGCAGGGATTAATTTAATCCCTGTAGCAGAACATATTATTGATCGCTGGTTTTTAATACTATAGGAGCGGAATGAGATTTGTAATATCCAAATTTTTTAACAAACGGACACAACCTGAAAAGATTACAATAAAATTCTATTAATTTCGTCGATAATTTTGTACGTATCATTTAACGGTAGCACGTTATATAGAATGTGCTTCATTGTTTAATTCATCAATTACGGTTCGAATTAAATCTGTATCGTTTTCTGACTTTTCAAATTTAGATTTTTTCGCTGTATCTTGTTACTTTAATCACGTTTATAATTTTAATTTTATGTTTTTTTTTTCTTAATTATATTTTGTATCAATTGATACACGTACTCCATATTTTAATAAAAAAAAAAGAAATTTCTTAACTTCAAAATACTTGGAAAAATGTATTATTATTATTTTTCAAACTGTTTTGTTATCGATCGATATTAACGTATATATACGATTTTATTTTTTTATTAATACTTTATTATTCAAATTAATGTTTTGCAGTTTGTTTCATTTACAGAGAGTGCTGCACCGCCAAGGGTTAGATGGGATAGAATGACGAATATATGAACAATTAGAAGGAAAAAGTAAATCAGCACGTATCTGTTTATATATAGCAACTTTGAGCAATGGGAACATTTCAATGTAGATATAGAAATGTTTTTCGCTTGGAATCGAATATTTCTAATATAAAAACTGTCTTAAACCATTCGGAAAAAAAAACCCTGAAATAATATTTAAACCGATACCAGTAACAGCGTGATACGTAAACCGAGTTATTCGTCCTAATTTATCCTTTCGTAGTTTTAAATAATTTGTATCGCGAATAATTTTGAAAAGTTTAATCAGTTATGTGAAAACGTACCGCCGTATTAAAAATGTATCTGCGGAAACAAATAAAAAATTGGACGATATTAATGTAGAAATACATAATTTAAAAAAGGAAAATGAGATTTTTTACCTACCTGTAGATTACTTGTAGATTACCACCTGTAGATTTACGTGTCGTGTACTGCACACTAGGCCAGAGACACGGGAAAGGAGAGAACGTAGGGTTAGTGAGAATCGGTAGAAAGTTGGAAGAATAAATTGGAAGTACGGATTGTTAAATTAGATTATATAAATTGGAGGATTTGAGAAAATTTAATAAACTATTGGAAGCATCTTGCTGCGTATAGGAAATAATGTTTAAGAGCCTGAGCGGTTTGTCGAGGATAGAACGTTGGGAGTTGAATTGCACACATTCAAGGAGAATGTGGTCGACGGTGTAATGAGGACATTACAGGTTGAACATAGAGGAGGATTTTGTAGGATATAGCTGTGTGAGATATTAGTATGACCTAGGCGCTGACGAGCAAGTACAACATCTTTCGAAAAATTATTACTTTAACGGAGTGGAAAGAAAAGCTGCAAAATAATATTTTTAATATTATTATTAGCGGTATAGAAAACGTTGAAAACGTCAAGAGGAAAGCAACAGAGGCGAAGCATCGGAGAAAGGATAAACGTCAACCGTCGTTGGATCGTTTTATTAATCGCGCTAATACAGGTTCCCGTATGAATTCATGGCATAAACAGCTGAGCTCACACCTTGCCCAGAAACGATCGGGCAGCGAGCACAAGTACGACCTTATCAACTCTCGTAAGAAACCACTCAAAAGGTATATGAATATGGTAATATTACTGTTATTAATTATAAACTTACTAATGTACATCGTACGAGTATTGAAGAAATAGAATTAAAATGGCATAAAAGGGAGGAGAAAAGTTAATAGAAAATACTATTTGTCGGGAGTTTAAATGTTAGATCACTAAAAAGTAAGGAGAATTTAACTGAATTGGAGAATGCGTTCGTAGAATCTAAAGTAAACGTGTTAGGATTATCGGAGATAAGGAGAAATGGTATCGAAATGATAAAAGAGAATAATTTAATAGTGGTAATGATCGAGGACAAAAAATAGTTCTGTGTCGACTCCGGATCGGTCATACGCAACTTACACGTGAACACATATTCCAAAAACTAGTCCCACCAACCTGTGATAGATGCGACGTTCCGATTACAATTCACCACCTCCTAACAGAATGTCCAAAAATCCCAATTCTTGCTTAAATAATTCATCAATTCTGGATTCCGCATCCGTTTCATCCTTTCTTGTTAAGCTTAGGTCGGTAAGCCTGTTTAATAAAATTTAAATTTGCTGGCCGCGCTCCTAGCCTCGTCATAGCGCGGAAAACAAAAAAAGAAAGGACAAAAAAGGTATAGGTTTTATAATTAAGGGAGATTACAAGAATAATTTAATAGATTTTACGGGAATTTCGTATAAGATAGCAGTGGCAAAATTCGGTACGAATAAGAAAAATAATAGTAAATCTCTAACTTGAATACAAGTTTGTTCCTCCCGACCGAAGTTTAGCGATCAATATATAGCTGTTCTGTCTTTATCCTTGGACAACTTTGCTATAACTCTGTATATGTATTGTTGTACCACCGATACATATCAGTTCTCCATTAAATTTTTCTTCTCCCTGGTTTCCGATGTCCCTCGATGACACCATTCAGGACAAGTAACTACAGAAGAAAAAAAATGCGATGAGTTTTATAACGAAATCGCAAATGTTATATATATCTCCGGAATTAATCCAAAATTATGGGAGATTTTAATGGAGGTTGATCAAAGAAGGAACGAGGAACACGAGATATTAGGATCGTATAACTATGGTATAAGAAATGAAAGAGGATGGAGACTCGTTAATTTCTGTTCAGAACACGAATTAAAAATAGTATTAAATACTTTGTTCAAGAACAGAATGGGAAGAAGATGGACGTGAATAACACCAAACTCATAAAACCTGAATTGATTATTAACAACGAGAACTGAGAACTAATAGATTTTAATGTAATGCAAAATTTTAGATTTTATTCGATCATAAACCGAATATAGTATGTAAAATTATTCTTACGAACTGGCCTTTCCCGATGATGAAAAACGACTCAAAAATATAAATAAGGATAATTCCAAGAGTTACGAGTTGGAATTAAATAAATTACTAAGGAATAGTAATGTTCAAAATATAGTTAGCACGGAAGAGGGTGATAATAACTAGCATAAGGAAGGCGACAAAATATAAAGAAGTCATGAAGGATATCTTCGAGGATACCTGAAGACATAAAACAATTAATAAATAAAAGGGAAGCTTTAAGAAAACAGAAAATTAGAATAATTAAGTATATATATATGGGGCGCTGCTATTTTAGTGCGGTTACCGACCATTATATATACACATACTTATATATATATATATAGGTATATATATATATATATATATATATATATATATATATATATATATATGTGTGTGTCTTAATATATATAAATTACGTATCACATTGTTCGTCCGCGGATTTTAATCAAATTTGCACACCGTGTGCAGTTTGATCCAACTTGAAAGATAGGATAGTTTACATTTCAATTTATAGTCGCAATGGCGGTTTGGGGGGTCACATTTTCAAATTCAGATTTATGTAAAATTTCGTAAGAAACGATTTCATAGATAACGGTATGATAAGTTCAAAGCAAAAAACCGTTTTCAAATACGATCGATAGGTTTTGAGTTACGAATTTTTCAAAATTGCCGACTTACCACCTTTGGCAGGGCGTAGTGTGGGTAGTAAAAATTTTTAAACAATTCTAACGGTTGAATGTGTTTTCCATATATGATCTGTCGTATAAAGCGAAAAAAACAGCGAAAAAAATTTAATTTGAAACCGAAAATTTGAAAAGGGGGGGTACCTTCGATTTTTTCAAAATTTCGATTTTTGCATAATAATTCGCGAACAATTCGAAATTTTTAAAAATTATTTAAAAGAAAGTTACGCGGGATTAAAATATGCGTCTAACTATGGTAGTCGCGTATTTTTATGGCGAATACTCGCTGAGAAAATTGGCGTTAAAAGGTTTTGGGGTTTTGAGTCCTTTTTGAGGCCCCTCTGATAGGTAGGGGATTCAGGTTGGATTAAAAAGAAAGTAGACGTGAAGATCGATTATTTACGTTATTAGGTAAATGTTACCAAAATTAACTGGAAACGAGAAATCGCGAGTTGAAAATTTCATTTCCGTTTTTTAAAAATTTTTCGACCGATTTCTGGTCGGCCGATTTTACAATGCATTTAGCATGGGCAATGCTAATTATATACCTATATATCGTTATATACGCAATGCTTTTAGCATAGGCAATATTAATTATATATCCATATATCGTTACATATATGTATATATATACAATAAGCACTATGCATTAGTCATTTTATATATATATATATATATTTCACTGGCTGGGATAACTCTATCAAAAATGGTCGGATTTTGTCAAACCTTTTTTTGTTTTATTCGTAATCATCAATATATACATTATATATATATATATATATATATATATATATATATATATATATATATATATATGGGTACGCCATTATCATGTGGTAGCCCAAAAAAATTTGATCGATCTTTTTTATTATATCTTTATATATATAACTCTTCTGTGCGTGTGTATGTCATCGAACTCCTTCCAAACGGCTGGACTGTTTTTAATCAAATTTTTTTTTGTCTTCAGGTGGATTCGAGTATGATTTAGATTTACAATTCGGTCTAATTTAAATTGTTTATTCCTATGAATTTTTAAAAATTGCCGACTTGCCACCTATGGCAGGGCATAGTGCACGACGTAAATATTTTTAAACGATTCCGCCTCTTGAAATATAAGTTTCTATATAAGAACTATCGTATTTAGGCAAAAATCGCAAAAACAAAATACAAACAACCTAAAATTTTTATAAATGGTAGGGGACACCTTGCGATTTTTTCAGCAATAAATCGTGAACGATAAATTGGGGAAAATAGTTTAAACGAAAGTTATGTAGCATTGATGTAAGCGTCTAACGATAGTATAATCGTATTTTTACACCAAGTACCCACCGAGAAAATTGGGGTTAAATGGTTTCGAGGTTTTGGGTCATTTTTAAGGCCACTATAATAGATAGTAGGTTCGAATTAACGTTAGACGAAAGCAGACGTGGAGATCTATCATTTACGTAATAACATAAATTTTACCTAAATTTAGCGGTAAAGAGTTTAAATTTGATTTTCGATGTTTAAAAATTTTTGGCCCGATTTTTGAAAGGCCAATTCTGCGATGCTTTTAGCAAGGGTGTTAGGCGTTAGGGAATATATATATATATATATGTATGTATATAAAATACGATTTAGACCTCCCTTACACGGCAAACTTCGTATCGCCTAAGAATCAATAAATGTATTAATTTATTAGCTGAATTAAATATACTTTTTTATTAAGTTTAATAAATCAACAAAAATTAAAATGTATCGCCATATCGTTTAAGTCTCTTTACAAATTTGTTTTTTACGTTTTTTGTGTAATTCCTAATTCTACATCAGTATTTTTTATTTAATTCAGCTAATAATTTAATACATTTCTTGATTCTGGGGCGATACAAAGTTCGCCGGGGCAGGTAGTATATATATATATAATTATTACTCAACCAGACGGTAAAGCTGAGGGCGCTAGTTGTCGTTTGTAATGGTAAAGTGTACAACACGCGCGATAACGTAGTGTTAATAATTTAATAACGTAAGAACGTTTTAAAGGGGTTGTATGCCTGCCGTGTATTGGACGAAGGCAGTAGTACAGCTGTATATATATATAACAGCTTTGTAAAATCGGCCGACCAAAAATCGGTTGAAAATTTTTCAAAATCGAAAATCAAATTTTAAACTCGCGATTTCCCTTTACACGTTAAATTTGGTAACATTTACGTTATAAAATAAATGATAGATCCCCACGTTTACTTTCGTCTAACGTCAACCCGAACCCACTATCTATTATTTGAGCTTTAAAAATGCCCCAAAACCCCAAAATCATTTAACCCCATTTATCGATGAATATTTACTATAATAATACGGGAATACCACAGTTAGACGCATATATTTCAATGCCGCCTAACTTTTGTTTAAACGATTTTTCCTAATTTTGAATCGTTCGCGAATGATTGCCGAAAAAGCGAATTTTTAAAAAATCGAAAGGGTTTTGTCTTCTCCCTTTTGAAATTCTCAGGTTTAGTTTGAAAAATTTTTTCGCGGTTTTTTCGTTTTATACGATAGATCTTATATAGAAATGGTTATTTCAAGAGTCAGAATTGTTTAAAAATGTATACGTCGTACTCTATGCCCTGCCAAAGATAGCATGTCGGCAATCTAAAAATTCGTAGCTCGAGACCTATCGATCGTAATGAAAAACGGTTTTCTATTTCGAACTCGTCATTTTAATATCTCATATATCAGTTCTATAGAAAGTTTTCGAAACTGGAAATTCAAGGTCACCCCCAAAAGTGCGCCAACATTTTTTCCGATTTCCGAATACAACTTTATTTAATAGTTTTTCCTATGACGATCGAATTAGGTAATAACAATGTTTTTTGAATCCCTAAGCCTGACCAAAGCGGGAAAACCGATTTTTCTAAAGTCGTATTACCATTAAAACCTTTGTCTGGTTTAGGAATTTTTTTCCTTGAATCTACAATGCTTTACACTGACGCATCCCTATTTGCCGGCTTCTCACTTATCAGAGACGGAGCAATCATCATTCAATATTCCTGCCGCAGACATTCTCCGTCATTTCATCAGAATTATACGCGATTTATCTTGCTACGGAATCTTATGAGTTCCAATGTTGATAAACCTTCGATTATATGTTCTGACTCTCTTCTAGCACTCTGCACTCTCTGCGACGTTTTCAATCATGATCAGCAACCTATAGCCAAGAAAAAACTGGTACTGGCGAGGTCGAGTCAGAAAGTGACATTTTTCTTTCATACGTATATATATGATGCAAATTTTTCGTAATTTTTTTTTTGGTTTCTATTTTTACTTATATTTCTATTAGTATAACATAAAATGTTTAAAAACGTTAATCATTTTTATTTTGCTTGTATCAGATATTTAAATCATTACCTTAATAACCCCGTGATAAATATTAAATAAATTATTGTATATATATATATATATTTCGGATATCTCGGTAACAATCGATTTGGATAAAAAATTTTACATACATGTAATGCTTTGATTAATTTAAAATAACCTATATAGAAATAGCGAACTTTGAAAATTTGGGCCGTGACTCTGAACAGCCCGATTGTTATTCCAACGAATATTGCAATCTTAGAAATTTCCTCTTTACTGCAAATATGCTGGAAAATATAATTAAAATATTAAATCTCGAGCGCCGTTTTAATTTAAGGCATCGGATGTTCCAGGAATATTTTCTAATCTATTTAAAAATTATTATCAGGAAAAAATCCAATCAAAAAATTCCCAAATTCATTTTTAAGTACATCATTTCTTCTAATAATTATAATTTATATCCAGTGTACAAAATTAAAAGAAAAAATAAATTAAGGTTCACACAATGCATTATTTTTGTAGTAACTAATAAATGAATGGTAATATAGGATATTTTTTTCTATGCGCTGCGTACGTCTTTAACGCTAGTTTATATTGATATAAGAGTATATTTTAAGACATGAGGTTATGCCGTGTCTAAAAAATGTGTTCACAAACCTGAAATACGAATAAATTGCCTACAATTCTCAATTTGATATTAATAATTTAATTAATGTTTTTAACATTGAGAATAACATTGTTAGCATGAGTATTTCCTTAATTCCTTTAAAATAATTTTTTTAACGACCTTACTTAAGTTGCTAAGTAAACTAATTAGCCAAATGTTGCAAATCTGAGAACTGTCATTCCCAAGTTTAGGAGGAGCAATAAATTTTGAGTTTTTCTAACAGTGCGTAAAATAACTGAATTTAAACATGCAGTTTAATATAGTCGTAAATTCTACGATAGCCTTTAATGGGAGCTCCTTAATTACTATAGATGAAATTTCATCGTGTACTACCGAATGTTTAGCTTTAATTGATTTAATTGTAACATACATATCTTTCGGAGTAATAAAAATTGTTTTATCAACAGAACTGACATCTTTAATATATTGACTGACTGTTAATCGAACTTTAATGAATCGTAGAGCGGTGGAAGAGCAGTGCACGGTTTGTTATAATTTTTGTAAACCTTCCATACATTATTATTTTTCGTATTAAGCTTCGATAAAAACGAATTAAATTTATTGTAATGAATCAAATTGCAAATTGGAAATGCGACCTCATATCAACTGTAAGACCAATATGTTGATTATAGTTAGGACTACCCTGTTCTTATATTATTATTATTATGCACTTATTGCTACATTAAGCCAATATGTGGAAAAGTTAGGAACGAAATAACATTGACGGATTTTAAACTTGAAATATTTTCTAGTAAAAAATCAGTGATCCATTTAATATATGTATAATATTATTACCATCGGATATACTGTATCCAGGAATAGAAATGTGAATCGCAATAATAAGGATAAGATAACCACCTACCGCAGTACAACAAAATTGATGTGTCAATAAGTCGTATTAATAATTCATTTAATTTAATTTTCTTATATATTACGAGGTCCATTTCGCATTTTGATCTCAACATTTGTGTATCGTTTTTGCTTCGTTTGTCTCGACTTGTATCGTTAGTTTCATTAGCGTGAAAAAAAAATTCTGAGGAAGTAAAGAATCTTCAATTTTTAACTTGGTTCCCAAATATTTACTATAGTTTTCTAGATTTGCTTTGTTCTTAGTGTTTGTCTTTAGATGTACAGAAATTAACTTTATTCATTAAGTCAATTTTTAAAAATCGGCATTAATTTTTTTGTTTTGATTATGCTTCATTCATAATGATTTTTTTACCGTTTCCAGTTTATTTTAATTCACAGATATTTATATAACCAGTTTAACAATTTTTGTGAGGAAACTAATAACAAATTTAAATAATTTGTAGTTACGAGTATTTTAAGCGAAATTTACAAATTATAATGACACAACAAAAAAACGCGTCTATTTTTACTTTTATTTTTAATTCGATAAAATTTTAATCATAAATTAATATATTTTATTATAAATTGGCGGTAACGACTGGAACAACCATATACATTTGTTGATATATATAAATTGACGATCTATCATTTATGTATATATATATATATATATATATATATATATATATATATATATATATATATATATATATATATATATATATATATAATTATGTACGTATGTATACAAAGGGGGACAACTGGGATAAATTACCCCAGGTCACAAATGAAAGGGGTCTCACAAAAACATTAAAAGTTAAAATTAGTTTTTAGTGAGGAACCCAAATGTAAATACATTTTTTAAAAATATATTCGAAGTATAATGTAAAAGGGTAACAAATAACAGTTTAGCCTATCCAGACTTAAGTTTATTGAAAAGACGTCTATGTCAGTCAGAACATTAAAAATAGTTTGTATTATCCTAATTACAAGAAATACCAGTACAATTTTGAACGACAGCTCTTATTAAAGTTATTTATATTTTTAGGAAATAAATGTACTTTCGTCTTTAGGTACGTGGATATATACATATATGCAATATATATATGTAATATATGTGTGTATATATGCATATAGATATATTATATATACCTACATGCATATACACACACACACACCCATTTTAAATATATGTATATATACACGTAATATGGTTGTGTGCGCATTGCTAATATATATATATATATAAACCCGGTGAAAAATATTTTGTTCTAAGACTGTAAAAATAATTATTTCCTCTCCAAGGTCTTTAATTTTAAGAATTATTTTCCGTATAGACGTTTATCATTATTATCGTAAAATGTTTATGATTATTATCGCAAGACGTTTATTATGATTATCTGAAAAACGGCGGTGACCCAGCACGTGCTGAAATGCTGATTCAGCAGAATTATGGCCTTGGTGCTGGCCTCATTTTCGTGTAAGGTCGTGGATGTTGATTAGCAAAAATATACTTTCAAGGTAATAAATAGTGAGACGGGTATAAGCCAGCCGATATAAAATGACACTTCCGGTTGTAAAACGAAAATATTCACATAAACAAAAATTGAATAAAAATATTTTATTCATTTTTACAATTCGTTTTTGTTTAAGTGAACATTTTTGTTTTTTCTTCCTTTTGTTTGCGATGTCCTTGTGTTGGCATTCTTTCATTAACGCTACGCTGTTTTTTGCTCTGTTCGTTTATTAATTATGCATTCTCCGAGTCTCCGATAGCTCATTATGTTCTTGGTTTAGTTCTGCAAAAACTGTAGTTGCGGTTTTATTTTTTGTCCTTACAAAAATTTTCTTTTCTTTTTTTAGTTCTGGTGAATTTTTCGTATGAATAAAATGTCGCGTAAATGTTTATCATTAAAGGAAAAAATTTCTATTTTGGACAAAATCGAAATTCAACCTCCCAATATGCCTATTCGGGAGTTAGAAAAAATCATGGGCATCTCCAAAAACACCATCTCCTGTTTAAAAACAGATGAACAGAACTTACGTAAAAAATGGAGTAGTACCGAAAAGGGCGGTCAGGTGCTCCTACGGCATCATTAGATAAGTGTGCAGATTTTGTTCAAACGCAGCAGATGAAGAAGTTTACACCAAACAACTATAGCGCATTTTTACAGTAAATGAACAATTTTTACAAATATCAGGTCAGGTTCTTTTGCCTTATGTATGCCTCCTGTATTTTTCTCTTAATTTCCATATAAATAAATATTACGCATTAATAGGGTTGTATGTTAATTGTTTACTAAATTGTATATATTCTAACACCCACTCGCTTCAATAAGAGATTTAAAAAAATTCGCTTTAAAGGGACAACCGGTTCAAAGGGACAAATGACTTCCGCCCGATGTGTCCCTTATAAGCGGATTCGACTGTAGAACAAAAAGTGAAGTATTCAATAGTTGTGTGATTCTAACGCTGACATATCAATCACTCTCAAACGTGGTCCACAGCTAAAAGAGAAGAGAAGAAAATACAGAGTAGTCAGAATGGTATGTATAGGTCCACGTTAAGTGTTCGACGAGAGAGTAGAATCAAAAATACATTTATCAGAGGAAAATTTAAAAATTCGGTAAACTTTGTTCATGAATGTAAGTGGAAAAAGTGGGATTGGGCTGGACATGTGGTAAGATTGACGTATAATAAACATGGGCTTATAGGATCAAAAGTTGGTATATTGCAAATAGAGTAAGCAATTTTTGATAAGGGATGATGGCGTAACTAATTTTATATATACTAAGCAATAAGAGAGAATTGCCCAGGACCGTAAGGAGTGGAAAAGGTTGAGGGAGACCATTGACCAGAATATGGGCTTTTAGTTTTAGCTATTGTAAATTCATATTTCTTAAATAATATTATTAAACCGGCGCAATTTTCCTTCTAACCATTTGACAGTTATTTCTTTTAATAATACATTTTGCTTAATGCATTCACCAATTCGATCAACTTATTTCGAGCCTGGAGCGGCATGATTCGGAGGTGACGGAAAAATTTTAGAAGCAACTCAAATTTTACAGATGAAATTCGTCGATTGTGAAAAGAAATTTATTGATTTTTCTCTTACTGTTACGACTCAAAAATGTTAATTACTATGTTTAAAAAAATCAATGCAATCATTAAAATTCAGAATAATAAAAGAAAGCAAACTTATTATTTTACCATTCTTGACATTATTTAATACTTCATTTATTTTCGATAGTGTAGCATATTCCATCGGTTAAAATATCAAAACTAGAATTGAAATACAAAGATGTAACGTTGATATTCTCTCGCTTGATTAATTAAAAATTAATTTACTTTGTGACTTGAGTAGTAAGATGAAAACAAGATAGATTCTGAACTTTTGAAAACTGTTCAAATATTCCAAAAAAATAACGACTATTCACAATTCGTCTCACTACGGCCAACACGTTATTTTTTACACAAAAAATTTATTTTAAATTAATAATTGTGATAATTTATTTACGATTGAAAAGTTAGGTTCTATTCATTTAATAACGACAGTGAACAGATATTCTGAGTGTTATAGTTACATCTAGTCTACGGCATTCATTGTTGCAGATTATGTTACGTAACCGTAAAATTTCTGCGATCAATATAGCATGTGATCAGCTTTTCACACAATTATAAACTTTATTTTGATGTTCGTTCTATATGTTTAATTTGCTAATGAATTAGTGTTGTATAACAGTTTTGGAATTTTGTATCGTGAAATATGTATTAAATATTATAACTTTACAGACATGTACTTTTCACATTTATTTTAGAATATACACTAATTGGTGCTTTTTCATTATATGTCGTCAAAAATAAAATATAGGCGAGTAATCATATTAATAATGTTTATTGTTTTATTTTTCTAATATAGGAAACCGCGTTTTTAAATGATTTTTTGTTATTATTATTATGCTCAGTTTGTGAGTTAAATTAACTTTTTAACAATATTTGAATGATGAGTGCTATAAAATTGTTGGACTGAAAATTCAGCCTGTTATTTTTTACAACAGCGTGAAATCATTAAAGAATTACTCTCAACTTGTATAATAAGACAATACTTTACAGAATTTTTGTGAAGGAGGCGAGCCAGAACGAGCATATTTTTTGAAACGTGGAAGCATAAGCGATGTATTAAATACAACTAATATAATTTATGAATGTAATTTAAAATTTGTTTCCTATTAACGGCGTGTATAACGTTCATGTTTCCAGAATGTTCCATATTTGATATACATTGTTTTATGTCCTTACCAATGCTCAATTGAAACAAAACAAGCGTTTTACACAATTATAAGTATATAAAAATATTATTGAATATGAACACTTTCGCATTATCTATCCGCAAAAATAAAATAATTCATGCGCACATAGCAGTTAATAATTCACTAAAGTTTATGCGTTTGTAGTGATATAAATTTCTAAAAAAACAATGCGACAGCGTAACTAGTAGCATATTATAATATACCAATAATGCAAATATATTGAAGAAATAATTTAGGAATAAAACCTAATAGGGACTGGATTCAAATTTTTACAAGTGAAAAAATCATACATTATTTTTATAGAATTATTGAAGACAAACCGATATTTGTGGACAGTTCTTGCATCTCGTAAAAAACGATTATAAAATTAATTCATCATTTTGAAATTTTACTTATTTGTATGTTTACAAACAAGAAATAGAGCGACTTAGCGGTTGGGTAAAACATGTTCGTTACATAGGGGTAATTTTGGATAACAGACTAAATGTTTCTGAACGTGTCAATCATGCTACCGTGAAAGGTAACAAAAGCATGTCTGCCATATGTCGATTAATTAACAAAAAATCGTTTCTTAATGTTAATAATAAATTAATTCTGTATAAAACACTTATTAATTACATACTGTTGTCAAACTTAGAGTTTTACAATTATTACAAAACCGGTGTCTCGGATGTATACTAAATGTTCCTAGATAATATAGAATCTTTTACATGCATCCAGCCTTAAACATGCTTCATATTAAGGATCGTATACTAAATTGAATGCATAAGTTCTGCTATGATTGTTTAGTCATTGATAGTCATTTAATTTTTAGCATTGGTAATTACGATTCTAGACAACTTCAATTTACGTATGTAAATATAAACACAGAAGGTTCAAACATAACCTTTTGTAACGTTATATCGGACTTATATTATGATTTGCGATTTGTTTTATTATGATTATTATAACTTTTTATTTTTCTCTATGCAGTTTTTTACAATTTTTTTGGTCATTACATTATAATATTCGTAATTTTTTTCAAAGTGTGGAATGTAGTGATTTTTTTTTAATAAACAAGAAATGAGTTAAAATACTTTTCGACTGTTAAGTCATATATAAAAAAATGAAATATAAAAAATATTACATAGATATACAATTTACAAAAATTATCAAAGTGATAAAACTGTATTTGTAAGAATAATTATTTTTACTTCTTGATTTTTATTATATATGGTTCTATACCATTCAATATTTTTAAAACAAAAAATGATTAATTTAATTATTATTATTACTGTAAATCGTATTATTTTTATTCTAATGCTGTTGTTATCATTACTATTTATTATTTTATTGCCATTGTTATTGTAATTATTATTATTATCATTATTTTTATTATTTTATTATTAATTTTATCTATTGATGTTATGTTATCTCATTTGTTAGTATTAAGAATATGTATGCCATGAAATATTTTGAAAATTAAAGTTGATTTATTTAATTATTATTATTACTGTAAATCTTATTTTGTGTTCATATTGTTATTATTATTGTTTTTATTGTAGGAAATTAACATTTGAGTGAGGACTTGAAAAAATAATGTTACTATCGACGTACAAGAAAAAATTATATTTATTTGTTTGTGATTTACTAAAATGGAGAAATGTTGATAGCAATACATTATCATACTTTTTTTTTACATTCAGAAATTGTTTTACGGTAAATGAATGTTTTTTACATTATTAGATCCAAATAAAGAACATCATGAAAAAAATACTGTAATAACTGTAAGTAATTTAAAAATAAATAATTATTTATAATTATTAAGACAATTTATAGATTATCAGGTTTTTTAATATTTATTTTCATTTTACTTGTAAAATTGTGTTTTTTAAAAAATTTTTGTGTTCGTATATTTTTTTTTATTTTATTTTATATTTTACTTTTGGACATCATACATCGCAACAGTAAATAAAAAATTTAAAATTCCACCAGTATACAACTTTTAGAGAATCCGGAAAATAATATTGAAGAAAAAATTCATATAAAAAAACAAAATTAATAAACAAATATATTGATGTTAAATTTCAACAATTCAAAAAATGTACAGAACAGAAGCTGAACAGCATTTTTGGAGTATATTTTCACAATCACCATCAAATATTTTTAAGTAATTATATTTAATTTATATTTTTAAAATTATGATTTTTTAAAAATGTTTCACCTGATAATGGCGTAAATGCCGAAAAGCTTTGTATTTTCTATAAGAAAATAAATATTAGTGATTTAACTAATTTTCAATTAATAATTTATTAAATGTTTATGATAAAATATATATTTTAAAATATACACATAATATTTAGAACAAAATGTGTTTTAATTAACTCAAAGAATGATATATTAAACTATATATGTAAATATAGAAAAATACTGACTAAAATTAAGTTATTTTGTGTCGTTGTCATCATTGAACAGAGTATTTTGGAATTACATTTATATTCATTGCATATTGTCTCCATATGAAGCACATGAACTGCTTGCATTTGTAACATGAAAATTTAGTTATTTTTTATCGGAACTCCTTGAACACACTTTACATCTTCATGATTTTCTTGTTTCATTCGCTAATACTGCTGTTTTTTTTGCTGTAATAAATATCTCCGCTGCATTTGGCTTATATTTATAAGTAGATAGCCAGACTGAGACCTGTTTAAAATAACTGGGTGTACTAAATTCATTCCAATCTGCTTCAAAAATCTTCTTACAATTTTATTTTCATGATTATCAACTGAAAGTTGCTAACAAAATATTACTTTATAAAATGGTGTTAAAGCCAATATGGATGTACGCAGCAGAACTTTGGGGATATGTGTCCAAAAGTAATGTGAATAAGATTTAGCGCTTCCAGAATAAATTACTTCGTTCGTTGATGGGGGTACCATGGTACATATCTAACCAGAAACTACATAAGGATCTTGGAATAAAATATGTAACTGAAGAAATACAACAATCAGTCAGGAAACATATGTCGAGACTAGAAATATATGACAATTCCCTCGCAGCGAAATTACTAGAACGATCAATAAACCCGAGGGGAATAAAACGAAAAAATGACTGATTTTGTCTAGTCACCGAGTCAGCAGATCTCCCCGATCACGCTGATGAGCATGTCCGAAATTTCATGACAATACATAAGTCAAAAAAATCTAGTGGATGGTCTCATTGGTCAGTTCTAGATGAGAAGAAATTATATAAAAAAAAGAAAAACCAATGATTATTGGATAAAAAAATTGTTTGAGTATTTATTAATGAAATGTCCAATAATCTAAAAAAAAAATAGTCATTACCAATCATTTAGTTCTTCTCCCCAACATATAGGTTGCGCATAATTTATGTACCATATCCGCTCTACCTCTAGTACATTATAAAAACTAATTATTTCGGATTTATTAATAGTGGAACATATTTTATTGAGGTTTGGATACCAGACATCAGTATAACATTTCCACCCTTTTTTGGAACATAAGATACTGCTGTTATTTTATCTTGATAATAGCCAAAGACTGTACTATTTACGTGTATTTTATTTATAATAGTTAGGTCTAGTGGAAGCTGAGTTTTATTCCTTCTAATTGTTCCAACCAGAGTTAATATTTTTATCAATAATTTGAGATATAAAGGAAAACTTGTGAACTGATTTTCGCATATAATATTTCTACCTGAACTATGTATTGGTTCTGTAAGTCTCAAAATATTAAGGCTGTTTTCCAATATATATATATATATATATATATATATATATATATATATATATATATATATATATATATATATATATATATATATATATATATCATCATCATCATCATCAATGTTGTCGAACGTCGTGACTAGCTAATTGTACGTTTATTTGAACTAGCATTCAAGGTACTATTTATGTGTGACATAGATGCGCGTGCATATAATGTTATGCAGAGTGGGGTGCCACTGTCTTCTCCGTGATAGTTAAGAATTAAATAATGATGAAAACTTTCTATGTCGCGTGTTGGTTTCGAACTCCCAACCGTCGAGTTCACAGTCGAGCACTCTAGCAACTATGCCACTGCGACCTTTATATATATATATACAAAGTGAATACCATGTTTTGGCATCTTACAAGAACTTAATCCGCCATCAAAGTGTAATGATCATCTTCAAATAATGTAACTGATAAATGTATCCTTTACTTTTCTTCTCTATTCCTTGATAGCAATGTAGTAATTGGATAAATATTAATATATTATAGACATGATGATGTTGATATAATATACCATATATCGTTATTGTGATGAATTATTACCAAATGACAATAGTCTATGAAAAGTTTATAACCAATATAGTCGGCGGCACAATAATGTTACATTCCGCAAATCATTAAATAAATTATTTATTATTATTGTAAGGCCACAGTTATAGTTAATAGCTAACAGTCTGCTAAACTCAATCATAGCGACGTGGGATCATGGACCACAGAAAAACGCTAAAACATGTTTATAATTGAAAAGTCAAATTACCAATAAATGGATTTCATTGTTGAGTTATAAACTATGCAACAATTTTTATGACGTAGTGAAAATGTTGAACATACTCAATAACGTTACAATGATACAATTTTTTTTTTTCATTTGTGTATTGTAAATGAGGTCTTGTTTTATTAAAAGCCTGAAAAGTTTGTTATTGTTTGTACTTAATTTTGTTTTCGTTGTTTGTTTAAAAAATGAATGATAAAATTGCTTCATTTTTTAAAATTAAATAAAGAAGTTACAAGAGTGGGCTAGGTGAATACATGTGTCAGACGTGTGGAGGACCTTTCACATTGACCGAATCATCTACATAGTAATTTATTTATACATATTTTAAAATTATCACGTGTTTGAAATTTGGTTAAATTTTTTTAGTGATGATGGATATTATTGGTGCTGAAACAATTATGTCAGTGTATTGAAAACGCAAATGTAAATGTTGCTACACCCATGTGTCTCAAAAGAAAAACAGGTTTTTTGACAGGTCAAAACTGTCGATTACACAAATATTAATATTTAATATTTGTGTACAATTCGGTTGACAGTCTTTCCTTGATGCACGCTGTCTGGAAAATGGATATGTCCAAGCAGACTACTATTGGTTAGGTATTATTTTGCCAGGAAGTTGTATTAGATGCTTTTCTAAAGGATGCTGATTCCACACATTTTGGTCGTTTTTAAATTTATCTTATGTATAACTTTTTAAACTTACCTGTTATAGAGACAAATTAAGTAATTCCAAAGATTAATTCTTGTCACATAAAAAAAAATTAATTCTGAAATAATACATAATTAAGTAATCTATGTTTCTGCTGTCATTTTAACCTCCTTGAATTGTTAAAGACAAATGAGTAATTGTTTAGGTTAATCATTCCTTTATTTTTTGAGACAATGGGAATGATTCCCATACAAATTCCATAGAAGGGATCTAGCCAGCTGCTAAAGATTGCATTCCACACAGGTACAATCGGAAAACCAATTTACCAGGAAATCTCGCTCGTTACATGTTTATGCAACACTGTAAAGCGATAGGAAAATTGGTTTCTTCCAATTTGTCTGGATCGCTGTATAATGTATTACAGCCGAATCCTCTTCCAGAATCTGAGAAGATGGATGTGTACAGTTTAAATGAAGTCAAGTAATTTTTGCAAGGTTAGTATATGAGAATATTGTTATATTCAATAAAAAGTTATGTTGTAGATAAATTGTGTAGTATTTTTCAATATTAATATGAATATAAATTTGATGTTAACAGCGCCGACAGATCTGTTATTCATGGTGATGATTTGGAATAAGTATGTACATTGTGGATTAGGCCTCCTAGGGAAACCACATTACAAAAACAGCGCCTGTAGTTTCCTCAGTGTGGTGGACTTGAACTTGTTAAAAAGTGCTTATCATATAAAACTATAAATAAGTACTGGGTTGTAGTAACTTGTGCGAAATGAATTCTTTCATAATGAATTGTTTTATATTTTTTAATGCAACTTGATTTTAAACTGTATAAGTAAAAATCTACTAATTTTGGATTTAAATTTAAAAACTAATGTATATTTACACCACTAAATATACAAGAATTTGTAACCTTTGAAATACAATATATATGTACTAAGAAAGAAATATTATGAGCTGTTTCTCTATACACTATGTAAACTTTTAATAACAAAACAGTCTAACTTCCATAATAACGAATATTTGATTTACAGACAATGTACTAGTTCAAAAGATATTTAGCAATATGTTACAATATTGAATTGAACATAGTAATATACAAAATACAAGACAAAATGTTAAAAACAAATTTATGTGTTAATAACATAAAATATGAAACATTTTATTACACAATGTATATTAGTTTTTTTCAATGTAAAAAACATTAGTATTAATTTTTACAATAATTCTTCATTTCAACTGTTTGACAATTATTTGCTAATTATGCATTTAAATTAACGTTACCTAATTTTATCTCTTTAAATTTCGTAATTAACTACACTATTCTATAATAGTGTTTATATTATCTTTATTTAATTGAAGGAACCAAATTTTAATTTGCTAAGATGTAAAATAACAGTCATATAATAATATTATTTTAGTATTTCACCTTTTAAAATTAAATTTAATTATAATTATTTTTTCCGGTGTATATAATAAATAGTTTTTAAAAACTTTCATCTTTTATTTCAATTTGCTTTTATTTCAGTTTCATTGTTACCAATAATTAAATAACAAAGTTGCGTAGCGTCTATTAACATGATTTGATATACATTTTCTGACGATTTAAATTAAAGTTTTGAGTTATCTTCGTTATTTTATTGTTTTAACATAATTTTTGACTAGGAATCACCACGACTAATTAAAAATAAAATTTCACTTTTTGTTGTAGGTATATGTGTAAAAACAAAAAAATTTACCGCCTCAATTTTCACGGTCAAGTTACTTTAGTTAGTACCTGTCACCTGTTACGATTCGGTTCGATTACATATTGTAGATTTATTTTATAATTTATTTAATAATTTCGTTTATACTTGCAACATGGATTTTATAAGTGCTTTATTTTATACACTATTTATTCTGCAACATATAGTTAAATAACGTTAAGTACTAATTCGATATAGTTCGCGATTTTCAATTTACGAATATTAAATTTTTTTAAAGAACCGTATATTAACCACTATTAAGTCTACTTGCTGTTGTTAAATGGATTTAGTTGTACAATCCATTACTTCCTTTATCACTCACACATGAAAACTGGTTTGACCGATTGATTTTTACAGTTAGAAGCATATTATTCAGGTTAGTGTTATTTTAATTTTTTTATTGATCGTTTATTTCGTTTTAAACAGAAATGTCATATACGACTATTATTAATGATTTTTTTAAATTGTACCATGTGCATAAGCGCCGACTTTGTGGAGCAGGGGGCAGTCGCCCCTCAGTTATACCGGGGCCATGCCCTCCTCAATGGTTATTAATTAAGGACCTTGCCCATTCAACGTTTATTATTCAAGAGTTATAACCCTTCCAGTATCATAAGTTAGATATAAAAATATATAAAATGTCTTTATATGAATATTTCAGGTAATTCATATGTAAGATTTATTGTGTATGCTTGATAATGACGTAACTGTCGAAAAGCTTTGCAATAGAAAACGTTTATACTGATTCAACTACGTTATGATTTTGTTTTGTTTATAATTCATAGTCACTGCTCTTCGATATATTAACATTATACATATATATATATTATATGTAAGAAAACAATTTTGTTAATATGCTATGTTTATGGAACATAAAAAAATATTATTTTGCCCCACCCCAGTTTTTTCCAATTCGGCGCACCTGGCCATGTGAAAACCATCCTCTTTTGAGCATCGTTATTTACTTAATTTTCTATGCTAAATTTTGCTTAATTTCGTTATTTTCCCTTCATTCTACTCATATTCATACTTCATAATTTCCTTTCTGTATAACTTTCAAAAATGGTTTCCTCGTATTTTTAACTTCATAACTCGTTAAAAATAGACATTTTCGACATTTCTGAAAAAAAAACACCTGTCAAAATCGGGAATGTACAAGTATTCTAGGAATCTAACCGTAAACTTTTGAATAGACCTGTTTTGTTGATTAGATTCAGGTTTGCTTGGGCTAGTTAGAAGTATTATTAAAAGAAAAAAACAAAATAGCACCATAGCCGTTTTTTTTAATGGTTCCTCATTCCGCACTTACGCGATGAGGCAAATGTATTTGGATTATAAAGGTGCAGGGAATTATTATGCTTAATAAGTGTAGTGTTGCTGAAATAAAAAAAAAATTACGTTAAAAAAAATGAGTGTGTGTAGTAGTTCCCTGCAGTGTCTAACTTATTAAATAGGATGTTGGGATGAGAACCGTAGGCCCTTGAGTCATCAAGGATGTGTGTGAAGAGAGTTTTATCTGAATAAAATAGTCATTAATATAAAACAATATACATAAACACAATAAAATGAAACAAGTTTAGATTCGGTTAGATTAGAATGGGTTAGGCTTGTTTCGTCTAGTTATAAGTAGAATTAAAGAAAAAAACGATGGCATATTACCAGGCTATGTTAGGTTGCAATCGGTTAGGTTTGTTTAGTCTAGTTAGAAAGAAAAAAACTGATGCTAGCGCTTACTGTCGGAAGTAATAGTTATGTAAGATTTATATTGATTCGATAGATGTCGAAATTTACTGTTGAAGTCTAGTTTTTAAAATTTTGATTTTCTCGAAAAAATGAAGTTTCCGCAAAAAATTTTTTCAGTCATAGTTATTTTTATAAAAATGTGATTTTTGTAATTAAAACCGACGTGTTTGGGCATACTTGCATAAACTTCAAATGTCCCTGAAGTATCAATATTATAATTTAGCTGAATGCATATATTAATTTATATACTTTTTCTCCGTTTAAAAACCTATTAGATATTTAGTTGTATATTGTAATGTAAATGTCATTATTTTGACGATAAACTCGAATAAATGTGATATTTTGTTTTGTTTATTGTGTTTCCATAGATTGCATTATAATTAATATCACTTGTAGGATTAATTTTTCATTGTCTAATTTACGATATTTTAATAATTTGTTGATTTTTGAGATAGCAGCGTCAGTTATTTACTTTGAACAATGACTATTTCTCTTGTTTCACGTAATGTTCTAATTAAGTATCTTGTAATGATTATTATGATATTTAATGTTGTTAAATTATTTTAAATGTTCTTGAAAGTAATATTTTCTACTCATTTAGATATTACACTGAGATTTTTTCATATAGCGGCTTTTGAAAATGTAGTCGGGTGCAGGTGGTAATTTATTTATATTTATAAGTTTGTAACTTACCCGAGAAATTGATGATATAATATTTTCTGATATTTCAATTATATAGCTTGATAATGACGTAGTTGCCGAAAAGCTTTGCTTAATAAATAAAGTTTAGTGATTTTAACTGTTTTTTGTAATCAAGTATAAAAAATCACTACATTCCACAATCTAAACTTTTTCAATAATTTGTTGATTTTAAGGTCACAGCGTCATTAATTTAGTTTCAACATCTAATGGTTTACATCATATTTTAATTTTCGTGTGACGATTACGTTATATAGTATTTTGCATTAAATGTTACATTTTTATATATACGAGATTTATAGATGCCAGTTGACGCAATCGGGTATTTTTTATATTCCCAATTTTGTTAAGTTATCAGGGACTGCTTATTTAAATATGACAACCATATTTAATTTAAATACGACTGTGTTTATAATGTATTCTCAATCACAGTGAGTAAAACGAGCTAGTGATTTTTGTGGCGTTGAATTTTGTTTAACGGAATGTGAGCGAAACTTGTATTTGTTTTATTTTTAACAACATGGATTATTCGAACATTTCAAGTAATTTTTTTATATGAAATTTTATAATTTGTTATACAATGAAATATGTATATTAAATTGTATGTATATATCATGGTGCTAATTTGTCAATTTAATTACTGTTTTATATTTAAAATTGTGTTAAATTTGATCTTATTAGCATATACTTGTTTTTTCATTTTTTAAATATACGTTAATTGTACTAAAATTATTTTTTACTTATTTATAATTTTATAATTATGTATAATGTATAGTATACTTATTTTACGGATTCAGTAGAGTTTTTCTAACATATCAAGTAATTTTTTTAAGATGCGTGATCCTAAAGTATTATGTATGCGTGCTTTCAATTATAATATGTATATTTGACTTTCATATTTAACTGTGTTAAATTTTAACTTATCGTACCTGTTTTTATCCGAACTACATAAATAAGTAACGTTGTTGTTTGACACATTATTTTTTGGATGCAATCTGTATTTATAACAATAAGCAGCAGTGAAGATATGTTATTATCAAAATTCGGAAGGAGGATAGCCTCCCAATGGATGACTTATTGATGATTACTTTTACGTTAAATTAATCTACAATTATATGATTTGTGAGTAATCAGGATCAATGTTGAAGCCGGGGAGGATTGAATTTTACACAATCTGTCAGCAGGTTCTTTGCTAATATATTTAAGTGTTGGTTGAGTCTTTCCTTATATCTTGCACTTGAGTTGCGGATCTCTTCTTTGACAGAAATTATCTTCAAGTCTTTCGAGATGTCATTTAGATTTTTTCTTGTGCCCTTTCCATGTACCCCATTAGCTACACGCCATATGCCCAAACTGGCTTTATTATTGATTTATAGAGCATAACTTTATTTGATTTTTTCTTGTGCCCTTTCCATGTACCCCATTAGCTACACGCCATATGCCCAAACTGGCTTTATTATTGATTTATAGAGCATAACTTTATTTTCTACTGAAAGAACTGAATTTCTTTAGCCAGTCCATATTCTCAGTTTCAATCTGATCTGGAGATGTAGATCAAGGTATTTCGCACTACTTGCTGTTGTAATTGGCTTTTTGTTGAGATATATCGAACTGACCGTTCCGGGTTTCAATTTAAATAATACACGGATGCGTTTATTTTCGTTAACATTTATTTTCCACCGTTTGAACCAATTTGCAAGATGGTTTAAGCATTCTTGAACATAACTGGATACGGTACCGACGTCATATGTCTAAATTTAAAATAATTTGACATATTTCTGATAATTTAATTTTGTAACTTACGTCAGGATAATACGTGTTCGCTATTGAAACGTTACGTGGTTGTGCTGTATTAATTATGCAAATCATATTAAGTTTACGATGCACGCGATGATTTGAATGGTATAATTTCATCACTGATTTATCTATGTACATTTATTTCAACTTGTGTTTGACCGTACATTTTTATTTAAAACATACAACATCAATTAATTATCGCGACTGAATACGTAATGCATATGGATGTGTATTTACACATATACATATATATTATCCTTTGTATCATAGATTATATAATGGTATTCATATGTGCCAAAAATATTTTAAATCTATATGATTGTTCATAGCGAAAACAAATTTAATGATAATAATCAGTAACGATAATAAATTTTATGTTATAGAATACGAGGATATTTCGTGTTAACTTACGTTTCAGTTGCTTGATCGAGATAGACATCTTCGATCCGTTTAAATTACAACCTTTTCTTTAACGGAAAAACTTATTTTTATTGATTAGTCCGATGAAAAATATATATTAATTTTTCTTCAAATTATCGAGATTATGAAGATGTTCGAACGTAAATAAATCATACCGCTACCCTTAACTCGTTCGAATAGGTTTTTCATGTCGACTGAATAAAATTGTACAAATTACTGTCAATTTTTTTTTTTTTTATTACGCAAGGTTTAGAAAACAATTATAATTTTTATTTCTACACTTAAACTTTTTACGAATGAATTTTTAAAAAATTGGAAGTGAAGGAATGAACTTGTTTATTGAGAGATTTCGAGATAAATCGGAAGGCTAAATTTTTATGTCGGAGGGAGAGAGGAACAATATGAGACAAAGAGAGCCTAAAATTAAGCGCATACAGAGGTTTTGTATTTTATCCAATTTGGTTAAGAGGTCAATTTTAGAACGAATTAAGGAAATATATAGAATGCGGAGAGAAACGGGATCTCCACCCCAGACAGTTGAGGAGAGGGATCTTAGGATATTAGAGGATTGTAGGGTGACCGAAATAAGGAAGTCTATATGCGGTTTCCAAGTAAGTTTTTGATCTAAAGTCAGTCCTAAGTAGGTGAATTGCGTTACTATAGCGATGCGGTCATTATAAAACGGAATGTATTGAGGAGGATAGGTAGGCCGATTGAGGGAAAACACGATAGCTGCAGATTTGCTGGGATTAATGGAAAGATCGTAAAATTGGAAATGGTTACTTAAAGTTATGATATTATGTGTTAAATATTGCGTAATAAGGTCAAGATTATTGCTGTGTTGAAAGAGGACTAGATCGTACGCATAGGAGATGGAATAGGATCAATGGGGAAGCGGAGGTTTTAAATCGTGCATAATATAGATATTAAATAAAATGGGACTAAGAACAGAACCTTGTGCGAGACCGGCAGTACAGCGGATGTTGGAATGTAGGGTGCCGGAAGTGTAAATGTTTGATTTTAAATAGGTTACAAATATAAGCTGCGAGATTATGTGGAATACTAAGTGATAAGAGGCGTTGGTGCAGTAAGCTGATGTTGACGTTATCGAAAGCTGTGGTGAGATCTAGAAATGTGGCTAACAAGAAACCTTTATCTATATATGTTTTGTATATGTTAGATGTCAGAAAGGAGGTACAATCAGCAGTTGAATATTGGGGCGGAAGCCATAAATAAAATTAGGATATTATTATTTTCTAACCACCACTCTAAACGATAGCGGATGACAGATTCAAGAAGTTTTCGAACACAGGAAGCTAGAGGAATGGGGCGGTACGAAGTAGCCAAATGTTTGGGTTTTGAAGATTTGTGAACAGGGGTAATATTGAAGATTAGCCAGTCCTGAGGAATAAAGTTTTCTTGTAGAAATTTGGAGAACATTTGGGAAAGCAAATTCAAAGAACGGTTTGACAAAGCTTGAAGCATTTTATGTGATATTAAATCAGGGCCTGGGGCAGTATCCCTTTTATTTTCTAATATATGTGTGAGCTCTGTAATTGTGATAGGCATATCAACATGTTTGGAGGGGAAGCAGATGTGAAATGGAAAGGGTTGGTTTGATGAAGGGAAGGTACATACAGAAGAGAAACGCGGTTGACAAATTCGTCAAACCAATGTTCGTGATCAGTAAAGGGAGTAGAAGCAGAAAGAGCTCGATGTTTAAACGCTTTACATTGTTCCCAGATTTTGAATAACGGTGTAGATCTGTTAAAAGATGAGCAGAATCGTCTCCAGGAATCTCGTTTAGTCTGATTTAATAACCGGCGGGTTTGGACATTGATCTTCCTAAATTCCATAAAATTGGATACAGTTTTATTTTTCTGAAAGATGCGAAATGCCTGATTCCTTTTGTTTATCTGGAAGGAACATTGCTTTGTCCACCATCTGACGGGAAGTTTCTTACCTAGGTAAATGGAATTATTACAAGTGCAGGCGGAAACTGAATCATGGATGATGAATAGAAAGAGATCATATACTTCGGGGGAGGAGAGATTTGACGGAAAGCTGAAGAAAAGATTGTCAGCAACGGAAGAGAATATCATAATTGATTTTTTTGGTGTGCAGGATAGAAGAAGGGGTAGAAGATGAAGTAGTATCCCCGCCGGGGATTTGAAGGTAAGTACAAACCCGCAGATGATCACTACCCAGATAGAAGGGAATGACCGACCAGTTGCATGAAAAAGATAAGATGGGAGAACAGAGGGTGAGATCAATGGCACTGGATGAAAATTGAGGAGTAGGAAGCGTGGTGTGAGTCCCGTGATCGGCAATTTGTAAAACGGCTGTACCATTAAGATTAAATGAACTACAGCCCCAACTGGGGTGGTGAGCGTTAAAATCGCCCCCAATAATGAGACGTGTGGAGGCTAAAGACTCAATGGTTGCTCCGAAAGCTCGCACATTGATTCTGTGTAGGCGAGGCACGTAGATGGACAGTATATTGACTGTAGTATTATTGATAGTAACGGCGATTCCTATTGAGTTGATGTTATGCAACTGATTTGAGTAGTTAACGAAATGGTCGGGAAGAAGATGATGTGGAATGCGTTGCTTAACCAGCACGGCGGTACCGCCATAACCGTCAACCCTATCCTGTCTGTAGACTGAAAATCCGCGTTTTTTATACAAAACGTCTTAATAAGTGGATATACATCAAATAAGGAGAGATTGCAAATAAAATCGTGCAAAACAAAAAAAAATTAATCAAGTAAAAATGGTGATATCAATTGGAGTCTTAAACTGTAGCTACAATATAGATACTTTCGTGTATTTTCTTGAGAGTATTTTGTATACCTTTAAACTTTTCATTTTGTTGTAGTGCTGGATGATTGCTATCCAAATATTTGTCATAGAACTTCTTTTACGGTAATTTCTCAGATGCAACAACGACTGCGTTCAGTTCAATATACGGGCTTTTATTTTAAACAGTCTGTAGTTTACGACAGTGTCGATGACGCACTGATTGAATTGAAACATGAATATATATAATGTGCACACTTTGTATATTATTGTTTTTTTAATGTTAATTTCCACGAGTATTTAATATTGAAGACTTTTGGAATTATCGGTTGTTTAAAGTCATTATAAAAATTTGTTAAAAGTGAAACCGTCGCTATATTGATTTGTTTATTTCGACTTTGTGCCTGCTGAATATAATAGATTAAAAAATTATAACCCATTCTGTATAACATCGTATACATTTTTCAATTCTTAATCAATGGGAACTATATTAAAAGATGTCTTCGGTATATTGAAATAAATCCGATTTAACAATAAAATGTCTATCGGCTAATTTTACTATCATCACAGTTGTGTACCAGTTAATGTCGAATGCTTTCGATAGTTCCAGTAATAACCTACCGATATATTCATTTTTGGCGAACAATTTTGCTACACGTTACAGAAGATCTGACCGCAATTCGCAGTTTTCTGCAAATAAAATTTTATTTTGTCGAAAACAAAATAAATGCCGAAATTGAAACAAATGTCGAAAATGACGATTTGTACTTTTTTAAACACTTTATTTTTTTTACAAAAGATCCACTCGTGAAATTATTTTTTTTTATATATTTTTCTTCGATTGTTAGTAGAAATGTTTGTAAGGTTGTTCTATGTCATATTTTGTGTCTATGACTAGAATGATAAATCGTGTGAACCAACATTTTAGTTTTACCATTTATTTTTATTTTTCATTTTTGTTTTCAATGTTATTTTTTATTCGAAGAGGAAAGAGAAATAAGCACACTTAGTCCTAATGAAATCCAATTGTGTCGGCATATGTGGAAAAAAGCTTTTCCTATCTGAAAAATATTCTAAGTAATAAACGACAATTTTACGAATTAAATTTTAAAAAAAATTTAATTATTCCTTTTAACGTCAAATTATTTAAGTATAATTGTACGTGTATAGCTAATAAATCTGTAATTTCGTATACTGTAGTGTTTTATACTAAATTTACTTACATTAATACTCGTAATTTATGACTTATTGTGAATATTTGTTCTATAAATACATTTACAGTATTTAATATTAGTTTATTTATTAATACTAAACATAATCATGATATTATCTACTTCGAAAAGAACACCTTAAAATAACAACAACCAACCGCACCAACGCATCGCACAGATCAAAAACGTATGACATGACACAGACTCCATTATATCATATCATAATATATATATATATATATACTGTATCTCAAATTACTGTACGCATCTCGTGGTGGTCCTCCTTATAACGTAATGTCACTTCTGCATGTTGAGAATTTAGATTTGTTCCCGGACATAGCGACTTTTCTCGAGAAGTTGTCCGAGTTCTAAGAATATGAGTTAGTGATTATTACGGCTCCACGTTGGGTAAGCTGTAAAGGCATCCCCATAAAAAAAAATATATATATATATATATTGACAGTACATTTATTAATAATATTCTTTATTTATACTCTAAATATGAAATAACATTATAATAATGATTTTCCTACACGACTTAAACAAATTTTTACAGGAAATATAAACCTCTTTTTATGAATACCGAAAATGACTTTTTAAACGCCGAAAAATGTCAAAAATGACTTTTTAATACCCGAAATAAAAATTTCTACTGCCGAAAAATCCGCACTTTACTTCATTAAAGCTCAAACCGATCGAGTATAATATGTAATAGACGTGGCGTGTGCCTGAAACCCTAATAATAATTTAAATTTTAGTTTTTTATCAGGTGAAATTGCGCGAATAATTGTTGATTAATTTTATTAATTGTTTGTTTTATTTACGATTCTCTCTATGTTATATAATTATATTACGAGCTAACGATATAATTATTCGAAATACATGCGTTAATATATATATATATATATATATATATATATATATTTATATTTATATATGTACAGAAACTTTCTAAGCTATTACTAAAAACGTTACTGTCTTAAATATATTTATTCAAGCTGTCCGCGTCGCTTTAGCAGTTTATCCCACGCAGGCACCTGAAACTTTGCTCACCTAATTATCAATACGTAGGTCATAACAACGTTTCAGATGATGCGGAGGTCGCTTTTTATTCGAAGCCGATTGTCGCGCGTTGATTCGAATTCTTCGAGGTGGTTATTATTCTCGTCGTAATTAGTTTAGACTATGAGCACACCTGAAACTTTGCTCACCTTATTGTCACTACAGGTTGAGTAATGAGTCAGGCGCGCCCATAACGTAAACTTAATCTTGCTTATATTCGTCGTAATTTTTCGCATCCGACTACTACTATTACGTAAAATTAAATTAAACTTAAAATTAATTACGGTTAACGGAATAAGCGCGATAAAAGAATGTTATAAGTTTTTCGAATAACATTTTAATAATTAATAAATATTTAAATTTATATTTTGTGTTTTTATTTTTAAATCTTTATTTTTATCTAAATTTAAATATCGCTTGATAATGGCGTAGTTGCCGAAAAGCTTTTGTGAATTTCGAGAAAATAAAGTTTTAGTGATTTTAACTGATTTTTGTAATTAAAGTAATAAATATCAGCCTGCTAGAAAAACTGGCGATATATAGATTTTTTTTTTTTAATTTTTTTAAACGAGTATTAAGAGAATTCGAATTTTATAGCTAAAACGGAGCAATTTTTACGTAGTTCGGAAATAAATTCGGCAATTAACGATAAAAATTGTAATTATATCACATTCGTTTGAAATTGTTCAACGATGATCGGTTAATCTTTAGTCGCGTGCGATGACGAAGCTATTTACGATGAAGATGTGGGATCGTTAATTTCGTAAAACGAGCTTTCGATTAGGCGAACTTTCAAGTTTGAGATAACGTGAGCGGAAGAAAGAAGTTCTAAAAGGAAAGACTGCGCAGAAGAAGACGAAGTTGAGTAATTAAATATTTCCGGTAAATCGCCTCGCGACATTTTAACGCGGTACAACTTAAGGAGGAGAATTAGGATATTGCGAGACGAAACAGTCGGGCGAACATCGTTAGAGTTGGAATTAAACGGGCAATTATTAGACGGGTTAAATTTCCCCAGATGAATATTTCACGGCTATACGTTAGCGGTAGTAGAGAAAATATTATCGGTAATTACATTTATATTTCTCGAAGACAACCGTTGGGCGTATGCCGTTGATTTCTAGATAGGATGGAATTTTAATTATTACGGGATGCGTTCTGGAGTATATCGCGCTAATAAAGCGCTGCAGTGCGAGGATTAAATAAGAACTACGTGTTGGTTAATGACTTTTCCGCGATAATTGCCACTCGAAATTGCTCTTCTATCTATACACTAGTTTCCGTTCGTATAATTGCAGTTTCTAGTTTGCAAATTTACCAATTAATCATTTCGTTTAGATTTTATTCGCAAATACGTCTCGCATATTTACGAATATAAACTCTAAATCGTGTCTAGCATCATTTTTTTTTGTCTTTGTAAATCTGAGTTTTTAATAAAAACAAGATGTCTTGTATAAACTTTTTTTTTTTTTTTTTGTAATCGTAATATTTTTATTTTTTTAATTCGTTTTTAAACGTATATTTCGGATATGCAACTAGCATTACAAGATGACGTGGAAGCAGGCATGCATATTTCAAAATACAAAGATCATAAAAATGACTTATCCCGTCAAGCTTTCGCTCGTCGACGGGTATTTACACGTTGTATTAATATCATTACATATTAACTATTAATAAGTATTTATAATAAATATACAATTACCCTATAATTTATATAACTTATTTATTTACAATTAATTTTCATATTCGCGCGTTTCATCATTAGTCACACGGATTCTCATTTACACTCTCATATTACACATTAATTTTTTTTTTTTATCACGGCGAATGTAATTATGTCTCCAATGATACCGTTAACGTAATAGTGAAATGATTTAATTTATAGTTTCTTACACGAGAAATATGGAAAAAAAATAGTTTTACAATTTTCGGAAGAAGAAGAAATAAAATTCCGGTTATATATATATATATATATATATATATATATATATATATATATATATATATATATATAATATATATGGGCTTTTGAGATTCCGGGACGACACGTCTTACTCAATATTTATGTTACAGGCTAATATGTAATCAAATATGAGCATGTATATGCTATTATCCTGTGAGCTGTCCCTTCGCTTACAATACGTGATAGGAATTTCGATTGATACATTCTGTAATAACTGCAGCTGAAAAATAGGTGGTTTTCATCGGCGATCTAATCTGCATCGCAAAGATGGGTACAGAATGGCGATAATTTGTGAGTAAATAGAAGGTATGGAATGTTGTTGACGTTGAGCCTTAGGCGGCATATAATAAGAATAAACGAAATTCTGTTTTCTATGTTGGAAGGAAGATTGAAGAACCAAGGAATTACTGGAATTGAAGGTTGAATATTCCTAAATCGTTTGGCTGAATAACAATGGTTCCAGAATTGTCTCTGTGTATTGAAGTAGAATGGGCCATTCTCGTTGGAGCTTCTAGCGAGATTGTCTACGGTATCATTCCGGTGAATACACCTGAATGGCTAGGAATCCAGACAAATTTTACACTGACACGTTTTCTTAGGATGTCGTAGATTGAAGCGTTCAATTTAGAATGTGTGAATTTTGAAATAGTACGGTTGATGAAAAATCTCAGCGTGAATAAGCGTTTCGATTAAAATTTCGTTATAAAATTAAATATTAATCGAACCGTATTTAATCGATATTAAAGTATTTTATATTTAATTTAAATATTTTTATTTGACTATATATTTAAATTGTATTTTATTTGTAACACGATTCTAAACGGAATAAATAAATTAAAAATGTACAGTCGTTTTTGTAAACCGGAAAAACAAAATATTCCGTTATTGATAATTTCGAATAATGTAAACATACATTTTATCTTCTGCACGGTTCCGTTAAAAGATCCCGTTGGAATAAACTTTTTTAAATTTAAGCTAGACTGAAAAATAAAATACGTAGGAAAATGAATAGTCTTTATAAAAAGCCTAAACTCGCATTTCAAACAGTTTTATATAACAATATTCCAGATACAACATTCAGTAATAGCCTAGCTGTTAAAATGCATTTACTTTTACTTAAAATATTCAAGCAAATAATGCGATAAACTAATTTTATGTTTGTGAACAATTTTGTAAAATGCCGTCTATTGTATAATAATTTGCTTTACTAACCGGTTCAACGCCTGCGGAGTATTATCTATGCAATAGAGTACTGTACCTTATGAGAAAAATTCCTCCAACCACTAATGAATAGCGGTTTAGCGGATATGTAGTTAACGATATATTTAAATTTAATACTCGATTTTTAATTCGGCACTATGTTATACACACACACACAGACTAATCTACATGGTAATGAATAAAAAACAAATTAAAAATAAAATAATAACTTGGATACGATCTTTGCGTTGAAAAACATTTATATATTTGATTATACTAGACCCTTTCAAGCAAAGGTTATATATATATATATATATATATATATATATATATATATATATATATATATATATATATATATATATATATATATATATAAGAGTATAGCCGCCGGCCGGTGTAATAACTCTTGTTTTCGTATGTAAAGTTAAGTATAACTCCAAAACTGAATAATAAATTGATAAATCGTATATATATATCATATGTATTTTGATAGAAAAATAACAATAACCTATCTGGTTAGCCAATTTTTTTTTTTTTGTATCAGTACATCCAGATACAGAAACAATAAAACAGTAAGCAGTGAATGCCCGTTTCGTCAAATGAAAAGAGCGCTATCTCTCGAGCTAATGCAATAACACCAAAATGGATTCTCAAATATTAAAACCAGCGTTTAGCGAATTAAGGCAAGAATTAAATTATGATATAACAAACAAATTAGAGGAACAAACGGAGAGAATTACGTCAAATCTGTATGAAATATTCGAGGAAAAAATTAAAAAATTAGAAGAAAAAGTAAATCTGCAAGACGAGAGAATTGCAAAGTTAGAGCGATCTATACGGAAAAATAATATGATTTTTCATGGTATAGAGGAAGATAATAAGAAAGAAGTGTTGGAAGAAAAAATAGTAAATATAATTAATAATGAGTTGAATATAAAATGTTCAAATGATAACATAAGCTCAATAAGACGGTTAGGGGGCGGTAAAAAATAACAAGAAAAGACCAATATTGGTTAAATTCACGGAGAAAGAAATCAGAACAGGAGTATTGAGGAATAGTAAAAAACTAAGAGAATGTAATATACATGTAACAGAAGATTTCACAAAGGAAATATTAGAAAAATAGGAAACAATTGGTGACACAAATGCTGAAATGCAGAACAGAGGGCAAATTTGCAATAATCAAGTATGATAAATTAATAGTTAAGAAATTTAACAGGACATTACATCAGAAAAATGTACATGCTACTCAAGTAGAAACGACAAAGAAAAAAATCAAATACTAACGAAAAGCAAAAACAATCAAATGATATTATAAATCTTGTAAACAACAATATGAATCGTCCACATTGAGATCAAAATCATCTCTGCAATAGCAAATAAAGAAAATCAGAGAAATGACAAATTTGGTTTAATAATAGTTAATACCAAGTCAATGGTTGCTCACGGAAATAATATTATTATATAAAAAAGGTAAAAAAGAGGAATTATAGACAATTAGTCTCCAGCAGACGTTATATAAAATATTTATGAAATTAATTTATACAAATGCAATTAGATGAACAATAACAACCAGATCAAGCAGATTTCAGATCTGGATTTTCTACAATTGATAACCTACATACGATACATCAGCTAGTAGAAAAGACTGATGAATATAATATAAAAATGTATTTTGCATTTGTCGATTTCCAAGAAGGCATTGACTCGGTTTATCATGACAGTTTGTATCGAACTATTGAAACCCAAAATATACACCCTAAATATATAAGAATCATAAAGAACACATACGATAATGGATATGGAAAAATTATGTTGGATAAAGAAGGAGAAAAGTTTCCATTGAAAACAGGAACACGACAAGGTGACCCATTAGCATCAGTTTTATTTAATGCTGTGCTGGAAGAAATATTTAAAAATCTGAATTAAAGAAAAAAGGGAATAGATATAAATGGCACTTATATATCAAACCTTCGATTTGCAGATGACGTAACTATAATTTCAGCCTCCCCGAAATAGTTAAAACCAATATTAATGGAATTACACGAAGAATCAAATGATAATGGGTGTGGAAATAAATTATGAAAAAACGAATTTACTAACAAATTGGTGGAAGATGCTACATATTTAGGCCAAAAAATATCATTCAAAAATCCAATAGAAAAAGAAGTCAATAAATCGGAAGAGGCCAATGCTCGATTACGGGCTTAATTTCCCTAATACAGTTAAACATATTAATATTAGTTTAGCATTAAGAAAGTTATACATGTTAATACTAGCCTAGCATTTAAGAAAATAATATTTGTAAATTTTAATTTAAAATGGGAAATACAGGTTATTGTAATTGTAATATATATATATATATATATATATATATATATATATATATATATATATATATATATATATGTACGTGTGTGTATAAGATTTCAAATAATACAAGTAGAGCACGATTTTGTTAAATTTTGATGCAACACATTTTGACACAGAAAAATTAACCATACCGAAATTTTCTTTTTCGCATTCTGATAATTCTGTAAAATAAACGGTTGCTATTACTACGTGTATTTTTAATTTATTAAAAAAATAATTTTACTAACGAGTGTCTTAAAGCGAAAACTGATTTGGCTCAATTCGTGCGTAACAACCCCTTCTACTAAAAAGACCGTTCTTGTTCGATAGAGCCGCATGTTTTCATTGTTGAACAATGTTCCGAAAAATAACGAATTCGATTACTTGCATGATACATTTTTTTAGGTCGTGTACCTTCTCGCTTAAAAATTGGCCGATTCCTTAGATTACGCGATTCAACGTGTCATTATTTATTATTATTATTATTATTGAGGTTATTTGAAGTCAAAGATGTACGACAACGAGCGTATACCGAAGTAGGAATTTGAAGTCGCATTAACGAAATTTGATCATATTTGTACAACGCGAAAAATGTCCACCAAAAGAATTCGTACGTGAGAGAAAAATCGTGCAGACTGTTAGCCCGATGTATTCTTCCACGCGATAACACCCTATATCCTGTGTACTTTAAATTGTTATTTTATTTAATTCAAACTTTGCGTTGATTTTTAGGGTACCCGGTACACGATTATTGAAATTAATAATTCGTCTGCTGCTTTATAACTTTTTATAAACGCGGACAACTTCTCTAGAAAAATCGCTATGTCCGGGAACAGATGTAGATTCTCAATATACAGAAGGGACAATACGTTATAAGGAGGACCATTACGAGCCGTGTGCAGTAATTTAAGATACAGTTCAGAGCGTAATGCTGTTAAAGAAGGGCATTCGAAGAACACGTGATCAGGGTTGCAGACTGCACGACCAGCATGTAGAGGGCAATACGGATTTTCTCTAAGCTGCATAAGGAACAGGCGGTCCGGCAGCAAGCAATGCCCAAACCGCAATTCAGATAAGTACAATTAAAATAGGTGAAAAAAAAATAGCGGAATAACTTTTTAATTTTCCGTTTTAAAATTCGAATATTTAACGGAAAACTCAATGTGATAGACTACAGGAAGGAGTTTGGTTCCGATATCCTGGTATTGCTGCTGCTAAAGGAAAATACGAGTTTATAGTAATACTCATCATCATCATTATAAAAGATTAGGTCTCGGGAAATTGACACGAAATACGGAAAACTAAATTTTATATGTATATATATGAAATATGTATGCGTGTGTCTTCTCGTTTCTGCATGCTTTGTGTCAATTTTTCAACAATGTATTATCTAGCTTTTTGTAATACCATTATTACGGCGTTCGTCGGATTACTAGTATTACTATCGTTATTGTACGTTACAGGAGATAAATGTGTTAGATGGAGCAAAAAATTACGTAACGAACCACGGGTAGGGGACTACAAAAGAAATGCGATAAAGTAAGTTCATTTTCCGTGTCGGCTTATTACGTGTCATATCGCCGACGAGATGGTGAACTTTAAGTTAATTTCGGAACGGCTCTTTGAAAGTTTCATGAAAACGCTTTTTGTATTAAATAAAACGTCCCCGACTTTTGAAATGTCTTCTCTTTACGTAAAATTAATTTACTTAAGACGGGAAATTAATTTACCAAGGTCGCGTGATTCCTTTTATATATCCTGTATAGTTTTTGACGGACGAGGTCAAAGTTATAACGTGTTTAACGCGGAGAGAGTTGATAAATTAATCTATTTATCTACTCGACTTGGCGGTCTTCTTGGATGGTTTTATTTTATATTATAAGTATATATATATATATGTATAGATTCATGAAATTTTTGATCATAATAAGTGGAATTTTCTTAAAAAAAAAAATAATAATAATTAAATTATTACCGACGTCGAAGGTACGTCACCGTTACATACACCTATCAAAAATATCTAAACCACGAATTGGTTCTCTGCAACACTTCTTCGACCGTTTTTCACGCACTTCTATTCACTGTAAACTTAATACTCCTCATTTTTCCGATTTACCATCTCAACTGCCGGAAGAAAAAATCAAATCGATACCCAAACTGCTTTAGGATTTAACGTCGAATTCGTGCCTCTCTGGTGTCCGGGTTGCAACGGCGCGTATAAATAAGTAAAAAAAAAGGTTCATTTTTTGTAATTGTTTTTATTCGATATGTACCCACGGACGGTTTTGTTTTTTTGGAATAACTCAAAAACTACTCGACCACAAATTTCGAATGAAATTTTATTTAAAAATAGGAAAACGAGAGATTAGCTTAAAATCATTTGTGAAACACAATATCGTTCAGATGATTTGCAACAATACATTCATTCGGTCTTTTTACAAAATTTTCCAGCATAGGTCATTGAATTTTCGAAATTTCTTCAGAAATTCGAGTTTTCAACTTTCCAGATCTCGTGGACGTAGCTCATAAAGTATCCCCACAAAAGAAAATCTGTAATTGTCGAGCCTGGCGAGCGCAACGGCCAACCTAAATCCGCACGACGCGACAATATGCGGTTACCAAACGCTTTTTTCAGTACTTCGAGCGTTTCTGCTAAACAGTGACACGTCGCACCATCTTCTTGAAACCATTACGTCACAGACAACGACGACGATGATGGAGTGAGGGAAGAAAAAACGAGTTTTATCATCTCTATATAGCGCGTTCCGTTGACAGTACCATTAAAAGAATAAGGCTTCGCTGTCATTCCAGCCTAGACGGTTACTCGCGACGGCTTCTGTTCGATTGAATTCGGATTAGATTCGGACCAGGAGCGGCAGTTCTACGAGTTCGGATAGCTGAAATCATCAAAAAGGTTGTTTAAATCGAACTCTTCATCTTTGATTTCTTTCCCATAGTTTCAGGAAAAAGCTTCCTTTGTGTATGGTCGGTACTTTTTAATTCCTGAGTTATTACCAGTTTAGAAGAATGAAATTCAAGTCTTCCACCAGCAGTATACGGTGAACAGATTCTCTCGATAGGTTTAAAGAAGCAACATGACGACGAGCAGGACGACCCCGAATGTTCGCTGCCCGAATCGATCGATGTTTGTGTTTTTTTTCGTCCAGAATTTTTTTTTTTATCCGTTACAGAAGCTGTCTCTCGGAAGTTTTCAACACACCTTAAAACTGAATTGCGAGATGGTATATGTTTACACACGGTCGCGATCGATTCAGTCGAAAATAACGTTCCACGCAAAACGTGCGCTCCATAGGGTGCCATGATAACTGAAACTGACAAAAACGAATCTCTCGTGTATATGGAGCACGGGGTTTGCGTTATATTACCGAAAACAAAACCGTCCATCTTCTCTGGGTCATCGTATATTACCGTTTTTGGTGATTTTGTTGTAAACGAGGTCAACTGTAAATTCGATTGTTATCGATTAAAAACTGTATTATAATAGAAATTAAATAATTTTCTCTCGTAAGAAACGACGCTTGGCATTCTTGAAATTATTATAATATTAACGTTTCCAAAATACGATTAGTCGATAAATCGAACGGGGGATTTTATGTAAATCTCCTGGAAGTTCAACCCTTCCTCTTTAATTCCTCTAACGAATTCTATTATTTCGCGTAACCAATTTGTTGTGTTTTTAAATTACTCCCAGACGTAATTTGCTCATTATATATTATTATTATTAGGAATTTATAAGGATTAGAAATCGATGTAATTAGTAATTTACTACTATTGTTATTATTATTAAAAACAATTTTACCCGTCATCGTCGTGTCTAAGCAGCCTTTAGTTTATTTTGAACTACGTTACCTAATTTATAATTGTTCCATTTTGAAATATATGTTGTTTTTTTTTAATTGCCAACAATTGAATCAGGCGCTATAATTTCTTCGTTGAAAGACAAGTCATACCTGCGTTAGGTTTATTCCAAAATATTTTGACGAATTCTGTTATTAGTTTAAAACGCATCTTAATAAGAGATATTCTAGAATTAGACGTTTGAAAAAATTATACATAAACTTTCCAAAATGTTACGACCATATCTAGTACGCAACGTCTTAAAAGTACAAGTTTTGTCTAAACCGTTAGGTATAAAAATTATTTCTATCGATTTACGCCTATATATATATATATATATATATATATATATATATATATATATATATATATATCATCATATCATCCTGTAGCTTCTTGTCAGATGATCTGTATTTCCCTTTTTCTAACTGATTTCTGTAATTTCCCTTGTATTAAAGCTGGTTGTCATCATCTCCAACCGTTTTCTTTCTCGCGTCTTCATTCCTTGTATTTTTCCAACGGCCATTGTAAATAATCGTTCTTCTCTTATTTTGTGCGCTAAGTACTTTTTCTTCCTTTTTTCAACATCTTCTACGACGTTCATCTTCTCCATTCCGTTGTAGTACGTCTTTGTTCGTTATCTTCGCCGTCCACGGTATTTGCCACATTCCTCCTAACGTCCACATTTCAAAAGCATTTAAACGTTTAATACTTTCTGCGTTCAGGGTCCACGTTTCAGATGAATATTTTTTTGAATTTTCTGTTTTTTAGTGCGACCTCTAGGTTCTTATATATATATATATATATATATATATATATATATATATATATATATATATATATATATATATATGAATTAATTAATTAATTAATAACCTTTATTTAGTATAATTTTAATAATTATTGAAGCCTAGATGCTTTTTTATCTTTTTTTTTTCATCGTTATACCAAGCTCTTACGAACGAAGGTCACCCACAATTGTTTCCAATTATGTTTATGATGGGCTATTCTGTTTCCCAAAAATTTCTTAAAATCGTCGTTCCAACCTGTATACGATTTCGATTTTCTTCTCTTTCGATATTGCAGGAACTATTCCATTAGTTTCTTCTTCCAACTATTATGTTTGTATCTAATGACATATCTTCCCCAATAACATTTTAAAAGTGCCAACAGTTTCCACTCTTTTTTTTCTTTAATAGTTTTTAATTTAATTTTGTTTAGTTTCTCGATGTTCAGTATTGACCTTTGTACATTATTTTAGCGGGTTCTGATGATGTGTTCTTTTTATATGTATATATATATATATATGTCACGATAAGCCTTTGTCTATCCATTCCTGAACGAAGGCTTTCTCCAACGTCTTCCGATTGTGCCTGCGTTTTCCTCGGCCAATTTTTCCCAACTACCTTTGCTATATCGTCGCGCTACCGCGTCATTGGCCTTCCTTGTTTACGTTTTCTGTCTATCGGTCACCACTGTAAGATCCGCTTTGACTATCTATTGTCTTCTCTATGAGCCACGTGGGCAGACTAACTCCATTTGGTTATAGTCATCCGCTACACTGCATCAACCTATCGTGTTTGTTTACGAATCCGTGCATTCGTTTTTATTACCCGATATAATCTTATATCCAGCGTCATTCTCTCATGCGCAATCTGAGATTTTTATTATTATAAATGGTATTTATTATAAGAAGTTAATGCGATTAGCACACATGTATTTGATAATCATTATTCTATTAGAATAGCGTTACTATTAAAATACGACGAACTGGTTTTTAAATGTGTTCGAGCGATATGTACTTAGTCAGATTATGAAGTTTATCCATTTTACATACTATGCTAATTAATGCAATGCGTAATACGAAAGTGTCTTACACAGTCTAATTAGTATAAGGTGAGCCGGAGAAGACGGACGGTTTTATTGCTTTTTGAATAACTCAGAAAGTACTGGACCAAAATCTTTGAATGAAATTTTATTTAAAAATAGGAAAAACGAGTGATTAGCTTGCAAACATTTGTGGAACACAATATCGTTCAGATGATTTGCAACGATACATTCATTCAGCGTTTTTAGAAAATTTTCGAGTACTTTTTCGAGCGTAAGTCGCTGAATTTTTGAAATTTCTTTAGAAATCCGAATTTTCAAGTTTTCCCGATCTCGTAGACGTGTTTCGTAAACGCTGCTGTATCGCCACAAAAAAAAAACACGCCTAACTTTGAATTTCTTTTCGGAACTTTCTTTGCACCGTTGTGATCGATTCCCATCCTAAAATGACGTTTCGCACAAAACACGCTCCTTTTTGATATAGAATACCGGGATAACACAAAAACGAATCTTTCGTGTATACACTAAACGTGGAACACGTGGTTTTTTTAACAGTGTTACCAAGTGAGCTATTCAAAAAATAAAACCGTCCGTCTTCTTTAGGTCACCCTAAAAATATAAAATATATCGCCGTTATTAAATTTGGTCATTCGTCCTCGCTAGCAATATAGGTTTTGTTTTTTGATATTCATTCGTTAATGTTCATTATTTATGCACAATTTTTAATTCGCCTTCAAAAGCAAATTATCTAGAAGCTGTTGAATATTTTAATTTCAAAAATGTATATATAATATATCTGGGAAAACTGTTTTTTAAAATTATTTGTGCAAATTATTACCGGTTGGGTTTTTTTTTATTCATGTAAAATGATGGTTTCCAAAATTTTGTTACAATTACAACTTTTTATTTTACTCGTTACGTTCAGATTTGGTTGTGCGTCCTGAATTTAAAATCATTACACTCGAAATAGTTTATACTTGATTAAACCGCATTATTATTATTATTAATTCGATTTGAAATCGTATTTTATATTAAATTTTGTCTAACATTAGAATATTTAAGGAGTTAATATACCGAAGTGCATATACGAGACAAATACAATGATAGAATGGTAATAAATACTAAATTAAATGTGCGTCGATGTAAATAACGTTTGTGTTATGGAACGGATTTGTGCTTTTGTATTTGTACACATAAATAATTTAAATTCATCTATATCGTTTTTACAGAGACGCACGGATATTGTGTATGTATATATATATGTGTGTGTGTGTATGAAATTGTAAATATATGATGTGTCGAATATGAACATATGTTATCAACTGCAACATTCCTATGATATTTCAGTCCGGATTTTTGCAATCGTGTCATATTTATTTAAACGATTTATGAAGAGAGAAATAGCTGTGCGTATACGCTGTCTTTTTTTATCAATCTCTGAAGGAGTTGTGTGTGTGTGTAACATATACAAAGTAATAAATGAAAAATTTATCAAACTGTCATACATAAACATAATTTATATATATATAATATATATACATATATATATATATAATATATATATTATATATATATATATATTTTATATATATATATATATATATATATATATATATATATATATATATATATATATATATATATTTTATATATATATATATATATATATATATATATATATATATATATATAAACTTGAAAAGTGTGGAATGTAGTGATTTTTAAAAAAAATAAACAATAAGGAGAGAGTTAGTAAACGTTTTATAAAAATCACGAATCTTTTCAGCTCTTAACCATTATTATCATGTGAACGCAAAAAAAAATATAAACAAATATATAGGATATATGAAAAGTGTAAAATATAAAAATACGAATTTAGATATATAATTTACTAAAATTAACAAAATAAAAACAGTCAGATAATTTGGTAGAAATATAATGTGCAAAAAAATACCGATTTAGATAAACAATTCATAAAAATTAACAATAATGAATGTGGTATAAACAATACAATCGGCAATACAAATTTGTACACATAAACATACCGAAAGCGCGCAGAAAATAAAAATAACTGAGAATGTCTAATATAAAAAAATTAATTTTAATTTTTAGAATTAATTCTTCATCAAAATTTATCGTTGAAGTTAATAAATTATTTTTATTTTTCCTTTTATTATTTATAAGTTTCATTTTTTTACTATGCGATTGACTACGTGCCGTGTACTGCCACAGGGCCGGAAGAACGGTTCAGAAGCACTACAGCTGATTGAATAAGCCAGTTTTGTACAGGTATCCTAGCACGGAACCAACTTTGTCTGGTCTTAAAGTTTCTTCAATGCTTGGTGGAAATTGGAACTTGACACTTTGGTTGTTATACTTGATACGCCCGAGCAGGAAGTGCTCAACGGTTACTAGCTTATCATTACAAGAGCAGCATAGAATTTTTCCTCTCGTTATCTGGATGGCCGTGCTTAGAACAGTATGCCCGACACGCAGTCGGCGAAAGACGATTTCTCCTTTACGTGTCAGCAAGGACGGTATGTACCGGAATGTCGTGTCCGCTCTAATTCTATGTAATTTGTTAATGGCATCGGCTGCCACTGTAGTTTCCATTTGGATAATAAGCGTGATTCGAATGTATTCACCAAAATCTTTTTCTTGTAGTACGTAATTGAGGAACTGGAAACATTGTAGAAGCTTGCTTAGCTGCCATGTCTGCTAGTTCGTTTATCCCAGAATGGTTCGGATTCCGAGTAAAGTTGGCTTATGATTGCAACCCAGTTTTTGGGAGGAGTAATAAGATCTCTTTGACAATAGGACGCTGCTTGATGTTTGTGCCACTACTTAAGCACTGTATCGCTGAATACGTAACGATAACTGGTTGCATTAAGGTATTATTTGTATCCTTCAGTATATACTGTATGTACAATTTCGTCGATAGGACCGAGAAGCACGGTGGTAGTGAATAACGAAGAAGCGGTTCATACCCAGATGAGACCGCGTAATCTACACCGGGGCATAATTTAGGGTCAACGTTACCTGAAAACTCGGATTTCTGAAGAAATTTGAAAAATTCAGCGACCTACGCTTAAAAATGTCTTCGAAAATGTTGTAAAAAGCCTGAATGGCATGTATCGTTGCAAACGGTGGTCATCTGAACGATATTGTGTTCCACAAATGATTGTAAGCTAATTTCTCGTTTTCCTATTTTTAAATAAAATTTCATTTAAAAAATTTGGTCCAGTACTTTTTGAGTTATTCAAGAAACAGCGAAACCGTCCGTCTTCTCTGGGTCACCCTATTATATGCGCATATAATGCACGTTGGTGTAAAGTACGCGAATATATTTGAAATCAATTTCCCGTTGAATTGTTTATTCTGGATAGTATTTAATTTCTGGAAACGATATTTTATTGCGGGATATTTAAATTTCAGCGGTCCACGGAACGGCAAAGCGAAAAATATTCCGATTTCATTTAATTGGAATTTCATCGTTTACGGTTGGTTAAATTTACATTCGTATTCTGCCGTAGGCATCGTGCGTAATAATGGAAAATATAACAATAATAGAAGGAAAACTATAATTGTAAAAATGTCCCGGTAACATTAAACCCAGTCGGAATATTAAATTACTCCCATGTTTTAATATATATATATATATATATATATATATATATATATATATATATATATATATATATATAAATATAAAAGTGTGTATGTGTGTGTACTCTTAGTTTGTATTCTTCCTGTTTCTCCTCATCAATGCTATTGATGTAAAATCTTTTCAATAAAAGTATGTAACAGTTTTATATTACCTGAAAAGAAAATATATAGAATCGATGAAAAGAACCTCTTGAAAAATATGCAATAAAATAATGAACAATTCAAGTGTAGATATTAAAAAAAACAAAAAAAAACTGATAACTGGTTCGGTATAGGTTCTTCTGATTTACTGGAAGTATTTATTCGATGTGTAAGTCCGATCGTGAGCGTCTCTGTATAGATAAAGAATAATATGGATAATTATTTATTGAAAAGTAACCGACGTACAACTGGGCTTCAAATAATTTAAAAAAGGGACGTTTACAAAATTGTATAATCATTGACTTTATATATAGTTCATTTTCTCAATATTTTTGATTGAAATTATGTGGTATATATAAAAAATTATGTACGCGTATTATCATGCACATTATTCTTCGAAGTAAACGTACGAGATTAATGAACGTGATCTGTGATTTAATTGTTCGCAAAAAATAATAATAATAATAATAATAATAAAGTTAGGGGTAAAAGTGATTAATTGTTAAATAATCTCTAAGGAAGTTCTTCGGCAATTAGGCTTTCTACCAGTGGCGGGTCGTGGTTAAAAAATCTATTTTGTCTCACGCAACATAACAAAGTAACATTAATAATACCAAAATCAAAATACTGTAATACAAATACAAGAACCTTTTTAAAACCGTGATAAACTAAAAATTATGAAGTCAGATTATTATAAGAAATTGTAATATTAAACGGAAATATATTAAAAATTTATTTCCACATGAATAGCTACAAAATTTATACAATTAGAAAAGTATAACAATTTTTAAAATACTAAAACGAAACAATTCGATAATAGTGGAGTATTCTAATTTTTTCGCAATTTATACAAAACAGTCCTCTGAAAATAAAATTATCAATTGCAGTTAAATAATAAAGCTTCAGTAAGGGAAAAAAATCATGCATATAAACAGAGGTCAGTAATAATACGAACAACATAAACTGGAGAGAGACAATGAAAGAATTTACACAGGGAAATGTACACAGAAACATCAATAGAAATTCGAGAAGTAAAATTAATCTCGGAAAGAAATGAAATATTAGACTCGTTCAACTGTTGGCCGGTAGTATGTGCATGCAACCGCACCCATGTGTTATGAACAAACAATGAGAAAAACTTGTTCTGCCGCTTTAAGGGTGTATATTTCAAGGATTTCGGATGCAAAACGATTGCCATCAGCAATATACAGCTCTATGTAGACTCTACACCCATAGTAACATTAAGCATAAAATCTCCGTATAATGCTATATAAGGATTTTGAAGGCCTTCTTTAGGTTGCATCGACTATACAACCACCAATCGCTGTAACTGGGCATTTCAAAGCACTTTTTAAAAGTTTTTTTTACTTTTTATGATATATTATACGAAAAAAATATATATTTTTAAAAAATATTATGTAAATCTCCATATGCCGTTTGTAACTACCAGGGTTCTTACAGCATAAGGAGACATATGTCTAGTTTATATGTATGCTAGGCGTCTGTTTTCTCTGACAAAAGTCAGAATTCTAACTATTGATCGAGAGTTGTTTGAGAGGATTTTGTGTATCGGGCCCTGTATTTTGTGTTTTAACCTGTGTGGTGTGAGTGTTTGGCAGTTGTAGATTAAGTGTGTGACTGTTGGTTCTGTTAAATGTCCGCATAGGGGGCAGTTTGTTAATGGAGTGCTTTTTGTATACAGATAATTGTGTGATATGGCTGTATGACTCACACGTAGACAGTTTAGAGTACCATATTCTTTTCTGCTTATATCATCTGGAGGTCACCAAAGTTCTATGGTTGATTTTATGCTCCTCAGGAAGGGATCCAGTCGATAGTCCATTCCTGTTTACTGTTGCTCATGAGTACGTGTGCTAATGTTGGTGGAGGTGGTGAGTATTCTGGTACTGGTGAAAGCATCATACCCCGAGCTGCGAGGTCTACTTTATCCGTACATCACAGTGTGACTTGGGATTCACAGAAAGTGTATTTCACATCCTTTCTTATGTAGTTTGTGTTGATTTTCTAACATTATGGTATTCTTGTTGTCTTGACGGCATATTAATTGTAGAGAGGAGATGGAGTCTGTTATAACCAATGCTTTTCGATGTGGAATTATAACTGATATGATGTACTGAATACCGTACATAATTCCATACAGCTCTGCATCCTGAGAAGTGCAGCCATCGCTTAATCGGATTGAGTGTAATGTATTATCAATTTGGTAAGAGCTAGCTGCTGGTGAATTGTCATCGCCTGCTGTAGATTTTGCTCCGTATGTGTATGCGTGTATGTAGTCGTTGCATTTTTTAACGGTGCTTAATATCATTTCTTTTATATTTGTAAGTTGTGTAAATTTATTGTGTTGTGTGAGAGATAAATCTATTTTTGTTTCGGAAGGGTCCTAAGGAGGTATCATTATATTGTAATTCAATGTTGATTTTGAAATGAAGCTTATGCGATATATTGATAATATGCTAAGTAGCTTTGGTATAGGGTCATTTGGAAAATGGGGTTAGGGGATGTACATTCTTTGGTATATGCAAATGGTTTATTGTAGCTAATCAGACGGTTTAAATAGAGGTAAGTATAATATTTTCTGTAGTATATAAGTGGTTAGGATCCTGCTAATGCACACAAACTCTTTGATGGTGATGAGGGATGTACTGCAAGGATGAATCGAAGTTCAGCATGATGTACTTATGTAATGTTCTTACTGGCTGTTGAGTATACCTGACACCCATTCGTGATAAGATTATAGATTTATAGATATTTAAGAGGATTTTGGCATGTATATTATATTTTGGGTTGGATAAATATTTCAGAATTGGGAGCGGCTTTATGCATCTGCTCTTTACTTCAGTTATATGGTAACGCCAGGTTAATTTGGAGTCGAACAATAAACCGAGGAATTTCACTCTTGTTTTGGCTGAAAAAGGAAGGTTATTCATACCTAAGGAAAAACTCGAGGACTGTAGACGCCTCTTATAGAAAATAATGTATGATGATTTGGATGTGGAAAAATGTAAACCTTTCCTATCAGACCATTGCTGCAAACGATCTACAGTTTTTTGTAGGATTTTTTGTGTGCACTAGAAGAAACACTGGATGACAAGGATATATTAAGATCGTCATTGTAAAGCTGAACAGTTACAGGCTGCGAGATATAATTTGCTATGTCATCGATATATAACATAAACATGGTTGCACTAAGTGCAGAGCCTTGTGGAACACCATTTTCGATCTGAACTGGTGTTGATTTTGGTAAACCGATCTTAACTTGAAATGTTCTATTGTTTAGGCCACTGTACAAGTAGTTGCCTAAATTACTGGCGGCGGACTTTATTTTTATTAATAGTCCATGTCGCCACAAGCGATCAAAAAATATAATTAAAATTCACTTATGTTGTCTAATCTCCATAAAGTAATTACTGTAGTTTTTTTATTACATTCATCAATTTTTATACAGTTATTGATACTTCTGGTGGTTGTGCAATCATGCAACAGTTCATTTTTCAACTTTAAAACTATTCATTAGTTGCACTTTACAAATGCGATATACACGCTGTATAAGTTGATGTACATGTAAATATGGAAATTGTGCTGCTCGTTTTTTTTTTTCGATTATGTTCGCTTATTTGTAAATATGATAAAAAAATTGGATAAAAATTCTATCATTAAACTTGCATATTTTTAAATAAAGAGTTTTTCATTATTGTATATATGACTCACAAATCGCGAAAAAAAAATATCAGAAGATTAATAAGGGCAGAAACAACGTGGAAAAGATTAATATTAAATACAAGACAGTTCGACCGCTAGCGAAATATAGCAGATGGCCAAAGTGAATCTACTGGACAGGTCCCATAACCAGAGGGATGGATAACAGATGGACAAAACAAATGTTGAGTGGATGATATGATGATATAGCTCGTGTAGCGGGGGGGAGGATGAACTGAATTCAGAAAGCTCAGAACGGGGAAGGAATTGAAAAGATCGGGGAGAACCTACGTCTAGCGGTGGACCGATATAGGATAAAATGTGTTTTTGTGTAAATATAGGAAGGTTGTAAGGTTAGACGTGTATATATAGATAAGTGTTATGTATATGTGTATTGACCATCAGCTCGTTGAAATATCTAAAATTTTAATCCTCGAATATATGTCGGCTATGATAATAGAAAAGTCATGTTTATCTAGTACGTTCACGGATATATCGAGGATTATAGCCATCCAATTTTCTCTGGCGAATTTTCAATTTTGTTACAGAATTTTATTTAGGTGTCGTTATATAACACGTACGAAATTAAAAATAAACATGAACAGAGCTACACTTACTCGTCCAACAGCCTATCTATCTGACTTATTCTTTTCAATAATTATCATCTTTCGTAATATAAAATGAAACGAACCCTGTAACCGAATAAAATAAGAACAATTGACATACAGATATTATTATTATTATTATATAGTAATGTATTATGTACATCATATACAGTAAAATTGTTCTGAAAATATTCGACGTCAAGCAATTTGTTTGACGAAACTATGTGTTTATAAAATAAGGAATTTCTCTAAATGTTCACGTAATATTCAAATATACTTAAGAAAAAAAGTAAACAAACAACGTCTAAAGTTATATACAACCGGATGTATTTTACCAGCGAAATACTTGTCAAAATGCACACACACACATATATATATATACAATAAACGAATTTCTTAAATTTTTTCCGCATACCGCCTGTTACAAAATTTAAATTAAATAATAACTACAATAGCCCTATAACGTAGTAGTAAACATTGAAACCCGAAAAATCCATAGGAATCCGGACATAATTTCTAAATAAAATAATTTTAATTTTTAAATTTTTATAATTACATAAAATTAATACGTAAAAATTAATTTTTATATTAATCATTTGCTGCGCCAGTTACCACATCATTTAATTTAGAAAGAAATATCATAATTACTTTTAGGTTTATACTAGTATGTATATATAATATATATATGTATATATATATATATATATATATATATTACCCAGGCGATCGAGTTTTGCTCCAATTTTTTTGGTAGAATTCGCAGTAAATATTTTTAAATACGATTTGTAAAATATAAAAATGCGTACATTTGATAATAATTTAAAACAAAAAAAACACCAAAAAAAAATGTATGGAAACAATTGTCCTCTCCATTCGCGAGAAGTAAAAATTATTACGATATAAATTTAATAAATAATAAACGCATAAAGTATAAATCGTAAAGATGGAGAAATTAAACAACTTAAAAAATAACAATCCCAATAAAACCATTACGTACAAGGGTATAACTTTTTATATATAGGTTATTTACTAAGATACAGTCTTAGCCGTTTGACTAAATAATTATCATCGTTAACTTACTTTTTTTTTTTATCTTCTTCTAATCTAGAACTGACGTGTCTAACCCGTCATCTACCAGATGTAATGAATGTGAAAAAAAAGTAAATGAACATTTTTTAGAAGGAGTCGGTCCAGCGACAGAACTACCAAGTTATGAATGATGGCAGCCCGAAAGCATTATCTGAAGTCGGTAATACGTTTTCTCTTCAGCCTTCTAATCGCCGATTGAACTTGCAAACTTATTGACAGCGGATTTTCGTGAATTTCCAATCTCGCCAGGTAATCGCGTGCAGCTCGTTGGGTTACTTGTTCCACATATTGTATCTGAAGATCTTTATGCAATATGTAGTTAGTGACATACCATGGAGCGCCAGCTATTCTTCGTAGTATCTTATTCTGGAACCGTTGTATGTTTTGAATGTTGCTCTTAGAGAAACATCCCCATAGTTCGCAGCTATATAGCCAGATTGGTTTAAGTATCGCATTGTACAATAAAAGTTTATTTTTAATATCTAGTTGCGATTTGGGTTCTAATAACCACTTTAATTTTGCTGTTTTGATATTTAATTCAGTCTTTTTTGCCGTTATATGTGATGACCGTGTTAAAGACTGATCAAGATGGATTCGTATAGGTATCTAACAGAAGAGTCTTGAGGTATTGTTGTTCCACTTAACGAAACTTGATATTTTTTGCGTTCAATGTTTCTTTTAGTAAATAATAAATATTAAATGAATTTATTAACTTACACGATTTCTTAAGTAGCAAACTTGACGCTAAGCGCGAAAACGAGTATGAAGTACGTATTGGTTACACATATACATTATACGTAAATTTACTTATTTACAAGACTAAATCTACGGGGTGGCGACGAACGAGTCGTCTAATTCCATGTTCGGCATTAAACAATTGTATCTTGCTTCTGCATCGACATAACTGTGCAGCGACTGCTTGTGCAATTTAGCGAATTGCTTGATGACGTCATTAATGAACGTCGTATTGAGATCGGAATGAATGTCATCAGCTATCGCACGTAAGATGATGTTTTCACGTTGTTGTATGATCTCCCGATTCGACTTTGGCCACAGAGCGAGATTGTAAGTTCAAATAGGTTTAATAATTTGCTCGCATGTGTCGAATTTTGTAACCAAAAATGTCAGATAAATTCGTGTTTTGTTTTTAGAAATAAATTTTGGAATTTTTCTATCGGATTTCTTTACTTAAAATAATTTTTTCGTAGATTAAATAAATATTTCCGAAATATTCGGTATCTGAAATCGATAACATTTTAATGATATTTACCGGCGCATACGCGGTAAAAGATGAATTTCTAAACAGTTGAAATTTTAACGTACATGAAAAATGGAAATTTCCATAATTTTATGGCCCTCGAAGTCGGGGACTGAAATTTTAAAATTCTAAACTTCTATACAGGTCGTTCCTAATTACTCGATATATTACGTGTTTGGTTTTTTTTAATAATTCTTTGTATACGCCCAACTGTTTAGAAAAACAATAAGTGCGTTTGCTGAATGAGCATAGCTTATCGAGGATGTAGAAGCGTTCCAACGAGCGCAATCCCGATAACAATGTACATCTTAGGTGTTCGACATATCTCGAGGCCAGCGACACTTTAATATTGCCTGGTAATTGACGTTCCGCCAAGGCCGATATAAGGACATTATTATTGCCGATTAGCTTGTTGTGGAATTTTCTATATCTAGCCTTCACAACCTCTGCTATTATTGATACGTTCAAATCCCGATAAATGATTTTATTTCATACGAACCACGGGGCATTAATTGTCTTCCAAAGCGTTTTAATATTCATTTCTCTATTACCTTTCCTAAAATAGACGGTAAACTGATTACCCGATATGCTGATACTTCCTGACATGATTTATTAGGTTTAAGTACCATTTTAATGATCGAAAACTTCTATTCAAGCAGAAAATACATCTCTGGTAATGTCGAGTTATATATATATATATATATATATATATATATATGTATGTGTAAATAGGAGGATAGCTCGTTTTGGTAGATTTTTAAGAATTTCAGAAGTGATGGAAATGTAGAGAATTTCATCCAAATCGCTAGGCCCGTTTCCGGGATGATGACCGATAGATATACATAAGAATTGCTCGTTTAGTTTAATAAGATATACAGAATTGTTCGTTTAAAATAAATTTTATATATATATATATATATATAGTATAAATATTTTTTTCGGTCTAAACATAAATTCGATTTATTATAATTTTTTGTTTTTTGTACGTCTACTAGGATTTATGATAATAGTGAAATTACGGAGAAATATTTATCACTAATTACGACCATTTCTAGTTGTGATATTTAAAATGAATTATTTCGTCCAGTTTTATAGTATAAATCAGCTTTTGCCTTACAAAGGATTTATTAAATCGTATTCCAGGTATGGGATTATTCACAGATGATTATGTTCGTAATGTCGAGACAACCGATATTATGACGTGTAAATTGTCATTTCTCTCTCTCTCTCTCTCTCTCTCTCTATATATATATATATATATATATATATATATATATATATATAATATATATATATACATACACGTTCCCGTTCTTTAAGATATTTCCAGTTTTCGGTTAATATATTCGTTGATCGTTGGACGAATTGTTACAAAAATGTTATCAGACATTTTCGCATGGCGTAATATTACGCAAGAAATGACCTTGCATCAGGTATTTTTACGTTCTAAATATAATTAGTAAAACTGCTTTTAAATTTATTCTGTTTGTAAAATATCGATTATTATAAGTATCCTGAATTATTAATCTGTATCTAAGAAAGGAAGCTGCGATACTTAGGACACATGGACGACCTAAGTATGAAATATTACGGAATATTATAGATCGCCGACAAGAGATAAGTTCTACAAAATTTACGGATGCGAGATGGTTCGGCTGTTCGTCTGTCCAGGTATTCCGGACTGCTTTGTCGAGATTGTTGCCAAGTTGATCGATGACCTTCATAATGGAGATGGCGGATGAAGAAGAAGATTTTAATCACACTAATCAGGTTTATAATCGAATAATACGATATAATAAAATTTATCGATTTTGCTCACCTGGAAGCGTGTGAAATGCGACTGATTCGTAGAACGTTGAAAATATATCGTCGTGGTGGGCCAAAAAAATGAAAAATGAAGAAGTACTGAAAAAAAAGCTGAAATGTAAAGAACAATCTTAAGGACGATTACAAATAAGCCATTCTGGTCACCTAATACGTGGAATAATAAATTTCTGCAGTTTATATTATTAGGAAAGATTGAAGGAAAAAGAGAAGAAGGTAGATGAAGAACATGGTGGATAAAAAACATAGACATGCTTGGAAACAATGGCAGAAATAGTGCAGACATTTGTTCTGCCATTAATCGTCTACGGGCAGAATTGTGTATGGCACGAATCTAAATCTGAACCTGAATAAAATTTAAACATTTCGCATCGTCGATTATATCGTACGTGAAATAATATTTTATAATTTTTCGATTCATTTAATTGTAAATAAATTTGTATAAAATAGATTTTCCCTAAATAATATCCTACGAATTACAGGCGATCGTTTGATTGTTGATACGTGTATAATTATAAATTAGACACGGCTTTAATCTGAATAAAAATAAATTTAATATTCTAAATTTCATCGAAAATCTTCGATAATTCCGGAATTAAGTAAATAATAAATTTATATCATTTCGTAAAGAGACAAATATGTTTTCGAGTATATAAAATCGTTGCGCTAGTACGATATTGTGCAAAATTGAGTAATACATTTATTTTTAATTTGTATAATTTAAAGATCTTAAATGGTCGGTAAAGAGCGAATGGTATTTTAAAAGAATTACAACTTATTACATATGTAAATAAATTTGCACGTACGATTAAAAATATTCGTCATTTAATGAATGCTATTTACTGTGAAAAGGGCTAGTAGGCAACACCGAATACGTATATGTAGTAATAGTACGGGTAAGTAATAGGCGGATAATAATCCTTTGGGGCTTTAACAATAGTGCCTATGTTTGAAAGTTATAAGAACGGGCGAGGAAGCTGATGTATATATTATATGTGTTGAAGGTCTAGTATTTCATTGTAATCCCATTTTCTCAATAGGCTTTATCTGAATTTTCTATGGTGAGAAACCAGAAAACTGTTGTTGGGTTTACGTTAAAACCGAGGTAGAGTGACCATCCATGCAATAAAATTTTTGACCACGAATTCTTGTCTGTGTAATTAACTTTTTGTGTATATATATATATATATTCTTGTATATATATATGTCAGTCATTATCTTTGAATTACATACATCTAGATATTCGCCACATACATACACACACATATACATATATATATATATCATCTACACGTAAATGAGCCAGGTTGAATGTATTTTAATTTTTCTTTCATAGCGTCTCTGTCTACTGCCTGTTTGTCTTCGTTGTTAAGCGCTAAACGTCAGATTGGGTTACTAACCGAACGTTAATTTAATTAAACTAAGCGGATAATAAATGGGCCGTATTTTTCGAGGTTTCTTTTTCGTATTTATGGGCTTTTTTATTTTTATTAATATTATGATTATTATTTTAATTTCATAAAGTATTATATTACCGTTCGATCGATGGGTATTTAATTTTATGCACTTTTTCTTTATATAACTCTTTCTGTCATATTGTCCGCTATATGGTAGATGATTTTTTTTTTCTAATACTCTAACGAAATTGTATATTTTCTAATCGGCGTGAAATATCTCGATTTTAAAAATATTTATATAGACTCGTTGAAAATTGTAAAAAATCGTCAATTTAGATGTACAAGATTACAAAAACTAGCCAAAAAAAATATTACTTATAATCTAATAGCGAATAACGAACACGATCAGTAAATCGCAACTCTATACCTAGAACTTTTTCATAACTAGATGTTTCCAGGTAGACATTTTTAACCCATTTATATAATATTCCTTTCGAGCATTAATATCGATATCAACATACAACTGTTTTCCTCATTTCGGAATCACGTTCTTCCACTAGCCGCCAATTACAAATTTCTCTCCTTGGTCAGTAGTTACATTCGCCATCCCCGTCCTAAATATCTCCATAAATTTACAGTTCCATTTTAGCGTACATTAAATTTACGCATAACCGGTATAATATGCGATCTGATCTATTTACAGCTAGGGCTTCTGCTTCGCTACATAAGTCGAAATTTGTTAGTTCTCCTAATTGCTCACATCCTATGGATACCTAACTGTTATCCTCGAATGTTCTCATTATAGTCATTTTCGTTCTTTATGGCGTCTTAATGATCCCTTTCTTATAAATATTGCATTTCTCTTAGCACTTCAAAATAACACCATAACCTTATATTCCTATGTTTTAAATTCTGGTATCGTTATTAAATTTTACTCGTCTCTGCAATTCGTTTTTAGTCTCCCTATATTATAAATAGTCCATCCTAATTCATTTTATCATATCCGACACTATATAAATATGGGTAAACTGTAGTATATTTTAAAAAGAAAACTTGTTGTGAGAGGTACAGGGAATTAGTATTATTAATAAATAACCGTGTGTAAGTGTTGCCGTAGCAGAGGTACATGTATCATAAAAATGAAGAAAATAATAGTTCTCTGCCTATTCCAACTTAAATATAAAATAGGGGGGGGATGAAAAATAACATAGACCCCCTAGACCATCAAAAAATGCTATACATAATACAACAGAAGAATACCTAAACATTTAGCTATTGCAATAAATAAAATAGATTAAGTTTATAAATAAAATTGAGGAAGTTTACACAATAAGTAGTTGACCATGCCAATAGATTGACGTTTGAATTTTTCATTATAGGTCAAATACCTTATATATATACATATATATATATATATATATAATATATATATATATATATCTACATAAATTATTCTTAATTAAATTTAAATTTATTGATAACGTCCCCGTTGTCTCTTTTTATAAAGACAACGCGTTATATTATGATGTTAACCCTAATTTTCTTTTTTTTTTTATTTTAATGGTCGCCAATCTGTAACGTATCTATCCGTATTTCGTAATAATGATAATACGCTTATAAAAAAAATTTATTCGTATACTGATATGAAAGATATTTATAGATATATAATATACAACAATGTAAATAGACAAATATAGTGGAGTAAATTAGGAATAAATATAAATGTAGGTAACACAAGAAAATAATATATATATATATATATAAGAGATCCATATAAACAGTTATACATACATATTTATATACACGTAGACAGGTGCACATATACACGTATACTTATCTTAATATTTCAATATTTGATGAATTTTGATATATTTTAATAAATCTTCTTGCTTTCTCCACGTGTCTGCATCGATTTCCGATCCAATCGGTAGTTTTGACCGTTTCCCGATATATTTTCCTTTTATAGTTTTATTTTTTGTTTCTTTCTTAATTTAATAATGTCCAATTTTATACGCTAGAAAAACTTTCACCGACAGTTTTCTTTTGTACAAACGTTCCGAATCTCCAATTTAAAATATGACTATAATCGACTAATTAATAATACGAATACTTTCTTACGAACAAGTTAAATAAAATTAAGAAATAAATGTTATTAAGAATTTGCTTTCTTATTATTTTCAATTATTCTTACGATATACGCGATTATATAATAATGAGAGTAATTAATAAGATAGCGATATTTTAAATTAAGAAAAAACCAACTTTTACTTGACTCGCTCTGTTAGTATCGTTCGATTATATTGTGAACAAAGTACGAGTATAGATCTCGATTAACGAATACAGAGCAGTCTCGAACTATCCTAAGCCACGACGAAAGGTGAAACTAATATACGCTTTTATCGTTCTCGTCACCGTCGTCCGACGAATCCGCGGCTCACGGCAAAAAAAAACCCTTATCTTCCGAATACGATTCACAAGATCTATCCCTCTACTTCCCAAAATCCCGGGAACATCGGCAAACTGCAAAAATGTATCCTTGCTGGTGCTTAAAGAGAATACCGATGATAAGTTAAAACTATATCTAGAACGAATAGTAGAGATGGCTGGGTAATCGAAAAGTGTGTTTGTCTAACATCATCAATAACCCCTGCTAAACAAGTGCAATGAAAGTCATTTGGAAGCCTGAACCTATGTAGATAGATACCAAACTTACCACGTTCTGTAAGAACCTGTGTATTATAAAAATTAATTATCAATTTTTTTTTTAAATTTTAACCTATACGCTATATACGGCAAAAAATCTATATGTTCTTCTACCAGTTGTTATCGTGTCCCATCTTCTCTGCGATTCCTTCACTAAGAGGTCATTAATGCGGCGCTTAAATAATTTAGCCCCAGTGCACTGTATTTTGTTAATAGATTAATCTACTACAAACTTGCAATTATCTGAACAATCACCGTCACTCAGTCTACGCTCTCCCGTGAAATCCCTGCCAGTTATATATATATATATGTATATATATATATATATATATATATATATATATATATATATATATATATATATATGAATCTAGTGGCAACACACCGCAGATTACACAAGCGGCTGAAGTAGGTTATGTCCTACAAAGTGAAGTAATCCTATGCATGAATTTACGTTGTTGCTGATTTGCAAGATTAAGAATCTTCTTGTTACAACTGAACCGTATCCATACAAATATTGGACCAATCCTGTATAAGGAATAATACAAACCGCATCCCTTTTTTTTTTATTCCTCAACTATTAGAATAAGAGGGATAAGATGTGCGTGAGTGTCAACGGAGACTGGAATAATTCTGTTTTTTTGTTTTGCTCTTATTATGTGAGCGTATAACGTTTTAGAATTTCAATGTTATTTTGTGATGGAGATTGCTTAAATTTGCGATGTAGGAAATTTAATGTTGGTTAACTTTTATAGTGTTTAAATAGGAAGTGAATAAATAGCTCGATGGACAAAGTTGGACGTTTAAATTGAAGATAAAATCGAGCGATGCCGAGAAAGTGGCGTTTTATACGTCATTGTTCGCGACGTTCTTAAATGGTGCAAATTTTAAAATTCTGATCTTCAATCGGTTGAAATTTTCATTCTACGAAATACCGTAAAATCTCCGAGGGTCATCTAGATCGCCATCGTAAAATTCGGTTCGTTTCATATGGAAATATCGTAAATGAAAAAAAATATTTAATTTTCTTAATATCCCCCAGGTATGCGCTAGAAATAATGATAAAACTTTTCAACTATATTACATATGTATATTATATATATATAGGATGGTAGAAATTTTTCATATTATACACATGGGTTATTCATAGTACAAAGAACCGGGAATAGAAAAAGAGAAGAATTTGATCAAGGACATTCGGTTATCGCACGTGTGTGTTGGTGTGTTGTGTATGTGTAAATTACGTAGGTGACAAGTCGTTGGAAAAGTTTTCCCCTCAAGCGTTGTAGTCGAGTTTTTCGGTAAATTAGATTTTGTCGTTGTCGGGGAACTAGCGCCCCGGTAGGAGAATTTAAAAGTAATGGAAAAATAGAACTGTTACACTTTCAGAGTTTCCCTCGTGTGAAATTTGTAGTCGTCGAAAGGGTAAAAGGTTATATATTCGCTTCGGAACGTTGGAGCAGAATTGATGGAGTTTGACTTATAGGAATAAATGCCGAAGAAAAAAAAAAGGAAAAAAAAGGTAAATAACGATATAGCACTATATATGTTTGTGCGCGTATGTGCGATAATAGAATGGGATAAAATGAAGAAAGATAGAATTATTATCGATGATGTAACAAAGACCGTCGATAGGAAATCTACCGTTTGCGATAACATTCGGAACACGTAGTAACTTTCGCTATAACCTAACCGGACTCTTTGAAGCGAACTGAACTAAACTAAACTTTTATTCCCATTTGTATTGAGTCATTACTTACAATTCGCACTGGTTTGTACGTTTGAAATTGTTACCGTTTGTTCGCCTAATTTGAATACGACATTATGTTATCGGCGAAATTACGAGGTTTATATTTGTTTTCTTTTATTTCGTTTTGGTTATTAAATTAATTTTATTTCACTTCTTTCTGCCCGTTTCAAAGTAATGCACACACACACACATGCATTAAATAGCGCACAGTCATTAATTGAACGGAGTAGGACCATCGCTCGTATATTAATATTTTGTGACATTTATAAAAATCGGAAAAAAAAACAACAACATAAATTTAACCAGCAGAAGTAAACTATTTTTCAAAAAAAAGTTCTCAGAATTATCACTAATGGCGGACAATACGAAAGAAACGACGTGATATCGAGACCTTCGTGTATCATCGTAAGATTGGTGATAATGGTAAGAAAGGACGAATTAAGACTGCAAATTCGTACAAATTCAGAATTCGAAGCAGCAGCTTTCAAATCCAACAGGACTAATTTTTCCATCGCCAAGTAATCTGGTTTTGCTTATAGCTGCAATATCAACATCGTATCTGCGTAATTCTTTTGCTAAATGAGCCGCTCCTTTCTGACGTATATCCATTAAAGTATCTTTGTTCCAGGTTCCAAATTTGAGTATTAGTTCATTTTTCTTACCGAATGTTTTGGGTTCCCGTCAGTCGCGGCACGTTGACCAGGGTAATTGCAGTTAGGCGACCATATAGGACGTGCCGTCTGTCATGCGAGTTTCAGCTAGTAGTTTCCAGTACCATCGCCACAAACTTATCGCTGTAGTATTTCTTTAAAGGAAAGTGAGTTCATGATCTGACATAGGAAAAAGGTGGTGTACAACTGCGCATGTTGAAACATAGGAGCTGTCCATGCAATTACAGTGCAACACGTGCGTTTGCACACCAATCTTCTTGTATTATTCTATTCTTAAAAAAAAATCTTAGAGCAATCTTTCTTATTTAAATAGTTGGTTCTACCGCATTTCAAAATAATACCACGATCGTAAATGTAATATCTATTTCAGTTAATAGAAAATAATAGAAAATATTCTAATTTTGGACGTTGCGGTCGATTACATTCCGTTCCTCTCGCATCGTCTTTCCATCTAGTCCAACGTTTCCTATTAGTTATTTCTTGTTAACCGAATTCGTTCCTATCAGTTGACACGGTGATGATTAAACCTAAAATCTTTCTCTAATTCTATCTTTTCCTTTTGTTCTAGTATTTTCGTATCTTCTCCATTTTACTTCTTCGAAGCTGGTGCAAGTCGTGTATTTGTCAAATACGATCTGTGGCTAACAAAGACGATGATTCATGATCCGCACATTCCCGCAATCACATTTGAAAAAGCACTTACTTGCGCATCCGTCGAAGAGATTATGTAACCCACGCATTGCTCCCGTATATTCATATATCAATCAAATTATATTTCAGCCTTCTATACGTTACTACTTCTTCGAACATCCGAAATAACTTCACCCGTCAAATAGGAAACAGAGATTCGATTATACGTTACTACTTCTTTGAATATCCGACATAACTTCACCCGTCAAATAGGAAACAGAAATTCGATTCCAAACAAAACCGGGAGTGGGCTACACGACAGCTCCTGTTCTATCGGTTTGGCATAATATTTCGTCGTTAATATAATACGTAATAGTAGCTAATATTAATCGGTAAAGAGTTTTTAGAAAACTCGCGCGAAGAAACATTTTTACTTCTTGAAGAAATAACAAAAGAAAATCCAAAGGAAAAACTTAATCCGGAAAGAAATATCTGAATAAAGAAAAGTCGTGTTACAAGTGAAGTGAGAAACAACGTTTTCCATATTAGGTCTATAGCGGACACTGAATATTCCGAGAAATGCCAGAAATAGTCAGATTTGAGAGTTTAGAAAAAACATTATAACTAAACAGTTTTACGATGAAGAACAGCAGCTATCGAAGTAGACATTAGAATAATCGTGTCGACGGAAGTAAAAATAAGTACGCCGACACAATATGAAGACTTCAAATCGCACATTATCAATTTTCGTGCGTAAAATTAAACTTTCCGCACTTATAATAAAAAGTAAAAAGCTTTAAAAAAGTGCCCTTGAAATGCCTAGTTACAACGGTTAGTGGGTGCAATGCAATCTGAAGAAGGCGTCGAAAAGCCAGTGTTATATGGAGCTTTTGCGACATAGGACTGTATTGGCCACCTGAATCGTCGACTTACACACACACACACTTGACGCGTCAGATTTTTATAATTGTGTTCATATCACTACTGGTCAAGAAATAAAGGAGTCGATGACTTATCCGAGATAAATTTTTCTTCGAATTTCTATCGTTGTGTTTCTTTTACTGTGTACATTTCCGCGTGTGAATTGTTTCATCGCCTCTCACCGGTTTATGTTGTTCATTGATTGATGTTATTATAGATAGAATTTTTTCCTCGCTGAAGCTTTATTATTTATACGGCGATTAACAGAAAAAACAATTTTGTGAGTTTATGTTGGGTACGGGTGTAAGGTATAATTGCAACCGCTTGATTTTTTAAACACGAGCCGACACTGTACTGTAATCTTAAAACAATAACATACTAAACCTTAAATTCTAAATCGGAAAATCTGAAATCATAGTTGTACACGTCGTCGCGATTGAAAGATCGATTATTATATATCGCATTAAGTAGTTAGGATGTATTAGATGGCAGAGTGAAAATATTTTCGCCCCGTATAGACTAAATTATAATTCTAAAATAACTCCGTTTAATTTTACTCACATTGCGCCATTATCTAATTAGTTAGCTTAAAACGTAACTCCCAACTGTCGGAAATTTTTAATAGTATCGTCTTCTTATGTAACTACTACTAACATTGTTTAATTACCGATAATCTCTATATAATAAAAAAATATATGGCTATTTTTTTTTTTTTTTTTTTTGTAAAGATGAAACAAATTATGACGTTATATGTAAAGAACGTGCAAAAGAATTAACGATATTTTAATAAACGTTAGACTACTTCACTTTTCAGTTTTATAGTTCTAAAATAGGAAATTTCTATACGATACAAATACTTATCATTGATCCGTTAAACAAAATTCGATCGATGATAGATGAAACCGCTATATTCATCGTAAAACATCGCGGCTAGTAGCCTTAAGGTAGTTTTGTAAACATAACTTTATTATACATATTTTGCTATAATAACTACTAAAATGAAATATCGTACATATTATATATATATATATATATATATATATATATATATATATATATATATATATATATATGTATGTATAACTGATATTTTAAAAATTATAACAACTAGCAAAGTATATCGTTTATATAATGGTCACACAATCAATTTCGCTATGATACAAAAATACTCACTTGTCAAATAAATTACACATTATCGATAATAATAATAAATGTAAGATGTTTATCGTTCGCCTCGGCTGAATAACATTATTGTATTGAAACAATTTTCTTTATTTATCTCAAAAATTGTTCAAAATTAAACATGTAAGTATAAATAACCACTGTCAGTATGAAGCCAGTTGCGCGAGCTATTTTGTAATATCGGATAAAATAAAACATTATATATATATATATATATATTGTTGTTGTTCTTTTAATAACTACTACTCGACAAAAATTTTTGAGTGAAATTTTATTTTTAAAAAAAAAAACAGGGAAACCAGAGATTAGCTTACAATCATTTGTGGAACACAATATTTGCAACGATACATTCATTCAGTTTTTACATTTTCCAAGACTTTTTCAAGCATACGTCGTCGAATTTTTGAAATTGACTTTTCAGGAGATCTCGTGGACGTGTTTCGCAAATGCGGCTCTTAAGATATCCCTACAAAAAAAAACAACGTAACTTTGAATTCTTTTCGAAACTCTCTTTGCACTGTTGTGATCGATTCCCCTACTAAAATGACGTTTCACACAAAACGCGTTCCTTCTCATTATAGGATGTCATGATGACTGGAACTGAACCAAAAAACGAATCTCTCTGTACACTAAATTCGGAGCACTCGGTTTGCGTTGTAGCAGTGTTAACAACTGCGCTATTCAAACAATAAAACCGTCCGTCTTCTCTGGGTCACCCTATATATATATATATATATATATATATATATACATATACTATATAAGAATCTCGTTCATATAATGTTCCCTCGCATTATCATAAATTTCCCGTCACCGATGGATGCATGAAGGATGAAAGTTAAAAAGTAATAGAAGAAACGACATACACTATTACAACTAGCTGATTTGTACTAGAAAACTCTTAAATATGTCAATACGTTATTCTCCAGCATTTGTAATCAGACACGAATGATTTAACGACCTATATAATATGTATGTGTATGTGTTAGGTACATTTTTCGGTGTAAACGGTTTCGCTGTGCTATTTATATAACAATAGGCAGGAGGTGGAACTTAATCTTCGGGGTAAAATTGCCACTTTTAAAGACGATATCTTCGCTTAAATTAAATTTATCGCGCGGCGAACGTTATAAAATGTAATTTCTGCAACGAGCAAGCATCGAATAGCCGGAAAATCTGCGGCTACGTGTAAATTCGCTATTCTGATATTTCATTTACCGTCTTCGCCCTAAAATCCGTCCTGATGAAAATAAATGATTCCAACTAACACTAATACTAAAACTGCGCCGTCAATACCTACGATTTTCTACATTTACGTAAGCTGTTTCGATATTTATTCCTTTTCAGTCCGCCATCTAATCGAATTTCGGAGCAATTTTCTTTCTTGGTTTTATTTTTAGCTTAGCTTTAGGGTGGCATTTCTTAGTCGTTCTGTATTCTCGTTTACCAGCTAACGGGGAATTGATGGAAAGTTTCTTTTTCTTGTTTCCGTCTATCGCTTTTCGAAATTGATTCCGAAGTTCGAATTTAGATTTCCAAATGAACTGAGCCGCGTTGGCGACGGGGTGAAGTAGTATTCTTAATTTCAAACGGATACGTCGAAATTGACGTTGACGCGTGACTTGAATTTTTATTCAGTTTTTCTACATCTCCTCTTTTTCTTTCATTTATAATTTCAGCTCACATTTTCGTGCGGGTCTTCCTCGTCCGCGGAGATTTTTATTAAGTCCCGGTATCGCGAAAACAGATTTAGTGGGCGAATTTCGCGATTTAATAATTTTTCGTACGTTCCTTTTTTTCTGTGTTCGTAATTTTTATTCTCGACGTCTTCTCGTCGTATGTGTCAAATATCTAGTTCCAACTTCGTCCCCCACTAGAGACAGCTTCGGATATAAAGAGTTACGAATGTTTTCCAATTTCTAATCGTGCAGAATAGGTTGGACGGTCAATAGGCGCGAGGTTTATTTTCGTATGGCCAAACAACAAGTCTTTCGAAGTAATTCCATTTCGAGTATCTTCTAAATGGAGTTAGAACTAATTGTGCATTTTTGATATTATTATTTTCGTCCCAACTTTCGCGCTATTTACTTTCTCATCTTCGGAGCCATCTTTCGTCGATACATGCGGGCTCAGTCTTAGCGATTTTATCAATTTCATTCGACGACACGGCTGCATTTTGGACTTCATCACATAGATCCGTACGAACAGACGTATAAAAAGCGATAATATACAGTAAGCGGGTACTCCTGGTAAAGATATAGCGAAAACTGTCGACTAACATCACTTAGCGTCAAAACGATGAGAAAAACTTTTATAGTATCTACGAAGAATTTAATCATACGCGCATTACCGAACGAAACGGGGAATTAGTTAACGCTCGAGCTTCGTGATGTAGCGGATAAAAAATATTTTGCGTAATTATATATATATATGTACGATAATGTTTAAATATAGAATAATACTTCCACAAACGTTTTTTTTTTTTTTTTTGACGATATGTAATAAAAAATTTTCCTAAATTAAATTGTAGATATGAGGAAAAGTTTTACTCCACGTGCTGAGAAAGAATCTACGATCGTCTGACAGTCGAGTGCTCTAGCAGATCAAAAACGAATTCATATCAATCTACATCGTTACAAAACGTTTTGATTATTTAATTATATTCGGAAATAGTTTGCGACGCGTATTGTGACGAAATTTAAAAAGATCGACTAACAGTCAGGTTATTAACCCGTAAATCGTAAAAATCGTTTTTTTTTTCTGTTTTGTTTTAATGGCAAACGACAAATCCCAACACTTCTATTTGACACATACACATACGTACCTTATATACCGGTGGAAACGTGGATACAACCATATATATATATATATATATATATATATATATATATATATATATATATATATAATATGCACCTGAAATTACCTCTAATTATCCGACAACTGAATGTTACCGATTCAAATGAAAGAAACCAGTTCATCATCCGGTCGGTTAATATTTCTGGCGTGGGAGTGTGACTGTAGTGGCGACCTTGCACAGGTTTAGTCGACCTGAAAATAAAAAGAACATAAAATAACTCGTACACGTCGTTCGATGAAGCGCTTCCATGGCCCATTAGTATGTAACCGGCAAGTATTGAACTTTCTCACTCTATCTATCTATACATATTAAACATATTATATATATATATATATATATATATATATATATATATATATATATGCGGACTAAGGCGGTAATGTTCAACTTTGGTACGAACGTTATACGCCTAGTGCAAAAGGCAAAACGTGTATACATCATCTCTTGTTGCGTTCCAATTACGATAAGACGATGTCTAGCTACAGGCTGTACGAACAACAACAACAACAACTCGGAAGTAGTAGTTTGATTTGTGTGTGTGTTACGAGGCGGGGAAAGTACAGAAAAACTTGGAAGTAACTATTCTTCGAATGCGGATAAGATAATGTACGGGACGACTACGAATCTAGAGCAGAATATGGCGGATTGTTAGAACGCTGCAAAGGTTTCTCTTGTATTTCGGTTTATGAATGGTTTTATTAAATACGTTTATGTAACGCGTGTATATTTATTGATAATTGTTACGTGGTCGTACAATTGATACGAAGCAGCAACGTAAAATGTAGGTCCAAGACACGACGAGACAAGACAAGAGACAAAAAGCACAAATCAGCATTATAAGAGGGTGTTTCCAGGAAGAACGAAAAATTACTCCGGAATACCGCGATGACGTTAGAGTGATAGTAGGTGTATCACGCGGTACAGAAGATTACTTACTGCAAAGCATAAATCCGGCAAAGTTATATACATACATACATACATAAATATATATATATATATTTATACAAAAGAAATATAGCCCCGAAGAACGATAAAAGGAAGAGCTATAAAGCGTGTATATACTATCGTCTTCTATACAGCACAATACAAAGTACAGATTTATAGAGTATAGCCAGAATGACTGGTAAAATCTTTTGTGTAACAGCTCGTAAGCGCGAAACAAGAGATGTAATGTCTAAAGTCACGAAGAGACCAAGAACTTATTTATTTTACTATATACGATATATATACACATATATATATATATATATATATATGTATATATGTATAAATGTTTGTGTGAATGTGCAACGGAATGAGCTTAAAGTAGTGAAGATAGTAAGGACGTTATTTGGTGTGGTTACGACCGATTCGTTGACCTCTCTAGCGGACAAGCCAACCATAACCGCTAACCAACCAACCGATAAAGAAGACTGCGTCTTCTATAAACTATATCCTAGTTCATCAGTAGTTGTGTGTATTGTGTGCGTGTGTGTATGTGTGTGTGTGTATTGGTTAAACGTGTACGATAATCTACGGTGCGTAATAAAAACCACCAATATATATTTATTCGATATCGAACCTTTATCGACTTTTATAAGATATATAAACACGACGGTGATGTACATCTAACTTTGGTGACCTGTTGGATGGTGTTTTAGATTTTTTTTGTAATTATTTTACCATTCTATCAATTGCCTATATATTATATTTCTCATTTCCTAGTTTTTAGTCTGACTTTTGATATTACATATGTACGTGTGTGTGTGTGTGTGTGTGTGTTTATGTATGTACATATATTAGACTATTAGATAAATAATACACTTCGGTAGTTATGTGTTTACTTTATTACTATTGGAAAAAGATAGTCCATTTGTCTTCTTTCTCGACTAAGAAGAAAGTAAATCTCTTTCGATCGAGATTTTAATATTATAAGACAACGATTATTGTAATACGTACGAAAATGTAATGAAAAACCATTAATTTAGCTTGAAAAATGTAATAAAACGCCTATATATATATATATATATATATATATATATATATATATATATATATATATATATATATATGTATAATGCTAGACTCAACACTGGAAAAAAGATCAGTGCATTTGATATGTACTGCTACCGGCGGATACTGAAAATATCGTGGGTACAAAAATTCAAGAACATCGAAGTGCTTCAGAGATTTGGGAAAAAACTTGAAATCATGGAAACTATCAAAAGATGAAAATTAAAATACCCGGGACATATCACGAGAGATTCGAAATATACTTTGCAAAAAGTGTTACTCCAGGGTAAAATTAATGGCAAAAGATTATTAAAGACTTCACATATCGTGGATAGATAACCTTAAAAAATGGGTCAAATATCTATCAGCAGAACTTATCCAAGCGGACGACGTTGATAAGGATCGCTTTCGATTGTAGATCGCCAACCTTCAGAATGGAAATGGAGGATAAAGAATAAGAAAATAAAAACGAATAAAAATCTGGAAATGTTCTTTTACGAGAATATTTATACGTTTTACGAATTGTTTACAAAAGTGACCTCGAACAACCTGAATTCTATCATTTTCAAAACTTTTCTTAAATATACAATACGCATGGCAGTTAGTTGTACTTTGTGAAGAAACCGATGAGAAAGAACGAGGACATAAGTAATTGCATTCGTTATACTATAAGCGTATTGGATTGCGGAGCCTGCGTTTTAATGGCAATTAGCTTACAAATTTCGTTCCTTGGAGGCGAATATTCAAAGTTTTCCATCTTCATTGCTTATATATATATATATATATATATATATCATCGTTAGAGCCAAAATTTTACATGACCAAGTTGAGAAATAATAAGGCTAAGTTTAACAACTGGCTTTTATCGCTTACTCGTTATACTATGAATAGGACAAGGACACGTAGTCATTGTTCGCACGTGACTCTGTTGACGATGTTTTATCCCTATTTCCCTTTATATTTTATATATATATATATATATATATATATATATATATATATATATATGTATAGTTTCTTACGTATTTTTATAGTGTGAGAATTTTTTCATTTTGCTTATGTCTTAGACTATAAGATGATTTATTATGTCGTTATGTAAAATCTCAGGTGACGTTACGTATTACAGACGTACACTAAAAATTGATGAACGGTCAGAGAGTAGGTAAAATGTTCTAAAAATTGGATCGTTCACTTTCTTGCTTATTTTATTTTTTTATTTTTAAACGAAATATATATATATATATATATATATATATATATAGTGTGTGTGTGTGTATGTCACGTAATACTCTATTTTTATGTATAAGCTATGTAAAATTTACATTCATATAGAATGTACTAGGCGCATATGTATTACACGTTATACGTAGATGTAATTCCAGGCTCATATCAAAGTGTGTAAGTGAGGTCTGAGTGGGTAACCAGTAATTAAAAAAGATGATTTACTCTGATCTCTCTTCTTCACCCACTTATTCTCCCCTTCCTTCGTGTTTACCTTTTTTTTCCTTTTGTTTATGTCGTTCCATTTTTTTCTCTTCTAATATCTTAATTTTTTTGAGATGCCGGTAAAAAATGTTTTTTCTTTTTCTACGCTAGATGGAAATTTTCGCTATTAACGAGTCTTGGGGGATTCACGCATTTTTCGGATACCAATCTTTATGATCACATTTCTTCCTCTCTTAGTTCATTTTCCTTTGGCGTATTACTTCCGTCTTCACCGTTGTGTGTTATTCGGATTTTGATTTTTTTTTGCGTATCAATTTTCGTATATTTTCTAAGATAAATCGTACGAGAAATAAATTTAAAATATTTAAAAGCGTTCGACGAGTAATAATGCTTTTGTAACGTTCTGCAATGTTATCACGGATAGAAATCAGAAGCAGCGTTTCTGGTTTAAATGAAAAATTAAACTTAAGACGAATAGTCGGTTATCTTGGTCATGTAGTAAGACGTAATGGCGTGTGAAAAAATTAATTCTGAAAGGTATAAGCTAGAAGAAAGTGTGGAAGATTGACGATACGCGGACAGAATAAAAAACAGAAAGAACGGAAGAAGATAGACGCGCGTAGGGGACGGAATTGTCTAGAAACAGACTTACTTACTTTCCGTGTCCGGAGTCCAGTATATGTAGCCGCGTAAACGGCTTTGTCCTATATCGCAATGTTTGTCCATTAGTGGGCAGCACAGCGTATGCGCAGACTTGTGAATATCGCCCATTTAATAATATCACATTCTTTTAAATTTCTCAATCGATTAAGAGACCGTCAAATCTTCCACGATAAATCATGACCTGTCGTCAGGTTCTCTTGAAGATTCCGCCGGTTAGTTCTAGCTACGGTCTTCCATAATCGCTCTCTCATAGATCCTGGTTGTTCCGTCGGTACAGCGGTTGTATTCAGGAAACTATTCCTGGATTTTAGTCGACTTCTTGGAACAGCGTGAATTTTGTTTGAAACGATTCAAATCTTTAATTTCGTAACACGAGTAAATTATCCAATTAAATTAAATTATGAAAATTTAACGACTTATTATTCGCGCGCATTCTAGTCACGTGAACTGTTTTTACTTTGTTAATATTTATTATGATGAGAAAGAGAAATGGAGATATTCGCGGGGTTGGTCGCAGACTAATACGCTGGGCATTAAATAAAAGACAATGGATGAATTTCGATATTGCTTTAATTTAGCTGGGGATCGACATTCACGGAAAAAACTAATGTAAAATGTGGACGCCAACCTTCAATAATCGTAGAAGGCACCAAAAAAAAGAAGTTATATGTGTATATATATATATATAGGTATATATATATATATATATATATATATATATATATATATATATATAAGGAATTATCGTTTTTTTTTTATCGAGTTTTTCACGGTAAATAGGATAATTGTAATTTAAGCACGATGATAATTTCTGTCGCTTTAACGGGCGTTATTTATTACTGTGGAAAATTGGAAAGTATTCCGAACATTCGGTTAGACGCCGTAGACTAGAAAACATTTTTTTGTACGAAAATCTGAAAAAAAAGATTTTCAACAGTGAAAACGTTTTGTTTTTTCTTTTTATTTTATTTTCTGTGATTAATCGAGGTTGGGACTATGAAAAAGAAGACGAAGTGAAATATGTATATCAAAAGTTATCGTTATATAAATATTTCTGGTTATTCATATGTAATATTTATTGTGTATGCTTGAAAATGACGTAACTGTCGAAAAGCTTTGCAATAGAAAACTTTTATAGTGATTAAACTGTGTTATGATTTTGTTTAGTTTATATATATGTATATATATATATATATATATATATATATATATATATATATATATATATATATATATATAATAATAAATATATGTATAAACTGTGGGTAATTAAACTATGGAGACGTAATGTAAAAATTGAAATGGTGTCTAATTTAGATCGAACTAACTTTAAAATTCGAAAATTACACGGGTACTTAACAGGCGGGTTTATTCTACAACGTGAAAAACGTAGGTAAAAGTAGCCCCGTAATAATGTAATGTTAATTAACCACTATATTATGTATGTGTGTGCGGCGTGTGTGTGCGGCGTGTGTATGCACGTATGCATATGTTTATTCACATATTTTGCTGGGCAGGAAATCAAAAATATCCAATTGGTTAACAATACTTACGTAAATACAAATCTGTACGGCTAATGACGTATAATTTTTAGTTTCGAAGTTGCAAAATTTCTAATAATACGAATAATAATTGTGATAATAACAATAATATTGATGATGTACTATGACATTTGCTGGGAAAATAAAAATAAGAGACCGCACACGACGATTTCTAACGAAAATGTCAAGCGAAAAGTCATGGGTATATATATATGTGTGTGTGTGTGTGTGTGCCCGTCTTGTTTGAAATATATAATTAACGAACTAACACTACCGGCACTACTACATACACATAAGTATTGATGTACGTATATAATAATAATAATAATAATAATAGTAATAAAAAATACGCCTGCAATTTTTCTCATTTGCTAATCATATTAATTCGTGTTTTTTTTTTTTTGTTTTTTGAGAAAGTTAGCCGAAAATAATCTACCTGGAGTATTTATGTAACACCACTCCACTCAGTACGGACCGACCACCCATTGGCGGTCATTAACAAATTAACTTGTTCCTAAGGTATAGCGTGGAATATTGATCACTCTCAATAGTGTCAGTAGGACAGATATACACGAATTGAGAGAAAGAAAGAAGCAAAAATAGAAATTATCGAAATAGTTATAACTAGGGGCTGCCGATTATGTAAAATTGCATATCTAACGGACTACGTAAAAGGGAAGTCTGTATACTTAAAAAAAGATCGTTATATAACATGCGCGATAATAAATATGCTCGGTAACCGCACGTGCCTGTCAATATTTTATATATATATATATGTATATATATATATCGCTAATACATGTTGCAAATTTTTTATACTTTCCTATAAACTGAACTCTTTTTGTTATAGATTTTTCATAGGATAAAACTACCATCCTAAAAATGACGTCATAGAAACTGTTGTGCTACGTGCGTTGTAATAGATAAGATCTCAGTGCACCACGTATACATATGCATACATACATATATATATATACCAATATAATATATATATGTAAATGTATGTATTATACGCTGATATCCAAAATATTTAAAAAAAAAACTACTATCACAGCACGCGCGTGTATGTATAAATTTTTGAATGTTAAACTACCACCACAATTACTTGGTATTACGTAATATTTATATACGTATATATGAATGTATATATATATATATATATATATATATATATATATATATATATATATATATAGCGAAAGTGTTTTACTTATAAATTGTCAAGTATCCAAATGATTTTTTTCATTATAGAATTTTTTATTGCGTGAAAACTAAGTCCAAAATGGCGTTATACCTGTGAGATTTTGTACCACTCTAAATACAAATACATTCTACGTTTTTCATTAAAAAGCACGTGCGCACACACACACACACATATATATATATATTAGTAATCTTAGTTTTTTTTTTATTCATTTATTTGGTAGAATCGCATTTTATGGAAAATATATTTAGATATAACAATCGGCATAACTAAAAACCGTTACATAAGTAGTTTATATTCGAGTAGAACTTAACCGGAAATTGCAATTTCGAAAAATATAGGTCGGAAAGACAATTTTTTTTTGTATCCGGAATTTTTGGAACGGAATAATTTAAATAAGAAAATAATTGCACCTTAAATCGAAACGGTGCCTACCCGAAATAAAAAATTACGATTATATTTACCTTTATACTAAGTATTTAATAATTAATTCGTATGTATTATTTTCGATAATGTGAAACAGCAACAAAAAAGATTAAAAGAAAAAAATTAATTAGGGGGCGTTTCATTTTAAAAGGGTTATCGTTAAATATAGGAATTTATTTAATTTTATGAATAAATAAGGAAACGGGGAAACGTAATAATAACGTACGGAATGTTAAAAATTAATTTCGTCGTCCTCAATTTATCCTGTCAACGAGGTTATATATATATATATATATATATATATATATATATATATATGTGTATGTGTGAAAAGATGACATATAGTTTGACCTTACAGGGTTAGTACTTAATGCACCTATTTATTGTTGGTAGTGTTCTAAATTTGGTCTATTACACTTCTGCGTGCATGTGTGTGTTTGTATTTTATTTATATGTACTAAAGACAGGAAATAATCCTTTACGAGACCTAATACAGACTATATTTAATTTTCAAGACAGTCGTATATGTGCTTGCATTATACATGCATAAATTCAGCCATGTCATATATATGAGCGTGTGTGTGTACACTTTACACATGTACATATAGTTATAACAACGTGTTTAAGTATATGCATAAATAAATACGTCAATTACACACCCATGTGTACATATATATATATATACACACATATATATATATATATATATATATATATATATATATATATATATATATATATAAAGAGAGAGAGTGTTAGGTGTATATTGTTATTGAATATTTGGTCATTAGAACACAATAGCAAACGGTAAACGTTTTCGTTAAATCGGGTCATTCCAAGAACAAAGTATCCACCCAACCATTTACGCATTTACAAATAGTGATAGATGATGACAATGATGATGTTGACTTATATAGTGATTTTGTTAATATTATTTGTTATTGTTGTAATTATCATTATTATTATTAGGAATTATAAAAATTAACTTTTAATTATGATATCAAAAATGAATTGGCACTATCACCGATTGCTAAAAGCATGTCACAACACTTGGGGATTCCATTTTAATTAAAGAATGATAACATACAAATGAGTAGTTGAACACACTCTGTTCGGTGTACATCCAAAGATTAACATTTTCGGTAAAAAAAATTATTTCATCACAAAGGAAATGTCTAATTAACGCGTGCAGAGAATATGAAACCATCGTACATAGTGTTTTAATCATTATTTGTGGTGTACTACCACTCGACTTACTAACGAAAAGCAAATTTGCAATAAAGAATGATGAATTGTTTGTTAATGAAAATGTATATCAAGAACTAAGCTATTTATTAGCAATATTACAAACCGTACCCTGTACCCCTGCAGAATCTTTTAGCAAACGAATTAAAAATTGTTTAAAAAATTATTACAGTACAATTTAGCAATCCAAGTGGAAAAAGGTACAGTTTGACGCTTACTTTTTTAAATAGACGTAACTTTAAATCGTACCGGATATTTACCCGACCCAACTATTAACAGGGTATGGGAAAATTGCCGAGTACTTAGGTAGTTTTGGCTTAAGTAAAACAAGATCTCCTGCGAGTTGAGGGAAATTGTAGAACATATTATTTTCCAAACTACAAAACCAGAAGATACCTCGACAAAACTAAAATTCAATGAACAATTAATCAATCGCTCAGCATTTCCCAAAAAAATTTTAGTCTTCACATTACGGTACGTTCATATATCACCGTGTATCTGCGTGTATATTTGTGTTATATGCGCGTAACATCGAGGGACCTAGTTATGTAAATAAATAATTATTGTAAATTTCAAATTATTCTGTATGCGATTGTCCCAACCGCGTGTTTTTTGTAAATATAAGAATCGTCATATATAATCTTATGCCACCTTTTAACTAAAATATAATTCTAACGCGTGCCAGAGTAATTACAGCTATACAACCCGGGTAAATGCGAGTGAATGTTCTGACTATTAATTATGATAACAAATTGTAAGGAGCGGCCTCCCCTAATTAAGACGGCGGTGCAGGAGAAACGTTACCAATATCGATAAAAAAATTTAATTTACATAACAAATTTTGACAAATAAAGTATTTAATAAACAAAATATTATTATAACCATTATTATTATTATTATTATTATTATTTAATCTATTAAGTTCTCTATTACGTATGAGCTTCGTTTAAATATAAGTTCACATTTTTATTTACTTTTAAATTTTTTGTTTTACTTCTTTGAAGAATGTCTTATATTTCGAACTGGTTTCTTTTTTTATGTTTGTATATATTCAAATGTACTGAACAAAAATCAAATAAATTGAATTGAATTGAATTTTTGTTATTAGTATAAATGGTTACTCTATTTTCTTCATTAATCGCGATCGTCACAGTCGATTAGTCAAATGGGGGGACAGTTGTAAAACTTTTTATTGATAAGGGTCATACTTAATTTTAACGGCTTTATTTATTACCGCACTCGAGGAAGATGATAATGAAAATAATGGTTTTTATTAAAATACACGATACAATTATTTTCGCTTTTACACGCTCGCGTCGAAAGCACGACTAAAACGGATTTCGTCTTAATGAAAAATATTTATTCGAAATTCCAAAACTATTCGTTAATATCCGTCAAATTAAATTAATTATTATTTTATTATTATTATTATTAGAATATTCCGTTCAAAAATTACGAACTGTATAATATTCTAATTTTAACGTAAAACGAAATGAACGTCATATTTCAATTAATAGCTTGGAGTAAATTTTGAACGTCGAACATTGCGAAATTTTATATGACACCGCGGTAAATAGAAATTGTAAAAGTTGTGGAAAGATGGATCCGTAAAGAAAATTACTGAAATAAAGTTAGTCACCTAAACTAAACTCATATTTTCAGCTTTACTATGCGTAGCTGTTGAATGAACGTTGAGAAGGACAGTCTTGAGCCGAATAAATAAACACCCCCCTTCACGCTTGCATGAATGCTCGAATAGTATCGCGGGTGTATGTGTGTGCGCGCGCCAAAGGTTGAATTATACGTCTATAAACAGTAATCCTCTGATCTCAATATCCATGTGAAAATATTTACTAAAACAGAATGGAAAATATATATATACATATGTTATAATACATGTATATATATAATGTTTTAATTTTATTGGCAGTGGCAGTTGTTTTGTTTTAATTGGCAGTCATGCAAAAGTAAAAAACGATAAAAGGAAATTTTCAAAAGCCACCGTGTTCAGTCTATTGATATTATTACTGAGTTGGTTTTTTTTGTTTATTTAATTCCTTTTCATCCTTCCATCGATTCGCATAAACAAACATTTCTGTCTCTTAAATGCAAACAACATTACGCATCAGGAGCATTTTTTGTACATTTATATACATTACATGTATATATATATATATATATATATATATGTATGTATATAAAAAACATATACTTAAATGTATATGTGCGCATGTGTATATATATGGCATATATAAATTTTATATATATGTTATACATGTTCCTTTTATTATTCTTTTAGATAATCCTAGGACTTTCTCAATGCATATAGTACTATATAGGAACTATAAATAAAAACGACTCTGCTTCCTTGCAACGTAATAAAATCATTTGCACTCAGGTACACTTCCCTGCATTTTTCCTTACATATTATTTTATTATCGTCATTGTTTTAATAATAATAATCTATTATTATAATTATTAGTAATACAATAAGTGAATATATATATATATATATTACATACGTATAATACACGTGTAAATATAAACAGCAGTGCGGGTGTTTGCTAAAAGTCGATTGTCGACGATTTAACAGCGAACTAACAACTATATAATCATCAGGTGTTTCTCGTCTGCGTCTTTTGTAATCTTATTTGTTTGTTTTATTTTTTAGGCGTGATCACGAATAGAGACATCTTCACGTCTACCGTAAGTTCTTTTATTCGTGTTATTTTATTAATATTATTATTTTAAAATATTCGTTCATACAAGCCATACAAATAATTTACAAAATAATGAACTGATCGAAGATCAACTCCAATTTACTTTACCGGGGGTACTCTACGATCGGCCCATTTTACACAATAAGGAATGTTTATACGAAATGTAATTAATATAAAATGTAAGAGTATTTTTGTCCTAGTTTTCAATTTTGAATATTGCGAAAATATTAAATTTTACTAATTGCTTATTTCGGTTATGAATATCTTAACGGTACGTTGTTAATATTATTAATATTATCAGATTACGTATTATAAGAATGAGCTTGTTCATTCCGAGTTATTAATATATACATTCGAAAACATTTGTTGCGAAAAATTTATTTACGACGGTAAAAAATAACGTTTAAACGAAATTCCCGTTTAAACGTTAGCGCAATTCTTAGCTTGAATAAAAGCGCATCATCTATTTGAATTTAGTCCCGCACCACGTTATCCATACGTTGTTTAGTAATATCGTATATTGGAATGATAATAATAATAGTTTCATTTTTAATTTGAAATAATTTAACTAATAATTTTTCTAGTAGGAATAAACAAAACCACAGATTAATGAAAACTAAAGTGGTGTGAAACGTATAAAACTAATTTTATCCACACGAAAATACTCGCATATTAATCAAATTAAATTAACAATACAACGGATGCAAATCAAATTTATCTAACAATACTTATAATAGCCTATGTCAAATTTCTAATTTACATATCAGTATAAATCAACAAACATATAAAATATAAATACATATTAATATGTATTTATATATACTCACACGCAAAACACACACACACACATATATATATATATATATAATATACATATAGGTATACGCATTTTACTTATTGACTTATGCATATTTACGCGTTAATAATAATTGAACACAATGTACTTTTCTGGTTATAAAAGCAAAAGTTATTCTTTTCTCACTTTTAAAAAATAAACAATAAATAAAATTGAACGTTAAAAAATGGTCTTCACAATAGTATATTAAAAATAAAAGAAAAAAAATAGAAAATAGTAATCATAATGCGAATAATAATAACAATATCGTTAAAAGTATTAAAAATGATAAAAATAATAATAAAAATAATTATAATATCAATAATTCGACTAGATTTATTTATTCTACAATGAATCCGAATAAGTCTTCAATGTAGTTATATAGGACTAGACGATGTGTCGATACTACATGTGAATAAAGTGTTAACAGTACTCAAATATATAATTAAAATCAGAAAACATAAATAAGATAAATAACAGGGAAATTACGTAATAAAGTAAAATAATAAATATATTAAAAAAGTAATAATTATAATAATCAAATCGTTTAATTTGTATTCGTGTAAATATAGCTTTGCACGTATTCATAAATGTTGGCCTAACTGTACGCATAAATGCAATATTATATCGATAAGATTAATGATAATCGTAAAAGTAATATTTTTTTTTTCAGTTCAAATGTGTTTCTTTAATTCTGATTTACAAAGAAAAGTATTCGTATAAAAATGAAAAATAGCGCACTTACGTAGTGAGAACACTAGAAGTTCAGTAACAACGATAGACTGTGACATTGGCGTATGAAATTTATAGCGTGCTTTAATTATAGAGGAAGAAGAAAACTAGTAGGTACAAAGGACACAGCAATAAGCGTGGAGTAGAGTGTCACATTGCTCGGAGTGACATCTTGGCCATTGGATAAAAATCCAGGCCGTAAGGCAGTGATTTTTTAGTGGAAAGTTAACGATTAAAGATTTTTTTTAAGGGGCCTTTACTCGCTAATAGGCGAAACATCTCCAAGAACATGTAGAGTGTTAAACTATTTTTCTAAGGCTGTAATTCTGCACTCTATATCTTATTGTCGTGTCACTGCTGAAATGGGATTTTCCGCTAGTAGTCGCTCTCAGTCCGCGACTGCTTATATATTATTCGCAGCTAACCTATATATCTGAAGGCAATTCCACTATCCGCCACCTGTGGATGCGTCCGCTCCGATTACAGCGATGATCCGTATATATATATTAATGTATATATAAAATAAGGTAACTACGTTACTATAATTAAAATATTCATATGCGTACATGCATTAAACGTGTGTTGGTTGTGTAAAGAACAGTCAATCTGAACATTAATATACGCTGCCGTATTGTAAACAGATTCACCCACCCACGTTATTCTTCCTAGATTGAATTCCTTTTCAATGAAATATTTCTCTTGTTCACACACACACACACACACACAATCACCGTAGTATTCCTCTTTCTGTCTGTTAGGATTAAAATGTCCAAGTTACTATATTTAACGACGAAAATAGATTAAAAATTTAACTAGTCGAGCTTTCTGAATTTATTAATTTGACGTTTCCTCCCTCGCCTTTTTTTTTTTATTTTTGTATTATTAACTTTTTAATTTTTACTTTTTATTTCTTATTATTCCCTGATTAGCGTTCTTATATTATTATTATTATTATCATTAGTTAATAAATACTAGATGTCCTCCACCGGAAAAACAGAAACAAAGCACTGTCCTAGTAAATTAATTTTACCTTCCTGCAGGTTATTAACCTTATTTGTTTAATTTAAATAGTTTGTTTGCTCACTTTTCCATTGTCGTTAAAAAAGAACAACAGATACCAGATTTTGTTGGTGTACGCGTTGCGTATATTTATTCTACGCGATTGTAGTTAGCTACTATTATTCCAATTATTATTATTATGAATAATATTATTAATGATGATAACGATGATACGTAGATGGTGGTAAAATTTGAGGCACGCGAATAAGATATTTTATCATTGATAAACGGATGTTACACTATGTGTACTCCCATTAACTGTTACACCATCGTCCGGTTTATTATTTACCGGGTAGGAATTTATTTATATTATTTTCTCGAACATACAAATTAATGGTGAAAATTTTGCTCGAAATAACAGGATTGAAGTGTATATATATATTAAGCAGGATAAAATTAAACTTCGACTTCGATGATTAATGTAAGTGGCCGAAATCAGAAAATAAATATTCTAATATAATATATATACGCGTATAGCGAAAAAAATGTGTAAAAAAACGCCAAAGAAACAGAACGTTGTCGATTGTGAATTTGAATCCGGATGGGAAAAATGAAATCTAAAGGAAGATTAATGTTTTTTATGTTTATGCGGATTTTTTGAACGTAGCTTCGGAGTTCCCGGGAAGTATCTGCCGCTTCTTGGTAATCTATGTTGCACTCGAATGAACATGGTCGAATAAATAAATTTTGATTGAAAAAAATAAAACCATTCGCTATTGCGAAAAAAATTTATTCATCAGCGGAGAAGTAATATGAATACGACGGTCGAATGAAAACTTTGGAGCTCGCTCTAAAATAAAATATTACGAGATCGTTTAAGTATCGAAAAACTCTAAGCTGTTCTTCTTGTTATATTACACATTAAACAAACTTATAATTTGTGGAAGCATCCTATTCAAAATGCGTCAGATAGATATCTCTGGCTAAATAGTTGATATAGTTACCACAAAAGTAGGAGATAGCGTAATAGATAACGACATGCCTATGAACAGACCTATTACACCAAATTTTCATTCATTCTACAAAAGGCCAAAAGTGTGCGAAAGGTTAATTAGATTAAATAGGGATTAATGAAAACGTAATAAATTAATTTACTTTGTTAAAAAAACCGTAATATTTTACGAGAGTGGTAAATATTTATCAAAATTGACGAAGGCGAGGAATATTTTTTTTTTTTATTAAAGTGCTATCTTTTTTTTTTAGAATTTGTGTATATAAAGGGGCAAAGGATTATTAAAAAAAAAAAAAAAAAAAAAGAGAAAAATTAATACTTAAGATAAATTATATACTTAATCAACATATAATGGTTCTAAATTCATATTTCAAGTCCTTTGCGAGTGTACTTATATTTAAGGGCAACAGCCAGGATGACAAAACATAGTCTCAGCTATTACCGTGAAATATGTCATATGTACAATAAGAAAAAATAGCAAAATTAAACTTAATTGCCACATTATATATTAGGTTCACTTTAGTTAAATTATATCGCAAAAGTAGCTGCTTACATATAGCGTAAGTAGGCATAAATTTTTTTTTTTTTCGCCATTTCCAAATTTGTAACTAGCCAGTAATAGCTATCTAACAAATTGTATCTAAGATTCAATCACCTGTATGAAGAACACACCTCTTGGTGAGTCCTCCTATTTGGCAATGGGCTAAATCCGTAATCTTCGTCCTTTTTAGTCTGAGATCTTGCTGCGTGTGTAGTAGTTGAGCCGCCAGCTCGTTTGGATGATGTCGTAGCCGTTGAAGGTGCCTATTAGCAATTTTACGTATTTCTTCTTGTACTGGATATAAGCCTAGATCTAAGTGGATTATATAATTCGTCATATACCATGGAGCTCGGTATATTAGGCGTAAGATTTTATTTTGCAAACGATGGATTTTATTCGTATTTGTCTTTTTTGCACAACCCCATAATTGCGCACTATACATCCATATGGGTTTCAGCATGGTTTTGTACAAAAGTACGCGATTACTTAAAGCAACTTCTGATCTGGGTCCTAGCAGCCAGTGCATTTTTCTAAATTTTAATTCTATCTCCTTTTTTTTTTATCTATATGAGTTTTCCACGATAGCCGGCTGTCTAAATAAACTCCCAAATATTTAACTTCATCGAGCTTTGGTATTACTTGTTTATCGAGAGATACTCTGTGGCTATGTTGAAGCCGATTGCTGAATGTAATATGTGCTGATTTTTCTGGATTTATTTCTATCAGCCATTGTTTGGTCCAGTCACTGAATTTATTTATATAGCTTTGCAATTTGTTAATAGCTACACTTGGATCTTTATCAGATGGGAGTATCATAGTATCATCTGCAAACATGGCTATATCTACCGCACTGTCTTTTGGTGTGTCCGCAGTATATAGAGTGTATAGTAAGGGACCTAGTACACTGCCTTGCGGTACGCCTGCCTCTATACCGTGAATATCCGACACATCTTCTCCATGTGTTACATAGAAGTGTCTACTGTGCAGATATGATGTGAGCAAAGGAAGGTATGCAGGCATGATCGTCCTGAGTTTGCACAATAGGCTATTGTGCCAAATTTTATCAAACGCCTTGCTTATATCCATAAATACAGCTTCATTATAATGTTTGTTTTCCATCCCTTTTTCTATTAAGTTGACAACACGGTGTATTTGTTGTTCGGTGGAATGACCCTGTGATGATTTGGTATCACTCCTTTTTGTTGAACAATTTCGCTGATTCTGTGATGGATTAGTTTTTCTAATAATTTAGCAGCAGTGGGTAGTAATGATATTGGTCTATATGATGAAATATTTGTTCCATCCTTACCAGGTTTCTGTATCATTATGATTTTTGCTAGTTTCCACTGAGCAGGAAAATAAGCAAGCCTGGCTATAGCGTTATATATATATATATATATGTCAAGAGCATAATTCCTTTTCTCGGTAGCTCCTTTAACATTCTCGGAGTTATCTTATCAAACCCTGGGGCTTTTTTGGGATTCAATAACTTGATTTGTTTTGCTATTTCGCCAGGTGAGAATATTTTTATTTTTAATTCATTACTGGCTACTGTAGTTAGGGTTGAAGCCTGAATAACTCTGTTATTGGTAATATGGAAATTAGGTTTAAATATTTTCTCGAGATATTTTGCATATGTCTCGGCTTTTTCTTTATTACTTCTCAGCCAAGTACCATCATCATTCCTTATCGGTTGATTAGGTATTATCGGCTGTTTTAGAATCTTAGTCGCTTTCCAGAGGCTGAAGATACAAGATTTAAATATTAAGAACACAGTATAAAAAGGTATTATCGTCATTGTATATTATTACTATTATTATAATATTATTAAACATTAGTGTAAGGACCAGTTAATAAGATTTACCATATACATACATGCACATACGTACACATATACACATATACACATATAAAAACATGTATTAAGAGGATTGATCAGGCGCTGGCAGGCTCAAATTTAATTTCCTTTTCATAATAATATGAAAATATTCTAACAAATGATCAGCATTTTTTACATTTAGAACTAAAGATAAGTTTTCATTAATTTGGTATTTATTCCTTATTTCGTTAAAGGCACAGCATTTGAAGATAGTATGATGTATGTTATCAATTTCTTTGAGATCACAGTACTGGCAATAAGGTGAAGAGGTCAATTTAAATCGATGTGAATACTCTCCGAAATTACCATTCCCAGACAAAATCTGCGCATTAAAAAAGCAATTTCAAGGTTGTGTAATTTAGACCTATAATTAATGTTTGGAATGAATGAAAATGTTTTCCTACCAGTAGTTTCCAGTTCCCAACGCAGTTGCCAAATGTCGATTAATTTATGTTTAAGATAGGTTTTCAATGTATTAACTGGTGGTGTTGGGCCAACATCAGAGATTAAGGTATTGTTTTGAAAAAATTTTAAGGATCTAACTAGATTAAGATTAAGCGTAATTCTGTATTCACTTAGAATGGCTCTCCCAATAAGAAATAAATCCAGAGGTAAGATATTTGCAATAACACATGCCGCTGAAGAGTGGGCAGTTTTGTACAATGATGGATATATTCAATAAATATTTCCTTTGATTTTTGACGACAGTCGTAAGAATCCTATGATTAATATAAATATGTGCACCATATCCAAATATAGACTGGATCAGTCCTTTATATAAAACAATACGCTCTTTGTGTCGAAGTCCATAGTTATTGGGAATTAAACTACGGAGTTTATCATAAATTTTTATGCATTTACGATTTAAATAATCCAAATGTGAAAGAAATTTTAATTTATGATCTAAATTTATACCAAGGTATTTTATTTTGATGGCAATTTGAATAGGTTGGCCAGAAACTGGTGTAATTTCTTTAAAATCGCTTACCTTCTTTTGGCTACCAAATATGATAGCTTCCACACTTATCCACAGAAAAAGTAAGACCTAATTCAGCTATAATGTCTTCGAGTTTTTTACATACTGTAGATACCTTTTTAACATTTGTGTAATGCTTGATGCTAAACAAAATGCATAGATCATCTGCATAAGATATAAAAGTGCAGTCAATGTTAAGTATATTACAAAAAAGTTCAATATCTTTATGTACTTTAGAATATAGAATGTTCAAAAATGTTGGTCCAAGGACAGAGCCTTGAGGAACACCACAGGACACCGTTGTAGTAGATGAAGCTGAGTTAATTTTAAGGCAAGCCAAGCGATCTTGAAAATAACTTATTATTATGTTTATTATGGATGGATTAACTTCATTATCTTGTAGAATTTGAACAATAGATGACCATTTAAAATTATCAAAAGCACCTTTTATATCAAAAGAAATAACAAAAGATGTACATCCAGCAGTTAAACAGTCTCTAATAGAGGAAACAAGCTTATAGACTGTACCTTCTGCAGAATGAGAATGTCTAAATTCGAATTGATTTCGATGTAAAATTTGTTTTTTCATAATTTCTGTGGTTAGAAATAGGTTTATAACTTTTTCATAGACTTTCCCACATGAGTTAAGTAAAGATATTGGGCGGTAGGCTGTAATATCTGTTGGTGTTCTGCCAGGTTTTTGTATTAAAACAAGATCAGCAATCTTCCAGACAGTGGGGAAAAATTCTAACCTGATAAAATCATTATCCAAAACTTTAATAAGTTTAGATATATCTGCTTTAAGGATCACGGATTTATTTCCCTTGATAGCACCATCACTAAATATAGAAAAGCATTTATGAGGAGTAAGGTCAGCATAATGAATTTTGAGATTGAATAAAGACTGAATATTTTGTGAGACCATGAGATAATTAATAACGCTTTTCCCATTGTAATTTTCAAAAGTGGGAACACTTCCATTAATTATAGATAAATCATTACTATAAATAAGATCATACAAAAGCTCAGAATTTGTGTTCAATTTAATTTTAGTTTCATGGGAAGGTAGGCGGATGTTGAAGTCCCCAATGATAATAGCATTTAGTTGAGGATTATTTTTAAGAAGGATGTCAATGGTTTGTATAGGGGGTTCTCAGGCGAGGAATATTATTATTATTATTATTATACGATATTTCATCCAAAGACCTATCAAAAGTGACTGAGGCAAAAATGATGATGACGATTATTATTATATAATTTTTTTTTTTGAAATTTTAATTATCAATTTTCTGTTTATTTTACGTTCACTTTATGCATTATTTAAATATATGTTTTTTTCTTTTCTCCATCGTTCGGGTAACACCGAAGACTTATTAATTGCAAAATTTACCCGGTACGATAATCGTTTTTCTCTTTTTTTGTATTCTAATATAACTTTTAATTAGTTTAACTGTATTCGTTATTGAAATTAATAGTATTAAAATTTTATTTTATTTTTATTGTTATTATTTTTATCGTTATATAGTGTTTAATCTAAACATAAATATCATCGACTGTGGCACGAAATGTTTTTTACTTAATGTAAACGTAAAGACCTGTAAAAATTTATTCGGACGGAAGATGTTATTAAAAGCGAACGATGAATTTACATCGTGCTAAGAAATTTAATCGGTTCAGTTTTGATTCAAAATTAAGATAAAATAATTAAAGAGAACGACTGAAGGAGGTGAAAATAAAATAATATTTCGTGTACAGCGGCTGCTTTTTGTATAACTAGATAAGTTTTAGTGTGTTATACAGACATTTTCCATAATTAAAACATTCTATGTCAACCAAACGTCTCATTTTTGTCGCATTTATATTGGGAACATGATGACGGAAAAGGTTAAGATAACCTCGATTGAGACTTTTAAAGTGGATTCCAACGAATTTATCGTTTCTGAAATTATTTTTTAGCTGAGAAGTAGACAGATGATTAGAATAGAGGAAATGTTATTTCATAAATATCAGCGGGTGGACAATTTTTTTTTATTGCGTAATATGTATATCAATTAACGTGGTGTAACTTAAATTATATATATATATATCTTCATCAGTACAGTACTAAAGTCTTGTCCAATGCCACGATATCCATCTTTCCCGGTCTGCTCTTTTTAGTTCAGCGTGGTTCTTTAAACGGACGTCTTTTAACAGGGTTATTATAAATGAGTTTCTCCGTCTTACGCGGTTTCGAGATTTTACTTTAGAAAATATTTCGAAGTAATGCCCCATGCTGAAGTATATACGACCCACCCGAGTTAATCGTGTTTTTCTTATCCGATTTAATAATTACCGATTCTCTTCAATTTGACATAGTACCGGTTCATTTTGGATATCCAGATTATTCATTCCATTTACCTTCGAGCCCACATCTCGAATGCTTGTACCTTATTCATATTTACTTTATTTCATGTCCAGGTTTGAACACCATAACGGGCTATGGACCAAACGTACATCTTTAATATTCTTCTTCGGAGCTTCAACGGTGTTGAATTTTGTCTTAATAGGCATTATTTTTCTTGGAACGCATATTTTGGTCATTCAATTCTATAATTAATTTCAGTATCACATTAGAGATCTTCTGTTATAATCTGATCAAGGTATTTTAACCTCCGCACTTGCTCAACTATTTCTCCATCAATGTTTAAGCAAAATGGACGAGGTTTCCTTCCAATCATCATTGCCTTTGTTTTTTCCACATTTATCGCCGTAACTGGTAACTTTCCCTTGCGAGTATCACCTGATCATACGTTAATTTTATATTTTTAATGTTTCTTCTTTTATGTTTCTTTCAAATATATATATATATAAGATACTTAACATTCTTCATTATTCAATTATTCATGTATTCATGATTTTGTTTATATGTTTTGTAAATATATATTTCTTCTTCTTCTTCTTCTATATATATATAATTAAATTATAAAATAATACATTCTGATGGTAACACTGTGGGTCGCGGTGCTAATGTGGGAAGTAAAAAAGAATAATTTTAATAAAATAACTTATTTAATGGAAAAAAAATCTTTAGGTAGAAGAATAATATATTCTCGATAAGCGTAGAATACGTAAAATTATAAATACATCCGACTGTTAAAGAAATTAAAGTGAACATCGTCAATATTATCGAAAATTATATCCACATCCAATACTATAAAAATAATAAAATCTGAAAACATTAAAAAAATATAGTTAGAATTTAACAGTAAAATTAATTTAAAAAAAAATCTGATACATCATTTCGTAAATGTGATATTACTGTCGTCGCGTAAGAAAAAGAACAGACGAGTTATTCCTTTGCCACGTAGTTTACTTACTACGTCCAAAACCAACCTAAATAAGATACAATCGTTTGAAGGTTTTAATGACAAATGCACCATTTTATGTTCGTAACGATATCATTCATCATGACCTCGGAATACCGACCGTTGCAACAAATCACAGACGGCGATACAGGAAAATGCATACGGCACTCGGTGAAAATCCGAGTCGGCTAATATCACGAATGTCGACAACACATCTTCCAGATAACCCTGTCAGACGTCTTAAAAAAGGTCAATGTCGGGATGCACTTGCGTCATCATAAAATGGAGGAAGATTAAATATAAATCGCTATAACAAAACATTATTAATTGGGATATGTTGTTTATTTGATATTGTTCTGTTCATTTTTTCGCAGTTGTGTTTATAATGTTCATATAGATTGATACACACACACACCAAAAAAAAATTACTGGCGAACGTGATAGATATAAAGATTTATTTTCAAAAAATAAATTACCATCCATTTCTAAAGTTTGTACGATGGAAGTCGACTAAGTGAAAAATTACAAAAATTTAAAGAACGACGGTCGAACTACGAATTCTAAGTCAGACAATACGTACACTGGTTTGTAAATCGCGGTCTCGCCTAACTGATGCTCATGTACAGATCAATTGAACAGGATAGCTTATCGACTAGAGGTCTCTCGTGGAAACTCATCGTGTTTAACAACGGATCAATTCATATATACCTGAGGTATTACCACCACGAGGTCTACTTATTTGCATAAACAACTCGTAATTTACGATGTCTACGATTTACACGGCTCGTAAATATTTAATCATAGCGTACATAATTAATGCGCACGGTTATAAAGCATAAAAAAAAAATCATTCTAAAAACCAAACTACAACTTTCACTTAAACGCGTGTAAATTATTAATTTTATTTTCAACTTTTTTTTTTTTTGTAAATTTATTTCAATTGAAATATATAAAAGAAAGTTGTATTAGTTACACTATTTATAACTCAAGAACGGCTGTACCGATTTGGCTGAAAATTGGTGGGGAGGTAGCTTAGAACCAGAAGAAATAGCAATAATTGTAAATATAACCCTAAATACGGAAAAAATCTTACAATAAATATACAGAAAAAGATAAAAGGAATTATTTAGGTACGATTAATCATGTAGGAAATACCTAGATAATAATAAAAATATTGGACAAATATAACGTAGATTTAGCAATAATTAATAACAAATTATCGAAATTAATCAGTAGCAACAAAATAGGAGATATAGTAATATTAAAAGAAATTCAAGAGCATATATACATTTTAAATCGCAATAGATTTATAGAATATTTAAATTTTGTATACGGGAACGATGATGAAAAATCATTATTCGGATAATTAAAATATGTAATAAATAATAATCGAAATTATAAAATTTTATACATAGAAAAACATTACAAAAAAAAAAAAAAGAAAACTACCAGCAAAAAAAGAAAACAATAAAAGAAAGAAATAGAAAATAATTTATTAAATTCAATAAAATCCATCAATTTTTATATTCGACAGAATTTCCTTATATATATATATATATATATATATATATATATATATATATATATATATATATATGTATATATATATATATATATATATATATATATATGTATATATATATACTATACGATTTTTAGGCGTGTTAAATTAAATTTTTAATATACGAGTTAATATGTTTATTTTTTTTAATTTTTTCTTATTGTTATTTTACTAAAGTCGTTTAAGGTAACTTTAAAGGTACCATTTGCGTGTATATTTATGTACGTACATAAATCATTCGCGATTTATAGAATTTGATATATAGGTTGACCCAGAGAAGACGGACGGTTTTATTTTTTGAACAGCGCAATTAGTAACACTGCCACAACGCAAACAGTGTGCATGGCGTTCACACACGACAGATTCGTTTTTATCCAGTTTTAGTTATCAAAGCATTCTATAATATAAGGAGAAAGAGCGCGCATTTTGCGTGGAACGTTATTTTCGGCGGCGCGAATTCATCAGGACGATGCAAAGAGAGTTTCGAAAAGAATTCAAAGTTACGCGATTTTCCACGAGATCCGGAGGATCTGAAAACTCGTATTTCTGAAGAAATTTAAAAAATTCAACGATCTATGCTCGAAAAAGTCTCGGAAAATGTTGTAACAAAACTGAATGAATGTATCGTTGCAAATGGCAATTCTCTCGTTTTTTTATTTTTAAATAAAATTTCATTCAAAAATTTTCGTTTTGACTTATTGAAAAACACTCTGGGTCACCCTATAGAAATACCATCTTTTTCGGAAAATAGTTAAAAGCTAACGCGCGTTCGGGAAATACGTAGAAGAAAATCAATAATAGATTAATTTCGTCAGATTAATATTATTCCGGTTTGAGTGTCAGAAATAGGTGTACGAATTTAATTAAATTCGAGAAGCGCCGGTACGAAACCGAAAATTCAGCAGCGATACTAGTAGTCGGAAGGTAACAACGGTTAACCTTATATCGGGGCACCCGTACATTTTCTCTAAATTCGAAACCAGAAAAGGGGTTGCTATAAGGATCTAGTTTGGTTGTTTTTTTTTTTCTGGCGTGTGTAGGCAGGTGGTTCAGAGCGATCATTGAAAGGAAAAAGTGAACAGAAATGAGAAACAGTAACTAAATAGTGTCGATAAAACACCGGGTTAGATTCTGAATATTTTATGTATATACAAATATATCCTACAATTTAAATAAGCCGACCTACCCGCATTGTTGTCGAGGGGGTTAAAATACTTACCGAAGAGACGAACCCCTTATTTTGCTTATCTTCAATTATTATACATATATATATATATATACAAAAGTGTCTTTGGGGATCGGTTGAATCGCGGACGAATAGAAAATAGCGTACCGTATACCGTTGTTCATTTAGAGCGTGCCTCGGTTTGAAAGAAAACTGTTCGAGAATTAATTAAGATACAAGAAAAGCTTCGTCATTTCTACTATCATCATTATCATTGTTACTTCGCCTTGTTTCGCGGCATAAACTTAATTCCTATTCGAAAGATAGTCGACGTTAATTAGAAAGCACCAAAGTGAAAAATCAAAATATGTCGCTAGAGAACTAATTTTTTTTTTTTTTTTTTAAAGGAAAATTTACATTTACTTCCTTCAGATATTACAGCGTCTTTCAAACACCACCAATTACTAAAAGGCTGTCTACATTTATTTATCTCTACCATATACGCCTTTCGCTATCGCACTGTCCTCTCTCTTTCTCTCTCTCTCTGGATATAATATATATATATAGCGTGTGGTTTTTATTACGCCTTATATCTCCGTTCTTTCATTGTTGCCTTTATCGCTAATCGGGAAATCTTGCGGTTGTTGCTATGATTGTTGTTGAATCGTCGAAGCTAGTTGGCTGAAATTTTAAGATAAGAAATATATCGCCAACGAAAGTTTACTCTTAACCAAACATTTTCTTTAATTAAGATCACGTCGCTTATTTAATCGTCCAGATTTTTTTTTTCTTACACGTCACTGACAGACACCCTCGATGTTTCCTCTAAAAGAAACGATTTCTTTTTTCTCATGCTAACACGTATACAGTGATATACGCGTTACATAATTACGTACGTCCTGTCCCGAGGGACGCGTATGTGTAAGAATTTATTGTCATTATCATTATCAGTTAATACACAGCTGAACTCTTGAATTATGCATGGCTAAAGCGAGTCATCATTCAACGTAGGTGTTTAACGATAGTATTACTAAAGAAGAGAGCACGCATTAAACACGTTGCGAGGATCCAGTCCCTCTATGATGATGGAACCGTTCTCTTTAGTTCACTACCCAACCTTATCGAGATTAACTTAAAAAAAATATATATATAAAAACGACGACTTAAAGTATACAGTATTCATCTGGAACAAAAATATAACTCAACCGTTTATTAATATACATTCGGAGGTCTGGTCAATTTACAAAATTTTGCTCGTGATTATTTCCTCGTCTTATATCTGTTCCTTACTCCGTTTAAAATTAGAAATTATATCTAATTTAACGTGTTTATTGTCGTGTAAGCTTCGACTACTGTAAGCTCACTATCGATTGCAATAATAGGAAATATTTTTATTTTCATCGTAAGTTTCAATCGATTTAATTTCGTGTGAAGATTACTACATTCATTTTATGAGTTAGTACATTGGTATTTATTCATCTGTACACTCGTGTATATTATATTATAGACTTATCTATATCGCGAGTTTTAAAATTTATTTGCCTTGCAAATTCTACCGTGAGAAAACGTATTTACAATTTATATTTTAAACATTTGTTTCTTATTTTTATACGACGATTAACTAATTCGATTTACATCTAATTTAGCTCGCCATTCGTGCACACGATGCGCACATTTGCGACCACTACATATCTAAATGTTTACTTTTGTAGCATTACTTTACTGAAATATATATCGATCGATTAATTTATATTATTTTTATTTTTATTTTTATTATATTCGCTAAATTAAACCTAGCTAAATGCTATTTGACAAGTTTTGTAACTATTTAGATTAAATTTTAAATTTGCGCATACGATCGAAATTCGCGAACCCTCAACAGGACGATTTGGACTTGATATAAATGTGTACGGAATTTTTTGATAAAGCGCTCTGTACGGAATAATCGAGTTTGCCTTTATCGCTCTTAACCGGGGATTATACTACTCGCGTCTTTTACATTACGGGATAACGCGTCATAACAATTTATTAATCTATTTTTAATTTCGTAGAAATATTCAAATTTTTATACAGATTGTTATTTCATGCCTATAAACTAGACACTTTATGCGTGAGATGGTTTAGATTATCACCGTTTACAAATATACATTTCCACCTTATTTTAAAAGAACCTTGCTGATTTACCGCTATGAAGTATAAAGTATTAAATTATTATAGTTCTGAAACGATTCATTAGAGATATATCGACGTCTTTTAGACATAGTTGCCGAGAAAAATTCCGTAGCTGTACCATCGGTACACCATAATTCATCCGTATTCAAATGTCGAGCCTTTTTTACCGAATATAATAACCTCCAAGAAGGCTAACATTTTTTCGAAATTTGTTGGCCGACAATCTGTTTAACCGCGTGTATGGGAAGAACGAATTAAATATTCAACAATTTAAATGATTATGTCATCCGGGAAAAATATTTTCCAACCGTCTAGAATTGTGATCGAATTTTTTGGGTACACCCATCACTCCGGGTCATTTTGTAATTATATTTTTGCGAAAGGTATTTATAATCTCGGTGGCTTATTTCTACCACATCTTTTCCAAAATAACGGGGTTTATTTCATAAATGACTATAGGTGTAAATAAATATGAACTATCAGAATCACTATTACCTGATTATTCCGATTCAGTATCATGATTTCAATGCTCAGATTCGGTGTCTGAGTTCTGATTACTTATATCTCTTCATCTTCCTCCGGCAACCATTCTATTCTATTTACTTGTAACTTTGTCTTTATTCATCGTCGCAGTATTATTTAGTAATATATAAAGGATTATAAAAAATACATAAAGAATATGATATAATAATATCTAGACAGTTAAAATAATAATTTTTGTACGAAAATCTAAGATGTATTTTTTGGAAAAAAAAAAAACACAACACACCCGAATTATTCACGCGTTAGATTTCTACTAACAAATAACAATTCGCGTAACGTAATCGCTCGCTCGTTAGATTTTATCTAACATTTCACATATATTCGATTACAAACAGGAAACACTCGTCATTAAATTTAACTGAATCAGCTGTTTTATTCGTTCCATTATTATGTATTGGTTGAGGGGCAGATTTATTCATCATTAAAATTATGATAGTTATTCCCAAAATAAGTTGTTAGATTTTATCTGATATTTTTATTCTGTCTCGTGATTTTGTTTTTATAAACATAAATGTACACATAAGCACGCATATATTTTTGCCTATCTTGCCACGTATTCGTAATTTATTTATACGTCACTTGACATTTTTATTCGGCTTAAATCCGATAGATTGTTTTTCGTTTTATTTTTTGCTTTTAAATTTCTTCTCGATTTTTCTTCACTTTATTCCGTTCATTCGTCGTTTTTACAGTATCTTCTAATTATTTTTCTATTACATACTATATCTGTTTATTTATTTTTTTTTGATTGTGTGTGTGTGTGTGTATGTGGTTAATGAAGAAACTAAAATAGTCGTTCAATTTAATTCGACGTAAATAATTTACTACGTCGAACGTAATTTCAATTCAATTCAAATTCAAATTTATTTCAAATTAAAATACAAGATTACAAAGAAAATATATATAACTTATAAATCACGACTATGCGCGCATATTACGCGAACGCCGGATTATGCAAATAAATAAAGATCAATTTAACATCCGTTCCATCGCACTAAAAAAACGTAAATATAATTCAATGAAATAATACAGTTTCTTAACCGAAACATTCTTTAAAAAAACAACGAAGTCGATTTAGACGTATAAGTAAACACACACAAACACACTGACTACGCCAATCAAATAAACGAAGTATTAAATTATAATTACAAATCAGCCACGAATATACCTAACGGAAAGTAAATATACAACATAGAAATATACACATAAATACTAAAAGCCGTATATATATAAAAGCATAACAGGAAATAACTCATAATCACGTAATAATTAATAATGATAAACAACTGAAATAGAACTTAATTTACAAATAATAAAAAAAAATAATTTACAAAATAAAATCATTAATCTAACAATTCCAACCGAATTAAACCAGTTAGTAACCTCAATTATTATATGAAAAGCTCGTTACTTATTTACACATTACAAATACAACTAACGACTTACGCCGTCGTTTATAATTTTTAAGATCAATTTTTAGTCGACGCGGCAATGAGTTAAACAAAGTGGCACCCATATAAACCGCTTGGATTCGGGTATGAAATTTATTAAATTTAGGTAAATTGATAACTCGTGTGAGGATAACCATGCAACTCAATCGAAAAAAGTTTAAAATTTTTAAAGACGAAAACAAGTAATTGTACTTCATATAATTCACGAACGGTGAGAGGACGAGTTTTCCAACAGGGTTACTTGCCACCCCGATGCATAAGCCCGTAGCACAAAACTGGTTGGTACAAAGAAGTATACAAACGAAATAACTGTGTAGATGAAAAAAATTGCTTCAGATAATAAAAAAGATAATTTAATTTTCTTAATTTTTTAGAAAGGAACTCGGTATGTTTTTATGCCAAGTTAATTTGCAATCAAGAACCACCCCGAGATACTTAATTTCATAAACACGTTCAAGTTACACATTATTGATATTTATATTAAAAGTGTTTTCAATGTAAAAAGGCTGGTACGTATAAATATCATATATTTAGTTTTATTCAAATTCAAGATTAACTTTATTTAACCGTGTGCAAATAGAATGCACATCACTTTGAACCGAAGACTCTAACGAAGAATACTTTAGTATTATTTTCAATATACTGATTCGGAAATTATATATAATTATACATTCTTCTTAATCGGTTACCCCAAGGAGGCATCGTGATCATACAGTAACTGTGTCATTTTGCGCCATGCTTCTCCGTCGTCGCTCCACAGTTTCTTATTATATCTGTCCACCTCTGCAGTGGTCGGCCGTTCGGTCTATTTCCTTGAATCTTCCCCTGTACTATTAATAGCTCCAAGTTCCGTTCACTACGTATAGGATATGGCCAAAAAATATTTTATCACTTTAATGATAGTCATATTAACTAACCGCTGCGTTAGGTTTAGTTCTTGTGCTATGGAAGCATTTGCTCGTTTGGCCATGGTATACGGAGAAGTTTCCTCCAGCACCACATTTCGAAACTGTTAAGTCGGGCTAGGGTCCTTGTTTCTGCTCCGTATAGTATTATCGAAAATATAAGCGTCTATACTAATTTTAACATTCTTATTAATGGAGCCGTCCTTCTATATTTTACTTAGTTTCACCATAGCACCCATTTCAATGCGACGTTTTATTTCTTTTTCTTTGTCATTAAATTTTACTCGTTTTCCTCTGTCCACGAAAATTACTTTTGGACTTGTTTATTTCAAGTCCACATTCTCGACTAATGCGTTCGACCTTTTTTAGAAGTATTTTCATTTCGCCAAGGTCAGATGTAATAAGTGTTATAATTATACATATAAATATATAACAGAAAATTTCATATCGTCGAAATGGTCAGAAATAATAATCTAACAAACGTATATAGGCCGTATATTTAACGTGTACGTTTGTTCTTTTGATAAATTCGGACGATCGGATAACGAGTTATCCGGTAATAATGGTAAATATTTTCTAAATCTAAATCTAAATTTCGTTAGGCTCGACCGAACAGATGATTACACAGCGTTGACGGGTACCGAGTATTCAGTAATTCGTAATATACCGAATGTCATTTGAAATGTCTACCCTCTCGCTATAATGATCTGAAAATATTTTTAAAACATTAAAAGATACCGTTTTCGAAGTTATTCACTAATTACGTTCTTAGAATAGCTTATGTGAAGCGTGTTAGAAGTATTTCGAGTTAAAAAAAATTCTTATAAACTATATCAACCGTTAAAGATAAATGGAGTATCGGCCAAGTTAAAAGATGTAAAATACTTATTAAATCGTAAATTAACGCGGCAAAATTAGTCGAAAAAGATGACAGTTAGAAATAAAGTTCAATAACTAAATCGATCCTTGGCAAATACCCGAGTTTGTCATTAAAACCAACTTCTCTAGTACATATAGTAATTGTAAGCTCTAGTCCAATTGCCGGATGGCCATCAGGCCGGTTGAATTAAAATATATATATATATATATATAAAATATGGACGTTCAGTTTTAGTATTAGTAGACGAGGACTATCCTCCATTTTGACACCTCCCTATTGCGTGTACGGGATTTTCTTGCGAGATATTAGTACGACGTTCCGATATCGAACAGTATCTTCCCCCGAACAAAATTCGTTACCTCTTAAAAATAATCTGTCGTTGCCCTGTTCTAGCAGCCTTTTGGATTAATATCGCAAAAGTCTGATCGTTTATATTCTTGTTTATCCATCTAAACACACACACACACACATATATATATATATATATATATAAAGACGATCGTTATATTTATTCCACCTATATAAATTAATTTATTAAAAAATATATTAATTAAGAATTTTTATACGATAATGAATCGTTAAATCATTAATTTTAATATACAACGTTCGAGATGATATATGGAACAATTTCTATTATATAAGGATATATATGTGTGTGTGTGTGTGTGCGTGCGTATGAAAATGTAGAAAATCGAAGAGCTAAGAAACCTTGTTAGAATAATGCTATATAGAAAAATTAACATGGTAGGGTTTAGCGTAAGATTGCCCACACATTCGTGAGAAAAAGACTAGAGTTGGTTGGTCGTGAAAAGAGTTCTAGCTGTAGTTCGGGCGCTGATTCTGGCGATAAATTAAAAAGAAAGCCAAAAAAAAAAGGGCTGAAAATTAATTAAAGTGGTCGCGATTAGAGTAAATTACGCAAAATTCGAGGAAACGTTGTAAAGATAACTCAAGCAATTAACGAGTAACAGAAATTCTAACTTATGCATATCGCATTTTTTATTAGATTATCGAGCTAATAATTAATCATTATTCAAATTTTTTTATTAAAACAATCGTATTTCTTTATGTAAATGTGTATTTTAACCAGTAGGTAAATAAATAACAACGCATCACATAGAATAAATTTTAAATACTATATCGTTCGAAGTTTATTTAAAATAATTTAGTATAAAGTATAATTATACAATTATGAAACAAATTATTTAATTTATAGGAGTTGTTTCTACAAACACAACACTAAGTCCGAATACATCACACAGTCTTATTTGTAGTTATATGTAGGAAGCTCCTCGTAATATAATAAAAGACATTTGACGGGTATAGAATATTTGAATTTTAAAAATATTTATATAACCGATTAAAAATTATCTAGAAAATATTATATTATCACATTCTCCGGGCATCATTTCCTTTTAACTAATGTAGTCGAAATGTGTATAATTTTATATCGATATTCGAGCGTGTTTTATGTTTGTTTTACGATTTAAAATCGTCTCGAAAAGATGAAATTCTTGCTATTTCTAAGGTCTGTATTTCTACTTTTGTCGCCTTATTTAATGTTGCTGTCGATCGAAATATATGTTACTTGGAAGAAACATTTTTCTTTAAAGTCGAGTTGTTATTTTAAGCATAAAACAAAACATAGTCATTCGACTTTTATGTTCAAAGTATAATTCTCCAAATCGGAGGAACACTATCTTCCGGTGTATGCGGACTCCAAGTACAATTAAAATAAATCGATATCAACTAAACAAAGAAATATAGCGGAAAACTGGGACTTTAAAAATAAATTGAGAAATAAAACCATTAATACTAGTCAGGTTGAAACAATAATAAAAAAGTCGAAAGATTTGCACGTGCGCTTAAATTATTGCGAAGTATATTTTCGTATATATATATATATATATATATATATATATATATATATATATATATATATATATATATATATGTATGTCTTTATTGTGTATGATTTTCATATTGTCATCACCTCGATTTGTAATTTGTGTTGCATCATCGGTAATGAGTGGATTGTCATGAAATAGAAGAGCTTTTGTTTGTAACAAATACCATGTTGTTCCATTTCTAATCCTCGGTTGGGATCGTGTAAGCTTACTGTCAATGGTATATAATATATATACAACTTTATAGACAATATATAAATAATATGCGCGTGTATTAAAAGATGGACAAAGAAATGTCAGCAATATCTATATTGATAGTGATGATTATAAATATGTTGTAGTAGTGGTAATAATGTGACCCAATTAACGCGGATCATTTACAGGCAATTGTAATACAGAAATAGTAATTATAACGATTATAATACTTATATAAACAACGACAATAAGTTTGACTCGATTTGATTTGAATATATACAGAGGCAAGTTGATGCATAAAAAAAAGTCACGCGCGATAAATATCTTGAAATACTTAAATGCGCCTAATAACGTTACAGTATATACTTTTCCATTTCGTTAATTTTATCGCCCAATTACAACGACAATTGCATAAATCGGATCGATTAATCGATTAATCGATTATTCGATTATTCGATTACACGTATGCCGACACACATTTATAATATTACGCGTACAAGTGTTACTTAATGCTAATTTGCTGTACTAAATATAATAAAAAAGTATCTTTTATATTAAGAAAATCAGGCCAGCTATCGAGCAGGGCCTCTTCTAATCTACAATTTTCCCGCCAGTTGTTTCTATTCCGAACGATTCCGCGCTTTACGCATCCAAACCTTTCCTGCATGTTTTGTCGATAGTCTCGACCTTTTCTCGTCTAATTCGGTGCGTTTTCTGTTTGTTTTTTCATTCGAATAACATGACCAACCCAATTCCACTTCATTTCACTAATTTTTTGGAGAACATCATCCCCGTTTTCGATTTGTCCATGGTTCACTTTGTCAAACCGAATTATCCCAATCAGTATGCTTTCTACTGATGCTCTATAAGTTACCTGTATTTTTTTTTACTTTGTTTTGATCGTTAGTGACCGTGTTTGTAGACCATAAGTTATTGTAGGAAGGACACAGGTGTTATAGTTCGGTATCTTTTTCGTGCAATCGTGTATTTTATCCGAATTACTTTAACGACCTCAATTCTTTCCATTCCAAAACTATTTTAAGGTTTACTTCTTTTTCTGTTCTATCGGTAAAGCACACACATGTATATATATATGTGTGTGTATTACTCGGCTATTTCGGAAACGGCCCTAATGATTTGAATGAAATTTTGGACATACTCCTAATTTATTAAGTAATTAAAAATTGCCTGTATGAACATTACGAATTTTAGACATCGACCTCGAATACACCGCTCCATAAAATTTTGAAAGTGTAGATTTTTTCCAGCTCGTCTTTTCTCGACGCTTATCTAAATGTACGTTGAATATTTCAGCTCGATAGTATTAACCGTTTCGAATGTCGTAGATTTATCTAGTGTATGGTCGTTTCGATTTGATTGTATCGTACATGGAAATATTTTTTAATTTGCGAAAAAATTATCTGAAAGAAAAAATTCGGTAAAAAATTCAAAATTTATTTCTAAAAGAAAAAAGGAAACGTCAGACTATATAAACCGAACATTTTTGGTTTCAATTTCGGAAATTTTAGAAACGAAATTCTGCACAATTAAAATAGTTATATTTATGTATGTAACGGTTTTGAATAATATGCGTTTCGTATGTAAATATGTTTACCAAAAAAAAAATACAAACCCATATATATGGTGGATGTTTTTCGTGATTGCAGAAACTTTTGCAAAAATATATACATACATATGCTGACATATATATATATATATATATATGTATGTATATATAAAAATACGCGCGTGGACAAAAAGTTATTTCGTAAATTCTTAAATTAAATTAGAGGTGTAAAATTTTTGCTTTGGAAATAAAACGAAACTACTTAACATTGGGCAAATATGAACTGGTTTTGTGCGTATGCGCGAATATTGTAATGTAAAGCGCATATTTCCTAGAAATAGGAAAAAGTAATGATATACACTATATATATATATATATATATATATATATATTATATATATAACACGAATATGGGGGGAGCTACGAATTATGTACATGTAGTATGAATGTCGTCATATAAATTACACGTGTTTCGTAAAATTCGTGCAGAAAGAAACAATTTTTATTTTATCACGTTTAAAAGCATTTCACCCCCGTCACATACGTTGCTGAAGTATTTTGTCGGTTAAATTTTTTTGTTTAAGCTTACATTTCATTCGTAGTGTGACGGATGCTTTAACTCTTCGCCAACAATGTTATGATGTGTTTTTTTTTATAGGTATTATTGTGAAAGTGAACATCATGCAAACAATAACTGTACGGTAACCATTGTCATTTTCAGATATATTACACGCTACATACACACACACAATATATATATATATATAAAGTTATTCCATTGTAAGGAGTCAATTTCAGTAAAAGTAGTATTTTTACTTTTTTGTATTTTAACCATAGTTATTACTTCAGAAATGAAATGTCAAATTTCCGTCCGAACCTGTGATGTCGTTGTCGTTTCTTCGGCTGAAAAATTTAATAATTCGGTGGAAAAATAGGGTGTACATTTCGAGAAGTGGCAAGGTTACTCGTGCAAATTGTAAAATTTTACGAAGGTACATGGATTTGCATCCGAAAATTTATTTTGAATAAAATTCGACGAATAAATAAAATGACGTATACAGACTTTTATCAAATAAAATAACAATGACGAAAATAGTAGTAAGAATAATAATAATAATAATTGGAATAATAATCATAATAATAATAAATGAATAAAAATAATAATGATTAATAAAAGTTAAATCATATTTTATTTGTATTCATTTCAATAATAAATATAACAAAACTGATTAAAATTCGCATTAGAATACAAAGGAAACCGGTTATGAGCATAAATGAGCAAGTAGCGGCTAAATTTGTAATTTATAAATTATAAAATACACAGGATTACCCGAAATAGGGAAACATAACGTAAAGCGAACTTAAAAATGTCATCTTCTATATACAAAAAATTAATGTTGAAAATATTAAAAATAATAAAGCAGAATGAAACGGAACATATAAAAATACAGATCTTCTATAAACAAAAAATTAATTAACGGCAAAGCAATAACGATATAATGATTAAATAAAAACGACAATGTGTCTTATTAAAGTTCGGTAACGTTGCTTTCTACGGTAGCGGTTCTAGTTTTCCAACTTACATTCTTTAAAATAATCAATCCCAATTGTGTCTTATAACAAAGTCAAAAATGTACACAGTTGATACAGTTGTCGTACGTATAGAATTGTTTCGTCGGGATTTTTATTCCTTAGCAGTGATCTTTGCAATAAATGAAGTGGTTGTAAATTGCGCTGTTCCATCCCAATGAACAATACCGTATGTAAGGACTGATTGATATAACGCTGAGTATAAAAGGATTAGATGCTTAACGCAGAAATAAATAAAACAGATAGTTCAACTTCCTTAATTTATTTACGTTATGGTTCAAATGCTTATTCCAAATTTATTAAAATTCCTAAGTATACTTAATCTCATACGTTCTCTCTATTATATGATTATTTAAGAACAATTTCATGTTCTCAAACAGCTTTGCCGCTTGATTCGTGCCAATTAAATATTTGCTTTTAACCGGGTTTGCAATTAAACGATTACCAGTCGACCATTTTGATATTTTATTAACGCTATATTGCGTAAGTTCTTCCAAAATGTCGGGAAAAACGAAAATTAACTATTAAGACAGTATCGTCGGCATAGCTAAAAATCTCACCCGAAACATCCAAATACACGAAATATGCCTAAAAACAGTGATTCGTTCCTTTGCCTGGTAAAAATCCGTACTCGTTAGTACTAAAAAATTTAAACTGTAAAGGTAACTGCAACATGATTTTTTTTTACACACCTTCCAAATATTTTAGATAGTGTCGAAAATATACAAATCGGTCTATAGTTTGAAACATCTGTTCTATCACCAATTTTGTATACAGGCGTTTATTATTACTAATTTTAATATTTCCAGAAAGATCCCGACTTTGATCAATTCATTAAACAAAGTTAAAGGTTGTAAGAAAAACTCGATATTATCTTTGATTGATAGAATTTATATTTTATCGAAACCATAATAATAATCATAAATTAATAAAAATTGTAATGATAATTAATAAATTAATAAAAGTAATAATAATATATTAATTCAATTCAATTTATTTACTTTTTGTTTAATACACTTGAATTTATTAAAACGAAATATTCCATGAATTCGAAATTATATGAGGTTCATCGAAGAAATAAAACGAAAAATTGAAAAATTAAACAAAAGTGATCATGTAATTAAATGAAACTTATATATAGAACTTAATAAATAACTGATAATCAAACCATATTCCTGTACTGAACATATAACCTAGTTAAGCGCAATAATTGCGCTTAATACCAAGTTGGCGGAGAACTTATATGTGACTGGCTCCATTAAATAAATTATTGATAAGTTTTATAATTCCACTCGCACTATATATATATTTGCCAATAAATGTTCAAACATTCGCACATCCACGCTCATTCGGCTTCTCGAGTATTTAAAAATTATTTGCACATATTGAAATTGAAATTAATTAAGAAACATAAAATGATACTATTCAAAACAAAAATGCTACTTTATTATGTAGCACATTTTTTGCTAAAAAAACTAATAAATATTTTAGATATATTAGTTATGCAGACGAGCTATAAGAAATCGGATTGTCATAATTTTACAATATAATAATAAAGTAAACTACCAATTATTTTTATCGCGCATTTATTAATATTACGAAAGTGTTTAATATACAAATGACAATTCTCAGCTAGCAAGTATTAAATTAGTAATCGTCTTCGTTTATAATTAATGAGATCAATTTTTAATTCTTTAGCTAACCTGTTGAACTTAACGACATAAACTTGCGTACGCATTCGACTTTTATTGTATTTAGATATAACCGCTCTAATCTCACCGCCCAATCATGTATTGCTTTCATAATTCGACGCATTAAATTTATATAAATTTTTTAATACGAAAATAAATGCAGATTATATAAACCATCTACACTGGGAAAAAAATGTTATCCAGTTGATCACTATTTTTTGTAATTATTTTATTTTAAATAGTTTTTACAGCTTTCTTAGGAGTTTGATGTAGTAATTTGCCATACTACCTCCATGAAGTATTCCATAAGTTAAAGCTGGTTGGTATAATGTGGAATATATTTTTCTTAAATGTTTTAGAGAGAAAAAAAAAACCGATTCAAATAATAAAAAAGATAATTTAACTTCCTTAATTTATCTGTTAAATATAAAGCTTTCTTCTTCTTCTTTTTCGTTGATAACCGTGCCGTGTACTGCTACTAAGGGGCACGGGAGGAATTTATATTAACGGGTAGATTCTGGATAAATGAAGGAAGGCAAGGAGTCTAGATTCGGATATAAATGCTGTACAAATATTTGGGAGAGAGTTTGGAAGGTTTGCGATTGTACGTTCGGAGGAATATATAACGGACAGGTAATAAGCAAGTGAGGAATAGTTAAAGGAATATTGCATGTAGTACATTTTGGTTGGTCACTATTAGTAAATAAGTGCTTGTGAGAAAGCAGTGTATGGCCTGAGCGTACACGGCACAGGACCACTTCGTTTCTCCTGTTTGAGTTTTGACATGTAGTTGACTTTATCCAGTTGACGTTGTATTACTGCAGGCTTGAAAATCCTTCGTTTGCTCTATCGGATAATTTAGATCGTATGATGTCTAGTCCTTCGTTGGAATTGGTATAGCTGGAATAGGTGATATTAGACACGCTTCTTTTGCGGCTGCATCTGCACTGTCGTTTGATCACACTATTATGCCCTGGAATCCAGAGGAGAATAAGTTTTCCGGTAAACTCTGATGCGTTGGCTAAGATGGATTTTGCCAAATGATGTTGGTGGTGTGGTCTGTTTTCGAGACTTTTAATGGAGCTCAAGGAATCGGTGCAGATAACAGCATTGTTTTTTAGTTCTTCAATAACCACATCGACGGCAATTGAAATTGCGTACAGCTCTGTAGAGTTTTGTGCAAGCGGAAATCGAATGACATTGTTTGAATATACAACTGCGCAACCGCAGTGGTTGTCTCTAAAGCTTTATTAGACCACAATAGTTTATAGAATTTAGCTATCGTCAATCCTACATAACTTTACAACACTGGTCGATACTATCTGAATATTTTTCAAATTACTCTGGTTCTGATTTGTATGAACTTAGTAGTTTTCAAGTAATAATAATAATAATATACGCTAAAAAAAAAAAGTATGCTAAATTTAAACTTATTACGAAAATTAGTTCATACACAATATGGGGCGAACACGAGATCACTTATTATACAAGACAGTAATTCGTCCAAAAACGTGGACTACGATGCTGTTGTTTATGGAAATGACAAAGGATCTATTTTACAATCATTAGAAAGTGCTAACACTCTGCCCGGAGAACACAGGTGCTTTTCGTACGATTCCCTCCGCTAGCCTACTAAACATATTCGGCGAAACATCACTCAAATTTCGACGTTCCAAACTTATGTCATATTTTTACACACAAATAAGAATGAATCAATTCACCGATCTGAAAACTAATCTTAGTGGTAAATCCGGAAAAAATCGTTAGACACAAGCAATATCAATACTCAAAGACATCGAAGTAGAAGTTCCTCTTGTTTATCATAACTATATGCCTGCATTGCCGCCGTGGACTTCACTGAATGTGGAAGTAAACCTTTCGTTACTCCAAACAGAGCTTCGCAATAACCGTTCTAGTATATTAGATCAATACGACTACCAAATGCTTTTCACAGATGGTTCAAAGTCAAATTCTGGTGTAGGATGTTCAGTAGCATCCTCCAACAAAATAATAATCATGTAGTTAACTTTCACTTAGTTGAAACGTTCACGATTTGTAGTAGTTTAACTACGGAATTTTTGCAATAATTATTTAATGAATACATAAATATAAATATATCGTTAAAATGTGGATACAGAGAAGAACAATACAAGTGCACAAAAAAGGTTAACGTCGAATATATAATTATTTAAATAATTATTGACCGAGATCAGCTTGTTACTACAAACATATAACTTATGTACACGCGTAGTAGCAAATTTAATTAACGAGAAATATTGATTTTCATCAGCAAAGAAATCAAGTAAGAGTTTAATAATAACGCAGATTTCCCTTTACTTGGCAATCCAAAAAAAGGTGAAACATACACATAAAACTTTACACGACTTTATACATATGAGCGGAACTGAATTTCTGTATAGAATAGTGGAATTAAGATTGAATACGCGCGAATGGAATATGTATCCACCGTCAACAATACGAGTATCACTGTGAAAGATACGAAAAATATACGATTAAGAGATAATGGGGGGGACACAATCCGTTCAAAATTTTTTATTGCAGCACTGGAAACTGTATCGAATTTAACAGAAACGCAATGGACACCAGGAGTGATACATAATATCTAAACTATTTCATATCGAGTACTAGTAAATAGCCTACAAAAAAAAAAAAAAAAAAATTATTACAAATCTAAATAGTTGCTCTGATAAAATACGACTCGAAATAAATCCAACAAAAATACACAGAGATGTGAATATACGTTTCATGCAACACAGCCTGTGCTGTTGCTTATAAACGGTGCATTGTACCGTCAGCAAATGCTTCGCATTAATTCGAATCTCGTGCGCGTGTGTACGATGAACAGAATGAGCACCAACATCGAGGAGTACCAGCCTCGATGGAATAAAATCTCGATGCATTATTGGCGAATTCGTTCTGATAGTGTCCATCTTTTGCGTGTAAGAGGACGATAGTATAAGGATGTGGTTTTTTATTTTTAGAAATTTCGGAAGGTTTTTAAAAACCGTCTTCAAAACAAAAATTAACCAGACAATTTTTATACTTTATAGATGTGTATATCTGAACAAAGAATAAAGACAAATTTATTTCAATAATTAACTTTTTCTTTTAGTGTTACACCTAAATCCATGAAGCTAAAATAGTAACCTTAGTAAATAATTAAGAAATATAAAACAGATTAAGTCGTCGGGATAGAAGTTGGAATACGATCGGCGACTGAAAAATTATCATCAGAGTAAAAATATAAATAATCCTAATATTATCGCGTGGAAGAGGTAAAATGGCAAACCACCGTATAGTCGCTAGTAATAAATGAACGCGTATTAAATTATACCTGTCTTGCTTTATTATAACTTGCAGGTGGAAAGGCACGAATGATTGAATTTGACATGTAGTAATACGAGATTGTACGCCGTGTTTGAATTTCAAACGGCCACCTGAATGAGTCTTAATTACTGTGTTCCTTGCGGTTTCCTTTGTAACAACGAACCGTAACCAAAAAGTACGGCCTACCGATAATATAGAGTCCGTTAATGTGTATTAGATTCTCACACGCGAAAGTTAAACAATGATTTTAATAAATCGAACGTACAAATAAACGCAAAAGAATTAAACAACGGAAAAAAAACAATTTAAATCACTACATTTTTTATAAACCGAAGTGTACGAAAAAAAAAATATATATATAAATATTCAATTTATAAAATTTTAAAAATTAAAAAAGATATGTATATAAAATAAAGTGTAAGAAAATAATTAATTTAGATGTGTAATATTGCAAAAAATAACAACGTAGAAAACGGTTATTTACAAAATAATCAGATAGCGGATGTCAATCGCTATTAGATGATTTTTTCACTTTGGTATTTTTTTATAACGCCTTAAATTTAAATTAAATATTTTCGTACAGTTTATTTTAAAATTTTTATGAATGTATATACTTTTAAGTATTTAATTTTTTTTTTAAATATAAAATTTAGCGATTGTAATTAAATTTTCGACGTTTATTTTATTTTTTAAAAATCACCGTAAATTTAAGAAAAAGAATTACGTGTGACATTTAGTATCCTTTTGGAAGGTAGCCAGTATAAAATGTAAATAAAAATTACAGCCGCGAGTAATTGTAAGTTTATTTCAATAGTAAAATAAATATTGAGCTGTCTACTCGTTAGACAGTATTATGAAATAAAGACGTACATAATCATTTATGTGTCGACTTCGTTTTATATGGCAATAACCGAAGTGACACGTATGAAATAAATTTAATTGTTCTAAAGAAGCACAAATTTTAAAAGTAACATAAACTGAGAGTAATACCAAAGATTGCGAGAAAACAAATTGCTTATAAAATATCTCAATATATAGCTATCATCGTCTAGTCCATTGTAACTTGCATACAAAATGGTCTAGCAGTATAATTATAATGCGTTTGTCCGTATTATGTTATACGAAGTAGGGTGCCACTTTCATCGTGATAATTAAAAGTTATTATAATATATATATATATATATATATATATATATATATATATATATATATATATATATCAGTTATAACCTTTTCTGCGACTGATATGTCAAAACATTTTAAAGTTTCTTCAATATAATTTATCTGCATCAAAGGTTCCAAATCGATCACACTATAATAAATGTTCGCTATTCTGCACCAAGCCCCACATTCGTATCGATTTTCTTCCGCCATTTTCCATTTGTTTAAGTTGTACTTGGTTCGTGCCACTCAAGTTCTTACTCTGTTTAAGGCGCGCCGTAAAGTAAAATTTAAACTTCTGTCCTTTAATTGTAACTATTTGTGTAAATTTGATCGGGTTACTTCATATACAGTCTTAATAAGTATACGATGAGAAATTGAATCAAAGGTCGCCGTTGTCTACAAAGATGGCTCCTGTAATCTTTTTTATCCTCTATATGTTGTATCGGGTTCAATATTTGTCCAGTATAAGATTTCATTATCCTGAAGCCTGCTTTTACGGTGTTCATTTAAAAACTATATATATATATTTTAAAAGTACTATTCCGCTCGATCTTAAGAGCATAGTTTTCAGTAGTAGTTTGTTTCCGTTTTTGACTTACGACTCCTAAACTTGGTAGTTTAACGCAAAAACAAGAAAGCATCCAGAGAACGTAGAAAATAACTTAGAAAGGTCAATACTGAAAGCAAGGAACTTGACAAAATTAAATTAAAGATAAAAAAAAAAAACGAGTGGAAATTGAGATGGCTGAACATCAACCCACATTTTAAAATTCAATTGGGGAGGACATGTCGTTAGATACAAATATGATCGGTAGACGAAAAAACGAATGGAAAGGCTTTTGGTATATCGAAAAAGAAGAAAATCGGAACCGTATATAGGTTGGGACAAAGATTTCAAGAAATTGAAACCTGCATAGAATGGCCCCATCAATAAATATAATTGGAAACAATTGGGGCAGACTTCCACCGTGAAGGACCCAGTACAACGAATAAAAAAAATAAATAAAAAAAGAATCCTAGTTTCAATAATAATAATATCAGTAACATTAATAGCTGTATGTATAATATGGCTAAAATGTGGATAAATTTCACTGTTGTCTATAATATATATATATATATATATATATATATATATATATATATATATATATATATACACATTAAGTGCTGTCTCCGTATCGAGTTGTACAGTGTAAGTAGCATACAAGGCAATCATAATACGGTGCTACCATGGATAGACACATCCGAAAGAACTGATTGCAATCGCTTTGTTGTCAGGACACAATGCACACCTCAGCGTGTTTTGGTAGTGTACTATATTATTAGTAGCGCGTATATGGTGTATATATATATGTATGTATATATGTGCACGTATATATATGTATTTTAGTGATAGGGAGAGAGTACTCATGTCCAAATGTTATACATTAATCCTTTTTTTTTCACTATTAGGTTTTTCCATTTATTAATAATGTTCTTTTATATGTTACACATTTTTTAAAACAGAGATTATACAATATTTTCATAGTTAATTTAAGGGATAAGTTATTATATATATAATATATATATATATATAATTAATAAAAAAAAAAAGTATTTCTGCAGTACTTCCTCGGTAATATATATATTTTTAGCAAAATGAAATAAAAATTCTTTTATACCGTATCACGATAAATTTAAGAAAACCGTTCTACCAATTTTACCGACTACGGGGCATCGTCAGGACTTTTCTTACCGGCTCCGCATATTTAAGTCTCCGCATCTAATCCGGCCTTTCAATAAAGTTTTCATCCGTTCTTCCGATATTGATCGTATTCCGAACTTCGCGTTGTTCCTTTATCTCGTATTGAGCTTTCGTCGTTTCGAACTATGTTTAAGATCTGACAACAACTAAACGTGAAACTCGTAATTTTCCCGTATTAAACTCGGTCTACATCTCCGTTTTGCGTAACGCCAGCTGCGGATGAAGTTTTTTTTTTTTAAAAAAAAGATTTTCCAATATCTATAAGGGATTTGATTTCCGCGAGATTTTTCGCCGCTGCTATAATTTTTCTCACATGTTTCGTACTTCGCGACCTTCCGATGACGTTATACTCCCTAAATAAGGCAACGCGGTATTATGTCTTTTAGTTATTCGCGGGGCCGATATGGTGCGTGAAATTTTAATACAATTTTCTATTTCGCTCGTTGTGAAATGCGTCGATTTAAAAAATATTTATATAAATACGTAAATTATCTGCAGTTTCACCTAAGAATCGGTATTGCACGGTGGACACCGGGTGTAAAATTGATAATTTCGCGACAACATTTTATAATACGCGGCTGAAAACGCTTAAAGATTCTTACAGTCTGTTCGCTGTTCGCGTTATTATCACTACATCGTCGGCAAATCTTAATATAGCTCGCTATTCAACTTTAATTTATATCATTCTCCGATTTAACTATTAAATAGATATTAGAGCGATGTCTGCTTACGACGATATATTATAAGTCGAGCGCAAAATTTAATAGCCGGACGATTAAGTAAATAAATATACAATTACGTTGTCGGCGATATATTTTTATAATTTTTAAATATTTAATTTAATTAATGAATTATTAAAATTCTGCCGTGTTGACACTTTTAAAAGTTCTGTTAAAACACGGTCTTTCGAAACCATCCAGGAGTAGTTGATAATTTAATTTAATATATATATATATCCGTAATGTTTGATTAACGGTTCACGATGCTATGGCGATCAAAATGAAAATTAATTATATACGTCGAGAAAAAGACCTACGATGATACGAGAGATAAGTATAGTATTGAAAATTTAAAAGCAAAAGATGATTGAATAGGTGACACTAATTTAAAAAAAAAACGAAATTAACGATATACTGGAAGAGTTTGGCAAATAATACGCGTAGTCGATATAAAAGCGAAAATAACTAACACGGGTATACATAGATACACAAGCTGGTTCGAGCTTTCGAACGTGATTAATTGCTCGTTATTAATGAAAGCTAATTATAAAGATAGTTATCATCATCATTATTGATTGAGCTTTCTTTTTGTCGGCATATCGTTCAAAATCTTTCAATAGTATATACTATATAGATATATTCGTGTCAACCTATTTAACGAAGAAGAATCGTTAGTGAAATAAGTTAGGGCGAGAAATAATTCATCCTGAGCTTTTTAATAGGATTATAACCGAAGTATCTCGCGGAATAAATTTCGAGCCAGAAGGAAAATGCGAGAGAGAAAAAAGAACGTCGTGTACTGCTCCGGGCTATAAGAATAGAAGAATGTTACGAACGTCGAGACGCGAGAACGTAGAAGAAAGTTTAAGAGGATTTCGATGAATGGTTTTGAATACAAATGACCTCAACTGATGACGAAGTATAGCAGCTTATATAATGATGAAAACGAATTACGATTATGTTGATGAATATAAAAGCGTTAAAACTTTTCGAGTGCAGGGATTAATATTTTGATGGAGTACATCGTAAAAGGGCCCTGGAGAAGGTTACAAACGATCATGGTAGATAGTGTATGTATTTATCGAAATAAACGTAAATTATTTCGGCGGACAGGATAATACTCTGCCAACTCCGAAATGTTTTCGAATTTGAATGTTGTTTTTTTTTTTCAAATCGATTAAACGACTCTCGACCTTGAATTCTTTACGTTTTTATTCGGCTAGTTCCAGAATTTAAAAGTCAGTTACGTAAGTGTAGGTCGGAAACGAAGCTCCCAAATTTCTGTAAACGATCGAACTAGTCGGTTAAATATGCTGAACGAACGAACGAAATTTATAAAATTTGTCGAAGAACTTTTATTTTTGAACTACTGCTAGTAAAAATGGCTACGAGTAAAATTGGAACTCACGTTGAGAAAGGGATGCGGTAAGAAATTGAAAAAACCCGTACGTTAAGAAAACGGTTAATACTAAGGGATAGTGGCGAAAATTTATTTAACGAAATGAAATTCACGCTACACGAATACGAATGAAATTTTGAATAATTAGTTAAAATTACTTCAACTTAAAAAATATTACTATTATTATTAATATCCTATAACTTGTAAATAACTAGTGCGTATATATACCGCGTTTAAATATAATTGATATATTTAATTTTTTCGCTATATTTTTTTTTTTTTTTTTTTTTTTAATTCCTACATAGTGGTGCAGCGTCGATAAGAATTATTTTTGCGAAGTATTGTTTTTATCTCGCGCAACTTTGCGCATTTGATTATGTAGTTTATAAAATTGAATTTTATTCAAAACTAAACTGTATTCGGATTATGTTAATTATTTATTTTCAATTCTTTTCGTCTGTTTATCAAACCATTTCTCGAATCCCTCGGTAAATCGATATAAATTCTAATAAAAATTCTCGTCCATTCGTATAAGAAACGTTCGATATAACAAATACGATTTTTGTCTGTCGAACCGATCGTTGGTTAAAGTTGCGTCGAACAAGCACCTATACCGCCGATTAATTAGACAAACGAGTGAGAATGGTTAACGACTTGTTATTTACAAAGCCATTAACATCCGGAATTCATCATCATAACGCTCGTGTTCTCGTAATACAAACATATACGAGCTAGTACTATATGTTATACCGGTCTTAGTTTATTTATTTTACCGAGAACGTAATTATTAATTTTAGTAACTGAACACTCGTTATAGACTTACTACCTCTCTATTTACTAATAATGTATATATATATATATATATTTGAAAAAATGTGAAATGTAGGGATTTAAAAACAATAAATAAATAACGAGAAAGGATTATTAAAAAAATTTAATGTTTCGAATGGACTTACACCACTCATCATCAGAAACGAACAGTTTAGTTTTAATAAATATATAACAAGAAAGGAATTTAAATCATTAGTCGTTTTACAAAAATCGCAAAGCTTCTGGGCTATTAAACCATTATCAAATGGACAAATAATAAAATATGAAAATATACAAATATATACAACATATAACAAATGTAACATTTAAAACTACCGATTTAGATGTACAAGTTATTAAAAAAATTAAAATAAAAAATAGTCTACTGGGAATGTGGTAAACAACATAATTTACCTGTAAGAAATATAAAATGTAAAAATACTAATTTAGATATATCATTTATAAAAATTAACTAAAATAATCTGATAGTGAATATGATAAACTATAATATAATCTACAATCAGAAATGCAAAATTTATATAACTAAGAACTCTGTCTAATATAAAAATTGATGAAGTTTATAATACACTTCTTAGTACTAATTCTTCATAGAAATTCATCATTGAATTTAATAAATTATTTTTATCTCTTTCTTTTGTTATTTCCATTTTTCAAGTAATTTTCTTTATCAATACTGCTTTTCTGTATGTAGAATTTTATAATTTTGACTAATATATTATATATATTCAAGCGATATGAAAATTACTTTTTCTAAATTTTGGAAAATTTCAATTTATATACACACGGTAAAACGATAAACAACTATCTTAATTATCTGGGTGAACATTTTTTACTAAAATTTTGGTTAAATCGTTATATCAAAAAAAGATATATATTAACGAAGTAGTCGATATGCTTCATGTAGAGGAGCAATTAATTTGACAAACGAGCGAAAGTTAACGAATTGTTTGATATTACACAAATTCCTTAACATTCAGAGTCTTGTCATCACTATCACATGTGGACCTCTTAATCTTGTAACGTAAATTTATACGTGCAAATATTTTACCTTGAATCCGTATGCGTTTGTTTATTTTTTAATGGAAAACATAATTAATTATTAATTTATTTCACTAACTGACTGACCACTCATCATCGACTTAGCATTCCCCGTTTTCAGTTTTCAGTTTTATATATATATATATCATCATCATCATCATCGTATTCCCCTTTACAGGAGATTGCGTACATCCTTTCTCATATGCTGCGATTCCTAGCGTCTTTAATGATCTCCGTCAGGGTTCTGCTAGGTGAGTCATCCGGTGGATTTGCCGTCATCAACTCCATCCGCTTTCTTCCTCTTGCTGGCTTTCCCTGTATTTTTCCTTGTACTGCCACCAGAAAGACTCCGCCTTCGCGGATTTTATGTTCTATGTATTTCCTTTTTCTGTTCTTAACATCATCTACCATGTTTTTCCGTTTTTCTCCTATTTTTGATAAAACTGCCACATTGGTTACGTAATCTTTCCATGAAATCCGGAGCAGTCTTCGGTAACACCACATCTCAAAAGCAGCAAGTTTCTCTTCGCACTTCGCGCTCATAGTCCACGTTTCACAGGCATATTTCAAAACGGACCGTATATAACATTTCATTATCCGCTTTCGTAGGGTGAGGTTCATCGTTCGATTTCCAAAAGAACTTTGCTTAGGTTATTGAAGGCCTTTTTCGCCATACCAATTCGTGTCTTTATTTCCTTGTGGTCTCAAACATCGTTATTTATCAGCGTGCCAAGATATCTGAATTCATTTACATTTTTAATTTCATGTGTTCTAATTTTGATTATTAAACTTTCTTGTCGTCATTCTTTGTAAATTTCATCACTTTTGTTTTACCTACATTGATTTTCATTCCGTATCTTAAGCCAAGGCTATTTATTCGGTCGATCATCTTCTGCGCTTGCGTTTCTGTTTCAGCAATTATTACCTTATCGTCTGCGTAACTAATTTCATTTATTCGTTCCCCATTGATCTTCAATCCCATTTTTCCAATTCGCGCTTCTTTAATCATTTCGTCTGCATATATGTTGAACAGCCTTGGCGAGAGAGGACAGCCTTGCCTGACTCCTTTCTGTATATCGCATTTATTCTTTGAGTACTCCGTTTCGATCTTTATATTAGCGCTTTGACTCCAGTACAGATTATTGATAATTTTTAGGTCCTTATTATCGATATTATATTTATTTAGGATTCTCATCAATTTCTCGTGATTGACACGATCAAATGCTTTTTCATAATCAACGAAGCACACAATGAGTTTTCCCGATCAGCATTTAATGTCCGTTGAATGATTACTTTCAGAAGGGCTATTGCATCTCTCGTTCCTTTTTTTGCTACGAATCCGTACTGGGTTTCACTTAGATTTTCATCTAACTTTCTTCCAATTCTGGCATTAATGATTGACAGTAATAATTTAAGCACATGACTCATTAGCGCGATGGTTCTATATTCTGAGCATTTTTGCGCATTATTTTTCTTTGGTAATGGCACGAGGTTTATCACTTTGAAGTCCTCGGGCAGCGTTCGTTCATCATATATTTTGTTCAGTATCTGCAAAATCCCTTTTTCATACGTCGGTGTTATGTGTTTGATTAAATCTACAGGAATAAAATCTTCCCCCCACAGCTTTATGGTTTCTGGCTCTTGTAACAGCGTTTCTCAGCTCCCACATTTCAATTCGTGGTGATTTTTCTGCAGTTGAGGTATTAATTTGAACAGGCCGTGTATCGTCCCTTACAGTTCATATATGTATTTTATCCATATATCTTCTTTTTCTTGATTATTCACACTATACTTCCCATCTGCTCGCCGCATACATGCTATCCCACTTCTTCTTTTTTTGTGTGTGGCCATCATTTGTTTTATTTTGGTATGCATTTCTCGGTCAGTGTGTTTATTTTCAAGTTCTTCAATTTCTTGACATTTCTCAGCGTATCATTCACTTTTTGCCTTCGTGCACATTTTCTTGATATCTTTGCTTATTATCGTGTATTCAGTACTAGTTCGGTTTACTTTTCTTCTATATCCAATATGTCTTGGTTCATCCACACTTTGTGAATTTTCTTCCCTTTGAGTGGGGTCGTATTTTCTGCTGCTGTTTTAACCTTTTGCTTCCATGTTTGCCACATCGTTTCAATGCTTTGGTGCTCATTCTGCTTCGTGGTACTTTGTTTTTCCAACTCATTTTGAAATGTTTCCTGTACTTTTTTTAATTTTATTTTTGTAATATCGAGTTGTTGGTACCGTCCTTTTGTTTTCTTCTGGTTCTTTAAAACTATTTTGCATTTTGCCACAAGCAGCTTGTGATCGGTATTGCAGTCAGCACCAGGATATGTATGGCAATTCTTGACCGCGTTTTTATATCTTTTATTTATAAGTATATAATCTATCTGATTTCTAAACCGATCTTCAGGTCTAACCCACGTGTATAATTTTCTGTTATGTTGATCGAACCAAGTATAACATATAATGAGATCATGTCTATCCGCAAATAATTCCACGAGCATTTGCTTTCCAAGAGCATGCTTCCCAGCTACTTGGCTACCATGATCCCACCCTACTTTCGCATTAAAATCACCCATTACAAACACAACATCATTAGTTTTCGTGCATCTTTTAACTTCTTCCAGATCCTTGTAGAACCGATCAATTTCTTCCATGCTGCTTTCTGTTGTTGGTGCATATGTTTGTATTATCACAATTGGCTTAGGTTTATTTTCTATTCGAAGAAAAATGACCCTGTCTGATTTTGGGATTATCGTGCTGATTTTCTGACTAAGTCGAGTATGAATTATTATACCCACTCGGTGTTCGTGTCTATCTTCTCCGGCACATATAACTTCATAGTCTTTATCTGTTCGGAATCTTCCGTTTCCAGTCCATCGGGTCTCGCTTACCCCTAATATGTCAACATGTAATCTCTTAATTTCCATGACTACATTGGCTAGTTTTCCTACCTGATATAGCGACCTTACGGAATATATATATATATAATCAAGCGTGTGAAAATTATTTTTCCAAAATTTTGTGAACTTTCAATGTACTATCTATATGTACGGTAAAACGATTAGTATATTTAACTTAGTGAACAGTCGTTGCTAACATTATATATATATATATATATATATATATATATATATATATATATATATATATATATATATAAGTAATATCTCATCAATTCGAAAGTTGCTATGAAGATTCATCCGACAATTCTTATAAACGTGAGGATTGATAGAGAACTAGCGAATATAATTGTCACACATATATATATATATATATATGTAATATCTGATCAATTCGAAAGTTGGTATGAAGATTCAACCGACAATTCTTATGAACGTGAAGATTGATAGAGAATTAACAAATATAATTGGTTTACCCCATTACCGCCAAAGACTTTTTTATTTTCCCAAGTTTCTAATTATTTACCGTCCAACTGAATGGATCGCTAAATTGGATAGAGATATTTTTATCCTGAAAAATATCATCACAGGTGGTATTAAAACCCAGATCGTAGAGACGCAGAACGCTCAAGCATTATCATTACACTAGGGGACTTTATATATTTAAAGCACTATATATAAGCCTGTCTATAAAAGGCATTTTACCTATAATTCTTAGGTGAAAATGTCGTCTTTACTTGCATTGATTCGATTAAACTCCTGAAAAAAGAACAAGAGAACGAACTTTATTTAAATAGTACTATTCGCGTATAATATGTATTGTACATCATATTCTTCATATTGAGTACTTGATACCTTAGCATTTATCTTGAATCCTAGCTCTGTGTATTAAAATAATAAAATATATAATATAAATATTCGGTTATAATAGAATACAGGGTGACCCAGAGAAGACGGACGGTTTTGTTTTTTGAATATAGCAGTTGGTAATAGTAGTACGACACAAATCGCATGCTCCGCGTTCAGTGTACATACGAGAGATTCGTTCACTTTTAATTATCTCAAAATTTCAGCGATCTCTGTTCGAAATTTTTGTAAAGACTGAATGAATGTATTGTTGCAAATGGCGGTCATCTGAACGACATCCACAAATGATTCTATTGTTTTCCGATTTTTAAATAAAATTTTCTTAAACAATTTTGATACAGTAATTTTGGAGTTATACAAAAAACGACAAAATCGTTCCGTCCTTTCTGGGTCACCGTATACTTTCGAGTTTTTTTTTTTTTATCCGATCACCTCTACTATTTACCTGCAAATATTCCCACAATGTTTGTTTCATAACGATCCTTTCCAGTTAGTACACAGGACGAAAAACATGTAAATATTAGCCTAAATTATTCCAAGTGTATCAACTAAATGCAGGTTTTCAACTTGTAGGACAATAAAACAAACTCGCAACTAATTGAAATGATAGTAATAATAATGTAATAGTCGTCGTTAATATTAATATCATTATTAATATTGATAATAATTATAATAAAGTACTGCAGGAGGCTACTTTGTTATAACCGAGAAAAGAATATATTACGTTGCTCTAGATCACGATTTTCTCGACGATGAATCGTACTAATGGGCATTTATAGAAAAAAAACCACGACAAAACGAGCAGAAGTGCCCTTAAATGGGTTATATGTTAAATTTTTCGTTTTTATTCCTTTACTCGCGTTATGCCTATTGTTACGAAAATTATTTTGCTTTCCGGCAGACATAGATAAGCAAAAGGAACGAGATCCCGAACATTATAAGGAAATGTCTGCGCGTGTATGTGCATACATATAAAACGATTAATTGGCAATTAGTTTCGAACGTTTTGAAAAACAAAGTATTGGCATAAAAATGTACTTGGATCCTGATTTATAAAAAAAAAACAATATCCAGGAATTATTTATATTTTTTTTATTAGTCGTCGAATTTTTCGGTGAAAACCACGTCATATGAATTTTTCACTAGTGTCGTTTCGGAGATATTTGCAATCTTCATTTTCAAGACGTTCAGATGGATAGATTACAAGTATCTCCGAAACCTGACATGGTTTTCTTCACGGAAAAATTTCGACGAACAGGCTATAACATCTACTAATTGGAATATTAGAAAGCACCGTGGTTCCAAACATTTCTACCGGACGTGGTGCTTTCAACTTTGGCGCGAATCGATGTGCATCCCTGGGTACTGTAAATCTTTTTATAAGATTATCCGCTGATTCAGTGTCATTGGAATACTTTGTTTTCCTTTTATTCATTTATTGTTAGCTGTAGATTTTCAGTAGTAGTACGCTGTTGAATCTATCTAGGATTGTTGTGTCATCAGCAAACATAGAGATGCCTGTACGATTGTTTGTTGGGATATCGGCTATATAAAGGAGATAAAGCGTATATCCTAAGACACTACCTTGTAATAATTCCTGCCGTTACGTCCTCACGACTAATTCCGAACTGCCCATTACTTAGGTATAATCTCAAAATACAATACCACGGATATGAAAACACCGTTCACGGTGCCAAACTTTATCATTGGCTACATGGAGAAATACTTGAACGTATTTAATAGGTATGTTCGATGGGTGGCAAACCAGCGAAATCAGAATAAAAGTTGTATATATAAAAAAAGTTTAAATTCTTTTATTTACTTGAACAACTTGTATCCTTCAATTTTCGAAATTTATTTCAATTATACCGATATTTCGAATTAATCGAAAATTCTCTTCTTATTAACGATATTAGTTGTCGAAAAAAAGAATTAATAAAATTCTGGTCTGTGATAATTTAAAAATAATGTTAAAATTCTCGACTTTAATTATTTCTTCGATAAACTGACATATATATATATGGAATAAATTTATATTGCCCCGATAAATCGTCCGTTATTACGTTCGTTCAGACGAAAGAAATCGAAATTGCCTATAATTAATATTTTTTATTATTTAATTATTTTCTTTCTTACGGAGACGGATCAATCGTTAATTAACATTTCTAAAACGAAATTTAAAAAATTTTTTTTGCTTGGAAATAATTTAAATTATGTTCGTAGTCGGTAGGTTTTTGGAAAAGCCAATTTTTCGAAAACTATCGAAAACCGGATGCTTTTTAATTTTCATCTCGTTTATAGTACGCGAAAATTCAATTTCCTCGTTGGTTTTTTACTTTTTTGTCGAATCTCTTTTCTCGGTCGTCAGTGATTTAATTTTTGTAATTTTATTATTTTTAGTTCCCGTTTGTTGTTATTATTTATTAAATTTTTCATTTCCTCTTCGAAAATTTCGTCCTTCAATTTAATCCCGGTTTGGGGCGGTTGATTCTCGCTTTAAAAAAAAAAAAGACAATTTCCAAAAATCGGAGAAAGATTTAAAAGTGGACGGAGAAAAATGAGACCAAGGCATATACTGTTTGACTGAATGGGAAACTGTGAAGAAGATATATATATATATATACATATATATATGGCCAACACGGAAGAGAGACAGAAAATAAATAACGATTAACGTAAAAAAAAGAGAGAAATAAATCAGTTAAAAAACTAAAAGACCAAATAGATAGACGAGCTATCGAGTGTATACATATATATATGTTGTCATATTTCTGAAGGGTGATTTTAATTTTGCTTACTATTACCACAAACTCGCGCTCTCTTTTTTTTAATATACGTTTATACACCGACTCAAACGGAGCGGATTTCGCTATTTTAATTGAAAACTTTTTAATTTCGCGATAATTTGCATATTTTTCGTTTGGAATTATTTATATTACAATCGCCCTAACGGTCTCGAACTAGCCAGGAAAAACCGTAACAAATCGAGTATATGCAAATTTTTGGAATTTTTGGGTGATCGTTTCCGGAATTAATTTTACGACTATGAATTTATTTTTCTATTTAATTGAAAATATGCGCGAGTAATTTGGTTTTTAAAATTATCGCGATAACCTTCGATTTTCTAGGTTTTTATCGAAAAACTACTCAGTATAAACGAGCCGAGAACAATTATAATTAATTCGAAAATTTGCGATTTTATTTAAGTAATTTTAAATCGAATAATAGCCTTATAAAGCGATATATATGGTCGTAAGTAAATAAATAATAAAAAAAAAAAATAAAATCCGAAGTAAATATCTGACTGCGATTTCGATAAATTTTTAAAAATTTTATATATATAAAATTTTATATTCGTAACAAATTTAAAAAATTATAATTCGCTGACATGCCAAATAATTTGGCCGAGATACGACTGTTTAGGGAATGATAATTGAATTGCTTCATAGATATAAAGGAGCATTATTGTAATCTTCGTTTTTACGTGATTTATACTTCTAAAATACTCCAATGATACAAATATTTCAATTAAATTTTGCAGCCGGATGTGTGTGTCTATCTGCACTAACGCCATATCACGATTGCCTTATACGCTACTTACACTGTACAACAAAAATATGTGGTGTAAATAGTTGCGTACCTCCTATAAGGAGACGCCGCTTAATGATGATATATTATATATATATATATATATATATATATATATATATATATATATATATATATATATATACATATAAAGTAAAAACCCTGAAACTCAAATCTTGGCTGGAGATATTAAATGATTTTCGCCAAGTCAATGATCGATATCCGAATCGGGCTAAACGCCACTTACGAAACAATGAGCCAGTACGGTTTGGTTTATCTGGCTCTGCTTCGTCGGCTAATTCTAGTTCCATTAACAACAGCAATCGCTTAGTTCTACTTAGAGTAATACTATTTTCCTCTCCGGCGAATTGAACTTTCGTCGTCTAATAAAGTACTTTTTTCTTGAGAAGATTTAACTTTAATAATAATAATAATAACAATATTGACACTGGTGAAATAGGGAAATAGGAAAGAAAATCAATTGTGACCGCGATGGTGTGAAATAAGTTCAATGCGGACTTGACGAAAACGTATGGAGCAGTTACAAGATGCGGATATTTTAGAGCGTTCTTTTGATTTTCGACCATACTTCCGGTATGATAAAACTGTTAATTTCGTACGGTTGTCACCTGACCGCGACGAGATGAATTATAAAAATATCATAACGAAAAATAAATTTTTATAATTAATTTTAGAATACGTCGGAACAGATCATAAGAAAAAATTTTTAAAAATAAAAGCCTAAATAAATGTACTAGTAAAGCTAATACTGACGAAACTGAGTCGAAAATTAGATTTTGGTTTATATTCACGATAATGAACTAGCTGATAATGCGGCTAAGGAAATCGTGACTTCTTTGCTAGTTTCAGACGTTGCAGTTCCGGCATCTGACCAATCAAATCCGGCAAATCAAACACACGGATGATTCATGTATGACATCACTTTCAAATCGCAGGGTGACGTCATCAGTCTATTTTAATATTTAGACTTCGCCGCTGTTATGTCACGTGTACAGTATTATCCTCTTCGTCTTTCGTATTCTGATTGACTGTCTCCTTTAATCGACGCCGATGTTGTCTCTATGAAACCTAGGTTTCGCTTTCTAAAAGAAAATTTTGAAGTATAACCGCTTTGGCATCGAAATTTTTCGAGTTTATGAGACCTTGTATACTTTTACTACACAAACGCAACATATATATATATATATATATATATATATATATATATGTCATCACAAAAGTTGCATCAAAGTAGGATCTCGAGGTTGCATATTATGAACTATATATACATCTGCATTTGGCTGATTCAAATAACTCGACGAAGTCCTTAATTCCTGTATTCGTTGTAGCTAATTGCATTCAAGTGGCTTTTCTGAAATTTAACCCTCTTCTGCTAGGTTGAAAATTACTTACACACACACACACACACATATATATATATATATATATATATATATATATAATATGTAACTTCTAGTATGCACAACAGTCGTTTTGCTCATTTATGATAGACTTTAGCTTAGTATTGCAACGTTTCAATATGTTTTAATCGGAAATACTATTTAACAGCTATTTCGCAATTATGAAGAGACCTTTTCTTTTCGACGCAATCATCCTTTGAATCTGAAGTAACTCTTTCATAGATTTTAAACAATGGGCGATAATCATGTTTCCTACGTGATGAGAACTATAGTCTAAAAAAAAAAAAGGCTTATAACCGAGTTTCAACAATCGTAGGCGAAAATGAAGAAAATATGGAACAATTTTTAATTACGGACCTGTTGCTTCACAGATTGGACTTGAATGCGTTTGAGTCAGCGCAGAAACGAAATAACAATAACCCGTGCCGTTCTAGTATACGGTAATCATAATAATAATAATAATAATAATAATTAAAGCGGTAGCATTGATAGTAGTTTAGTAGTGACGGCAGTGGTAACTATGGAATTAGAAATTGCTGAGTAAGCCTAGTATGCTGTCGTTATATGTCCGCTGTTACATGCTTCCGTCCAAATTGTATAGTGTAATGTATATATATATATAATAGCAGCGCGACGTGGATGTTTTAAGTTGGGTTAGTGACCGCTGAAAGCAGTTTTAACAGCGTTAATTCCACTCCAGGTTGTCGTTAAAAATAATCATTTCGGGAGGGAATAGTCGTTAGTTTACGTTAACTTTAGCTTGAACATTTCATTTTAGTACTGAAACTTTTTTCTACCGCGGACATCTAGACCGTCATTAGCTGTTTCTTCTGCCTTTCAATTCTCACGTTTTCGTTAGAACCTCCATTCTAGATTGCGATTTTTCCCCTTCTTATTGTAATTATTTTTCGTATTTTCATGAGAAATAACGATCGTCTAAATCTTATCTAATTCGGTATCGTCGGCTAAAATGTCTTGTCGGCTTTGTTTATGTAAATTATCGTTTATCATCGCTCAATGTCACTTTTGAATGAATTCTCGGATAAGGAATTGTGCGTGGTAACTTTAGGACATTTAATGTAAGAAAACGAATTATTAGGTACCGATAGAATATTATGGTAACCGATGTGATCGGAGTGGTTAAAGACGTTCGAATTTAACTGTATCAATCTGACCGAATAGCATTTTCTCCGACCTTGATCATATATAAATAGTTTCAGTCAGCGACGTTTTTTTTTTTTTTTTGTTTCTTACCAAGTCGACAACGTTAGCCGTTATCTAGCCGGCTGGAACTAAATCTATTTCGATACGGTCGCTTTCAAAGAGGAAACGATCGTCCATTACTTTTGCCCGTATACAAGCTAACTGTAGCCTTCAACCGTGAATGAACAGATTCGGTTGACTTACCGATGGCGAGAGATTATCTATCTTCTGAGATGTAAATAACGCGAATTACAACGCCACTACTTCTTAAGATACATATATATATATATATATCTCTTCTCCGTATTCGAGTAACAACAGAACTGAATAAAATAAAAGCGAATATCTTAAAATTTGACGAACGTTTAAAAACTGAGACAAAATTTTAAAATTATACGCAATTAACGACGTGCTAAGATTTTCAAGTGTTTGTAACCGTTCCGACGGAATATAAAAGGCAATTTCAAAAACTTACGCTCCCTTTCCAACTATCAGTTATTATTATTTTCATCATTATCATCACCGTCAATCCATTGTTGTTGTCGAAAGACCTAACATGAAACTTTTTTTACGTCACTGTTTTTTTAATAATTTCTCGTTACAGATTCATCGCATATTTTTAATCGTTGGAGTACCGGTTTGTACTTCGCTTTTACTTCAGCTTTTCAGTTCCGTAGTAGTAGTACGACTATGCAGTACACACTGCTGAAAATAGTGCAACTGAAAGTAATTTAAATCGGTAATGATAAAGTCACTCTATACGATAACATGTAGTTGATACGAATATATATATATATATATATATATATATATATAATGACAAACAACGCGAGATGAACAGTCCGTCAACATCGAAGACTGTGTTGATCGTGTGATTTCGATAAATGACTAGAGTTATTTTTCGTGCTATTCGTATGATTTGAAATAATTAAAATTACTTTAGTTACCGGTCCGAGTTGAAATATTAATTCGTTTTATTATTATGTGATAAAAAATGATGATGATGATGATCCATTTATGTGCCGTATACACTGCTACGAGGCCAGAGGCACGGACACGAAAGCTATACATGCCGGTTTCACGTAGGAACGCTACTGTTGGAGTTGTAATGCTGATGGAAGACCATATCGAATACGTTCAGACTTGTACCTTTGGCAGTGTAGCAGAAGGTGTTCTATTGTTAATTTAACACATTGCTGCAGGAACAAGTCGATGGTGATTCTCTTCTGATCAAGTGACTATGAGTGAGAGTCGTATGTCCTAGTAATATACGACGAATGACTATTTCTTCATTGTCAACGAAGGGGGAGATCGCCATAAATTAGTATCAGGTTTGAATGAGCGTAAGTTGTTTGTAGTTGGTGTTGATAACCACAATATATTCCATTTCACGCGGAGTTGTTGGTTTATTCGTAATAACTGACACACACACTCCACTTATTATTCTAATGCGCTTAATAAAATTTACTCTCAACCTACCAACATACCAACTTGATTAGTGATCGGGCTAGGTTTACTTCCATTCGTTCCTTTTACAGAGTCAACCTTTGCACTTTAGTAAAAATGCGAGTGGGTTCGGATTTTCACCTATGGCGAAGTTTTCTAATGGTTTTAATATTATGTTCAAGTCCTACCTTTCGAGCAAGTTTTTCACAGCCACGGAACTCATGCTCTGTGATTTCAGTATTCTTTGTTACTGGACGTATCCGTATAGTACGTGTTGACTGTCTGCTTCGCGAGTGTTCGTACGTATCCTATCATTTTTCTCAGGATTATTTCGAATTTTATCTTCTACTTCTCATCGCGCGTAATATGCTCTAACTATATTGTTATTTATTTTTTATAATTGTCAGGTTCTTGCTTTTCCGACTATCCGTTTAAGATATTCGTGTTCGATACGTAATTGACGTAAATTACTTTTAACGTTATTCACATTTCCATGGCTTCTAGCTGATTTACTGTTGTCGGCATTAATGCTTCCGCTCCATATAATAGCACTGAATACATATTGTATGTATGTATGTGTGTATATATCATATAAAACCCGAAAGCAAAGATGAAAGTGAAAAAAAATACGATAATTTTCGAGGGATGAAACTATTTACAATAGCCGGAAAAATCAAATTCTCACGGAAGAAGATCAAGTGAATGAATTACATCATATCGCATAGATACTATTAGTAACAGGTTAACTGACGCAACCATGAAGCTATCCAAATTCTGTTATAAATGGAAAATCAAATTTAGAGATAGTAAAACTGAAACCATAATATTCGCAAGAGAACCCGTTTTAAACGACTATATAAAAATTTTTTTTTTTTTTATTTTTTATTTTTTTAATGTGCACCTGTATAATTTAACAATAAGCACATGAGTTCAGTTAAATAAATAAATAAATTATATACAAATACATTAACATACAGCCGCTGTTACAATAAACAGCCGGCCAGTTTAAAATTTTGCTTCAGCAGCAATGTCTTGATCTATATGACATCATTTTTCAATAGTTGAAAGTACGTCCCGGAGCATTTGTCGTTTTAGCCTTCGAACAGGATTATCTGGAAGTGTTGGCATGTAGATTCGCCGAATTTGGGGGTTTGAGTGACTGGAACATTTACCGAAAAATTTTTGATATTTATATTGATAAATTTGTGTAACTGTAGGCACTTGCAGGTCGTGATGTAGAGTATCATTGCTGACATAATAAGGAGCATCACATATTGCTCTTAGAGCTTTCGACTGAAATTGTTGTATACGTTTGACGTTACTACTTGTTGCCGAGCCCCATAGTTCAATTCCATACTTCCATTTCGCCGCTAGAAGTGCGTTGTAGATCAGCAATTTATTATTTAATGAAGTTTTGGCTTTTCTTCCTATAATACAATATAATAGCCGAAATGAGATATCTAAGTTTTTTCTAAGCTGCAATATGTGCGGAGTCCAGGTAAGTTTTTTATCCATAATAAGGCCGAGGTACTTTACAGTATCAGTCTGAGTAATTTGTTGCTGTTCATAGTAAACTGGAGGACAGGAACCTCTCCGTAATGTAAAAGTTACATTTGCCGATTTATCGGTATTTATCATGATTTTCCATTTAGTGCACCACTTTCCCATTTCTTGTAGGTGAAGTTGAATAGAACGGGATGCAACTACCGGGCTTTCATCGGCGGCTATAATCAAGGTGTCATCAGCGAAGGTGAATATCGATGTGTAAGACGTTGTAGGCATATCGGCTGTGAATATCGTATATAAAGTAGGTCCCAGAATACTTCCTTGCGGCACAGATGCTTGAACTGGATACCAAACAGAGTATTCAGAGTTGTATCGTACACGAAATGTCCTGTTTTCCAAGTAGGATTTGATCAACAAGTAATAATCCGCTGGTAAGAACTTTTTAAGTTTATATAGCAGGCCCTGATGCCACACTCTATCAAAGGCCTGCGATACATCTAAGAAGACAGCAGGACAGTATCGCCCTGTTTGGAAACAGGAGGAAATAGCATCGACAACCCGGTGACATTGGTGTATAGTAGAATGAGTTTTACGGAAACCAAACTGGTGGGCAGGGATCAAATCTACTTTTTCTAGAGTTGCAGAAATTCTACGCAGTACTAATTTTTCGAAAACTTTTGATAATGTACACAGAAGACTGATTGGCCTATATGATGTTACAACAGAAGTAGGTTTATTCGGTTTAGGAACCATGATTATGGTGGATTTCTTCCATGCGTCGGGGAAATAAGAGAGACGAACAATGGCATTAAATAGGTACGTAACTTGTAAAATTGTATTCCGTGGAATATGTTTTAATATATCTCCTGTGATCAAATCATGACCTGGAGCTTTGCGGGTAGGCAGTCGTTTTAACTCCTGCTCTACTTCTGCTAGTGAAAAGGAACGTGTAGGAAGAGAAAGCTGTAGTGGGGTGTTCAAGTAATTATACACGTGTTCAGTAAATTGTTTATCCTCAATGTCTGTGTTCGGTGAAAAAACTTTAACTAGGTGTTCAGCAAAATACTGAGCCTTGTTAGCGTCACTTTTTATCCATGCTCCAGATTGATTTCGTAAAGGTGAAGTCACAGTATGCTCCTTTAGGATGTGTTTGGTAGTTCTCCAAAGGGAATTATCCGTTGTATTTAGATTTTGTAAAAATACTTGAAATGCATTGTCTTTGTACAACCTTATTTCTGCTTTCATCTTGTTCCTGATACGATCATATTCTGCACGAAAGCAAGGATATTTGTGGCGCTGCCATAATTTACGCGCTCTACGTGTAGAAGTTATTAGTTCTCTAATCCTTAATGGAAGGTAATTTTGTTTCCTTTCGCAATGGGAATAGGATGTAGTGTTGGTAGCGCAATTTTTTAGCATTGTTGTTAGATTTTCGATATGTGCGTCTACATCAGTAGGGGATTTTAACCGAGTTTTGAACTCAGAACACTTCTGCAGGAGATTATGAAATAAATTCCAATTTGTTGTTTTGTTGGTCAGCTGTATGTTTTTAACGTACTGTAGTGGGACTGTATCCAACAGAAGGACAACTGGATCGTGGTCAGACGTCAAATCCGGCATCGTTTTGCAAACATTATATAATTTTTCAGTTCCTTTTGTGATGAAAAGGTCAAGTAAGTCCGGGTGTCTGTTATTATGAGAAGGCCAATATGTTGGTTCGTTCGGGGCTATAAATTTATAGTTTTCTGACAGTATAACTTTTTTTAGTATTTTGCCCCTAGGATTTACTTGTTTTGAACCCCATAGGGTATGCTTAGCGTTAAAGTCCCCTCCGCATATGAAGTTACGACCTAGATTCAGAAAATGATATTTAAAATTATACTCATGAACAGCATAACGTGGTAGGCAATACATAGCAGCTAGTGTTAAATCAAAAATTGTATTTTGGACTGTTATTGATGCGATCTGTATTGCTGCAGAAGAGTTATTGTAAGCTACATAGTGTTTGATGTCATTTCGTATTAATACTGCAGCACCGCCATGCGCAGTTCCATCAGGATGATGACTACTATGTATCGTGTAGCCAGAAATCGAAAACGAGCTGTTTACTGTGAGATGCGTTTCTGTGATGAGTGCTACATCAATACGTTTTCGTTTAAGAAAAAATTGAAGCTCTAGCTTTTTTTGCTGGATTCCATTTGCGTTCCATAACATAATTACTAGGGATGATTGAGTGAGATTAGTGGTAGCAGTCATTTAGATTGGGTTAATACTACGTCTATGACTTTGGTTAGTAAGTTAATTAAAGGGTTAATTATAGTTTTAAATTCGTTTAGAAAAGTGGATAAACATTCCGTTAGTGTGGTCGAAGGATTCTCAAATAAACTGGGTGTATTTTGATGTACGATATTAGCGTAACTAATATGTTTCCTTTGCGAGGTTTTGTTGATATTATTGCTATTATTTTCGCTGTTGTCATTGGCAACGTTATTAATTTGGTTATTAATGTTATTGTTGTTGTTGTTATCAGTATTAATAATATTATTAACTAACGGAGGAAAGTTTGTGTGGTTCATGAAGTTATACTCGTGATTTCTACTTTTTCTTAGAACTGGGTTCAGAAACGTTAGTTCTTCTTGGTAAGCAGGACAGCCCCGATAGTTTGAAGTATGAGGACCATTGCACAGGGCACATCTCGCAGGTAAATTAACTGTCTTGTTGCAATTTGCCGTGTCGTGTTTTTCACCACATTTTACGCATCGAAAAGGAAGATTACAATAACGCTTAGTATGCCCATAATTTTGACATCTTGTGCACTGAGGAAGTTGTCTGAGTTTCCTCTTGGTTCCTCTACGGAAATTGCCGAATATAATAATGAAGTTATTTTGAATATTTCCGAATTAATAGGTAATTGATTTAAGTCTACAAAAAACATTGGAAGTGGGTATTTATTTTTTTTATGTAAGATATTTGTTACCGATTTGACCGAGTATCCTAGTTTTTCTAATTCTATTTTAATTTCGTTAGGAGGCGTTGTGTGATGAAGATGACGTATTACGACACGAAATGATCGATCTTCTGGTAACTGGTAGGTGAAAAAGGAGGCATTTTTTATTTTCAATTTTTGGACTAGACATCTATAACATTCAGCATTACCGGGTTTAATCGTAATCCCACCTTTAGTAGCTTTACATTCAAAAGAGTAGTTCGAGACTTCGGTTTTTAGTTCACTAACAAATTTCAAATAATTGACAATATTTTTGACCAAAATAGGGGGTGGATTCTTTTGCAATGTTACATTTTTTCTTTGCGGAAGCGCCCCTTGTGAGTTATCTACCATGGGAGCTTCATTGACAAGCTCTGTTGTGGATTCCTCTGTTTGCTCATCACTGAGGTATTGAAAACGATTGTATGTCGAAGGTTTAGGGTAAGAAAGATTCCTTGTATTTTTTGTCCTGTTTGCTGTGTGACTTTTCGAATGTTTTAATGCTGGGATCCAAGAATCCTCATCACTGGTGCCACTCGAAAGGGGACGTTTATTTACAACAGTAAAATCACCACAACACGAAAAATGAACACCTTGACCGGAAACCCGGTCGTTAGAATTACACTAGATAATAAACTGACTTTTACAGAAGCGTATAAACCAATATGTCTCTAGAGTAGATAAAAAATAAGCTGCAATATTTAACATGCCATCAACGCTGGAACCTATAAATAAGTTATTAAGTAATCGCACCTCAAATGTTATACGTTTGCCTGGTTTAGTCTAACACCAGCCCGACTAATAGAAATAAATACATCGTTTGCAAAATCAATTGCCTCAGAGTCGTACTGAACAAAACCGGATATACGCGCATTAAAACTATGCACGACATCTTAAATTATCCTTATGTACAAGAAACAATTAAGAACGGTACTTAAATATAGACACAAAACAGTTGTTAAATAATTCGAACATGTATTTAACAATACTATTAAAAACGCAAACGCGGAATAATTAAAAATACCATAATATTAGAAATCCAACACAATCTACACACACTACATAAGGAAAGATGAGAAATCCGCTTTCTGTGGATCCCAAGTCACATTGGGATACACGGTAGTGATAAAGTAGACCTTGAAGCTCGGTCCATGGTACTTTCACCAGTACCAGAATACTCACCAACTCCATCAACATTAGCACACGTACTCATGAACAACAGTAAACAGGAATGGACCACCGACTGGACCTCACAAACAACCTTCCTTACGAGCATAAAATCAACTATAGAACCTTGGTGGCCTCCAAATGGCACAAGCGGAAAAGAATATCGTACCCTAAACCGTGTACGTGTGGGTCACACAGCCATATCACACAATTATCTTTAGGCCGTGCTCACATTGCATCCGTTTTCGTACGAAAATCACTCGTACGAATACGTACGAAAACGTACGAACGATCCCAATTCTTTGAAGTGGTTGAGAGCGCTCACACTGGATGCGAGTCAGTCGTACGTATACGTGCGTATAGATCCGACATCCGAATTCGATCCCAACAAGTTGGGATATTTCGTATGTATTCGTACGTTTGAATGATATTTTTGTATGCCGCTGTTTCTTGTTTAGATCCACATAGCTTGTTTATTATTTAGTGTATTATTTCTATTTGCGGTTTTTATATATATTTTTTTTGTGTATATATATATAACATATATATATATATATATATAATATGTATATATATATATAATATATATATACATATTATATATATTTTATATATATATATAATAAAAATATATAATAAAAAGTTGTAAATAAAAACAGTATATTTTATTCCGCTACCTCAAGGTTACTACTAATCGTTCTTCAGGTGATATGGTCTTGCGGAAATTACTGTATCTAGATAAATTAGGACGTATTACATTAATTATATATTCAACGGTTTCTTTCTTCATACGCACATAACCGTAAAATAAATTGTTGTCGCTATTTAAATCTGTCATAATATGATGAAATTCAGCGAAATCGTCTCTCTTTTCAAACATATTTCACGCACCCATTTGGTTCTACGATGGCGTCGACGCTGCTGCCGTAGTCTTCGATTCAGGGAGAGAACTATCTGATACAAATTATTATTCATTATGAAACAGTGAGAAACAGAACGCGAAAGCACTACTGCAATCGACTTACTAACTGAGAAAAACACCCAATTCGTACGAACGAACGAGTACAGTGTGCGCACTCAATTCGTACGACCGTTGTCGTACGTTTACGTACGATAACAATTCGTATCCAATGTGAGCGCGGCCTTATATCAAAAGCCCTCCACCAACAAATTGCCTCCTATGCGGACATTTAACTGAACCAACAGTCACACTCTTAATCTACAACTACCAAACCCTCACACCACACAGGTTAAAAT